>CM071934.1:31270091-31325573 GCA_016081115.2 Rehmannia glutinosa | reverse complement strand
TTGTAGCTACGTTCCAGTTACGTATTGCTGCTCATTGCTATTCGACACTCTCAGACCCGTCGTTACAATGCGAATTGAGGGACGGAGTTTGTCAAGAGGCCCGAGTCGTAGTACTTGAGGTATAATCGCCAGTTATGACAATCAGGAGCAGCTAGGTCCAATGGATTATCTTTGCCTATGGAAGCTGATAGGCAGCATATGTCTTGAGACCCATCTTTTGCTCGGGGAGTTACAAGGAAGAACTTATCGTTGTTTGATCCACACGATTAAGGTTACTCGGACCCGTTTGGTTGGCGTCACACTCAGTGCGCAACCACTAATTAGCTTGGTTGGCGTTACACTCCGTCTTTGCAACCATTACTTGCTTGGGTTGGCATCATACTCGTGCGCAACCTCAAACTACTTGCAATTCATCACATGTGGTGAGCGATCACGAACTATTTTCATCAAACTATATAAAAGCTATATTATTTTGAATACCATGTTGCTTGTGAATCTGAATTGTGACTCATGCATCATGAATCATGCATTCTTCATATTTTGTTTTTCCTACACCTATATAAGCCACACACTTACCACGATCACCCATCCACTTAGAATTTTTGTCTCACCCCCACCCTTTTTCAACGGCCATTTGTTGGTTCACCATATCATGAAGATGTCGGCCCGAAGAAGATCAACGACGGACTAATCCTGAACTTAGTTCGTCATCTTTCATAAAAATGCTTATCTTCTATAACGGATAATTTATTTCATTCGATGTATTAGAGAGTCGTAAGACCTCTTTCGCTTAGACAATTTGGTTATAATAGTATTTACTGCTGCGACTATTGACTCTGTTTCCAAGAAGTTATGATAAACTATATGCATTTGGGGAATTAATGTCGCTCAAATACCAGTGGATTATATTCTTAGAAGGGAGAACTGCGTAAGTTATCCGTTGTGTCGCGTCTCCATTTTGGGCGTTACATTTTATATTTAGCGACATAATATTAAGAAAAATAAAATATTTAAAAAAATAAAAATTATTCTACATTTATATATACACAAATGTAAAAAGTATCAAACATATAAATTCATATGTAATAGTCCAAATATATAAATTTAAAAGTTGAATATCAAAAATATGTTAATAAATATAAAAATAATTTCTATTCATATAAAAGTACGTTAATGAATATTAAAAATAATTTTCTATATATAAAACAACATTATGAATATAATTTTATTTGAAATATAAATTTAATTTATTTTACATAAATATATATATATATATATATAATGTCATGTGTGAGTATATGTAATATATATAATATTTGTATACATATTACGATATATTTTTCAATTAAAATAAGTATTTTTAATTAAATTTAATAAACTTAAATACAATTTATATAATTATCAAAAAAATTGGTTAAGTTTAGATAACAAGCTATATATATCACAAATATCAAAATACATAAATTTACAAATTGGTGTCAATATCTCAAATGTATAATTAATGTGGCCCATTACAAAATAAATTTTTAGTAAATATATTTTACATTTTTTTATTTTTATGCTTAAAATTTTATATGCGATATGGGTGTTAAGCGATTATCAGAAAAGGCGATTAATTTGATTATTATCGTCAGAAAAGGATCAAAAACCAAAAGTTATTAAAATTTACAAAAGAAAAATAAAAGGACAAAAATAATAATTAATGCAGTACACACATATTTGGAAAGCTTATTTTTATATATTGCTTTATTATTATATATACATATAGATTTTTCCAAAATTAATTTACTAATTACCAAAATTTAATGTTACCTGTTGTAATTATAATTTACTAATTCTAGAAAGGTGTTTTTGGCGGGAAAAAGTTTTGATTACTAGTTTTAAATGACTTGGTTATTATATATATATATATATATATATATATATATATTAGTATATATCAATAAATCACATAATACATAATAAATATATTATATTAAATATTTCAATGAATATATCGTATCTAAATTTTATCAAAAATGAATTAATTACATCAAACTCTATTAATCATGGTTGATCTAGAAGCCTATTAAAATTACATCATTTATCAATTATTTAAAGGACGAAAAGGGTCCACTAAAAAAAAAAGGACGAAAAGGGCAAAATAGTAACTAACAAAAACTTGTAACAAACCTCTCATAATAAACGCCCCTACAATCATGGATGTGATGAAGATCACGTTTCCATAAGCTGGAAACACAATCACACCATATCGACTTCTCTCTCTCGTCTACTCTCTTTTTTGCAAAGTGAAGCAAAAACAAAAATCAAAACCAGGCGAGCAAACAATTGCGAGATACACCATGGAAGATCAATATACTCATCAACACCAAAGTGACATATCAATGGAAAATCACAGGATGAAAACATCGAATTCTGGTGAAAAAAAGCGATACGTTGATTGATAAAAAAATAACATGATTGCAATATGCCATAATTATACGCAAATTATCAAAAAACAACCACTGTTTACCACTGTTTAAACATTCACATATTTGGAGTAACAAACAAATCACATATAATTGGTGTTTTTTGATGTATAATTTGAAAAAAATGATGCACATTTAGTTTATCTTTGAACCTTGGTAAATTGAAAAAGTAACAACTTAATTTTGATCCAGCTGGAAAAAGCGATGCATAATTAGTTAATTTTTGATGCATACATAGTGTATCGTAATGCACAAATTTATAAAAGCGATGCACAATTAGTTTATTTTTGATGCATGTATAGTGTATGCGTAATGTATAACTTTATAAAAGCGATGCATATTTAATGATTATGTTCATCGAATAATTAGTGCCGCAGTTCATTCTTATGTTGAATATGACCTTTTGTTATTTTGATTCATACATTGAAAATTTGATGCATACCTAGTGTATAATTGATGCATAATTACTAGTCAAATGATACATACTTATCTTCTTGTGTATCATGTGCACATTACAAAAATAGTAAAAATAGGGATTGGTAAAATTTAAGCACAAAGATCTTGATAACATGGTGCATAAAGAGGAATAAAATAGTGCATATTTATTTGTTATTTGCGAACATGTGCAAATTAGATAGCCATGACAAAAAACATTTGTGATTTGATGCTTATTTGTATATATATGTTGATTACAACATAATTAATGAGATTTGTGACTTTGTGATTACCGTCAGATAATAATTACCTCGATCAAGGGATATCAATTTGATCTTCTTTGAATCCCTGATTTTATCTTTTTCCTAATTTCTTATTTTTTCCATTTTATGTGTTTCATTCTCTACTATTTAAACCTGTGTACTAAATCAGTTATCATGGAATAAAATTATCATTTCTTCTATTTCTTTTACTTTCTACATGGTATCGGCCCGGCCTAGAGTTTTGGTCAAGAACTTCAAAATTTGCCATGGTTAGTTCTAATACATTAGGCGGAAATACTCATCCAAATCCCAGCTTTTCCCTCACAGATACCTCTCTTCAGATTACCATTCACAAATTGAATGGCAAAAACTATCTCGAGTGGTCTCAATCTGTGCGTCTGGTGATTGACGGTAAAGGGAAACTCGATTTTTTAAATGGAGAAGTAAAGCCACTCATTCAATGATCCCAAATTCAAACAATGGAGATCGAGAAAAATTCTATGGTGATTGCATGGCTCATCAACTCAATGGAGCCGGCTGTGGGGAACCTTTTATGTTCCTACCCACAACACATGATATTTGGGAAGCGGTTCGTGAAACCTATTCAAATTTGGAGAATCATTCCCAACTATATGAATTAAACACCCGTGTATGGCGATTGCAATAAGGAGATCGAGAGGTGACCTACTATACGAGATGATGACACTTTGGCAAGAATTGGATACGTTTGACAATGAAGAGATTGTGAGAGCAAGAATGATGGCATTCGGTATAAGAAAAAAGTGGAGAGAAGTCGTGTGTTTGTTTTCCTTGCAGGCCTCAATAAGGACCTTGACGAGGTTTGTGGGAAAATTTTGGGGCAAAAGCCTTTGCCCTCTATAAGAGAAGTCTTTGCTGAGGTACGTAGAGAAGAAGCTCATCGTCGGGTGATCTTTATAAAAAGTCGAGGACTCTCATGGTGAAATCGATGGCTCCACTCTAATTGCTCGAGGATCAAATATAATAGAAGATAGGGGCAAAGAAGGGCCCTGGTGTGATCATTGTCAGAAGCCTTGGCATACACGCGAGACATGTTGGAAAATACATGGAAAACCTGCAAATTGGAAGAAAAATAAGGGAACTGAGGCACGGCCAGGTGGAAATTCTCGCACCTTTCAAGTTAGCAATACAAATCCGGGGCATCAATCTTCCTCCGATTGTCTTCCTTTCACCAAGGAACAGATGGGGCACACATCAAGATGTATCATCCCAATCTATAGGAACTTCTAATCCCTCTTGCTCTTTTGTACAGTCAGGTAATATTTCTTACGCAACCATTGCTTGTACCAATTCTATTAGCTCCTGGATACTAGATTCAGGCGCTACTGATCATATGAATGGGACATCACCGTCATTTTCTTCATATATACCTTGTGCTGGAAACCAAAAAGTTAGATTTGCTGATGGTTCATTGGCTCCAGTTGCTGGGAAAAGAACAATTTTCATATCTCCTTTCTTAACTCTCACTGATGTTCTTCATGTTCCAAATTTGTCGTATAATCTCTTGTCTATCAGTAAGCTCACCCTTAACCACAACTGTCAAATTAAGTTTTTGTCTACTCATTGTGAGTTTCAGGATTTAACCTTGGGAAGGATGATTGGTAGTGCTAAACAAGATGGTGGCTTCTATCTCTTTGATAATGGGTTGAACTTTAGAAGGCAAGACCTACAAACATGTTTCAATTCCACCTTTGTGTCCATTGATAATGAGATTATGTTATGGCATTATCGTTTAGGGCATCTGAAATTTCATTATTTAGAACATTTGTTTCCCAAATTATTCTTGAATAAAAAATCCTTTACTTTCCAGTGCGAGTCTTGTGCATTAGCTAAACATCATCGTGCCACTGTTACCTCTCAACCATATAAAACATCACAACCATTTACCATGATTCACAGTGATGTTTGGGGCACGTCAAGTGCCAACTTTTTTTGGGAAATGTTGGTTCATCACATTCATTGATGATCATACCAGAGTTACTTGGGTTTTCCTTCTTAAAGAAAAGTCTGATGCTGGAATAGTGTTTAAAAAGTTTTATTCTATGGTTCAAAATCAATTCCAGACCAATATTAAGATTTTTTGAAGTGATAATGGAAAAGAGTATTTTAATAATGTTTTGGGAAACTTTTTCTTGAGAAAGGGATTGTGCATCAAAGTTCTTGTAATAATACCCCACAACAAAATGGAGTGGTGAAAGAAAAACAAGCATCTTCTTGGAAGTTGCTAGAGCTCTAAGTTTTACAACTAGGGTTCCAAAGTATCTTTGGGGAGAAGCCATTTTAACGACCACATATTTAATCAATAGAATGGCTACAAGAATTAAAATTTAAAACACCAATGCGAGTTTTTCGAGGCTTGTTTTCCTAAATCAAGGTTAACAACGGAAATTCCATTGAAAGTTTTTGGTAATCTTGCATTCGTTCATAACCATGACCCTAAACGATCCAAAATTGATCCAAGAAATAAGCATAAATGCATTTTTGTAGGTTATCCTACAAATCAAAGAGGATACAAATGTTTTGATCCAATTTCCCAAAAGATGTTTGTGTCAATGGATGTCACATTCTTTGAAGGAAAATCATACTATAGCAATTCTCATCTTGGGGGAGAATCAAAGTGAAGATGTTTTAAATGGTTACGATTTAACCTTGAGTTTGCTAATGATGATGTTATGCATACACATCCACTCAAACAAAATGAAGTGGAAAATGAATTGGTGAAAACAAATGATTTAAATGTTGAAAATAATGAGCAACCTTCATTAATGCCATCTCAAATTCAATCAAATGATTTAAATCTTTGAAAATAACGAGAAGCCTTCATTAATGCCATCTCAAAATCAAGGCCTGAAGCAACAGAAGTTTCTGCAAAACGATATAAAGATCTTGTTTATTCAAAAGAACACCAATCAAAGAAAAGAGGAAAACCTATCTTGCATCACCACCAAGAATCTATTCAGGGGTTAGATCATGAGATCAACAATATTTCCTCAGAAGCTCCTTATAATGATCTTCCAGGTAATTCTATGTCAAATACCTCAAAACATGTTGATCTTCCCATTGTAGAAAAGGTGTTAGGTCTTGTACAAAATATCCTATGTCAAACTTCGTATCTTATGAGAAAGTGTCATCTTCTTATCGTGCCTTTATTTCAGAATTGTCAAGTATAGTCATTCCAAATAACATACATGATGCTCTGAGTGTTCCTGAATGGAAAGACGCAGTATTTGAGGAGATGAGAGCTCTAGAAAAGAATGCTACTTGGGAAATAATGGAGCTTCCACATGGTAAGGCAATAGTCGGGTGAAAATGGGTATTCACCATAAAATAATTGAATGGATCCTTACGAGACACAAAACTTGTTTAGTAGCCAAAGGTTACACCCAAACTTACGGAGTTGACTACTCGGAATCCTTTTCTCCGAAAAGAGCAAAACTTAATACTATTAGAGTATTGTTCTCTATTGCAGTAAATCTTGATTGGCCGTTGGTTAAACTAGATGTAAATAATGCCTTCTTAAATGGAGACTTAGAAGAAGAGGTTTATATGGAACCTCCACCTGGTTTTTCTTGAGAAGTTTAGATCCAAGGTATGTAAATTAAATAAATCCCTATATGGTCTCGACGATCACCAAAGCTTGGTTCGAGAGATTCACAAAGTTTGTAAAGAGTGTAGGTTATACCCATGGACAATCTAATGATACTCTTTTCACCAAAAGTTCTGCTAATAACAAAATCTCAGTTTTGATTGTCTATGTAGATGACATAATCTTGACAGGTGATGATTTAGACTAGATGAGCAGATTGAAGCAAAATTTAGCCAAGGAATTTGAGATTAAAGATTTGGGTCAGTTACGATATTTTCTTGGAATGGAAATTGCAAGATCGAAGAAGGGTATTGTAGTGACGCAACGGAAATACATCTTAGACCTCTTAAAAGAAAACGGATGAGTGGATGCAAACCCTCAGACACTCTAGTTGAAGTTAATGCTAAGCTTAGATAGGTTAAAGATGGCACTCCAGTTGACACTAAAAGATATCAAAGGCTGGCAGGGAGGTTGATTTATTTATCCCATACTCGACCAGATATTGTTTTCGCTGTGAGTATGGTTAGTCAATTTATGCATTCGCCATATGAAAAACACATGGAAGCCGTCTATCGAATTCTTTGGTATTTTAAGGGCATGCCAGGGAAAAGACTCTTCTTCATGAAAAATGACAAGAGAAGTGTCGAGGTGTATACAGATGCAGATTGGGCAGGTTCAATCACAGATAGAAGATCAACATCTGGGTATTTGTTGGTCCCAAGGGGTGTGAGTGTAAGGTTTAGAAGGGGGGTTGAATAAACCTTACCAACTTTTCGTTTTAGTTCTTTTAAGACGTTCAGAGTTAATACTTCACAGCTAAGTTAGTTGATCAGCAGAGTTAGCCACTTAACAGACTCGATTGAGGTGTTGATAGAATTGTTCAGCTGTTTTGACTAAAACTTAACTCGACCGTGATATGTTTTTCTATTAAGACTTAACACCCTTGAATTTTTTGGTTTAAGTTAGTTTTAATACTTGATTATAGCACTTTGTTAATTATCACCGAAAAAATTTATCAATGAGATATCAAAATAATATGCGATAATTAAAGTCTTTGAAATGTAAACGACACTGATAAATTTTATAGAGGTTCGAAGATGGGGTAATTCTTCTACTCCTCTATTCTCCAACTCCTGGAGGAATCCACTAAGTATTGATCAATGTACAAAGTGGTTATCGATCCCAGGATGCAAGTCTTGATCACACAAAATGGTGACTTGATCCTTTGGGACTCGGTCTGGAGATGCCCGGTCACACAAACCGGCTTCTCGTGTGACTCGAACTTCTTCACAGGGCATTTTTGCCTTGCTACTACATCCCACTTGCTCAAGCTTCTTGGATTTGATCACGAAGCCCTCCAAAAACTTAAGACTGGTTTCGACCTTGAACCTTTCTACAATCCTTTGTGGAATGTAGACCCCTTAATTCTTCAAATGTTTCCTCTTCAACCGATTGAAGTCGTCTTTCCTTCACGGATGAGTGTTGGATTGATTTTCTTCGTAATGTAGGCTTGAGGATTGAGCTAAAATAACTTGAGAATATTTCGAGTTCTGAGATATTGCTTTCTTGCTTGTAATTGTTTTCTCGTAATCAAGGTTGCATGTTCTCAAGGTGATTCCTCGGCCTTTTATAGTGTTCTTTTGAAAATTTGCCCGTTGAAGAGATAGGTTAATTTTCAAAAGACACTTGTGGTCGTTGGCTTGTCTTGTTGCGATCCTTGGAATTGACATTTCCTCGTATTGAATGAGTCTTGACTTTTGAGTTCGACACATGTGCGATCTTCTCATTGGTTTATTCCATTTGCACGCTTAAGGGGAGTGAGCACTTTAAGAAAGGCGATATGGGAGTATTACTTGTTTAAGTAATTTTCTTGACTTACGTACAACGGATCTCTTTGATTGTCTCGACTTGACCGCATTTCCTTGATTTCCCCCAGGATGACTTCGAGTCGACTTCCAATCATGGATGACTCATCTGTCACATCAACTTGAGACTTGGCTATCTTGAATTGACTTGACGACACTTTACTCAACGCATCTCAAATGCACCTTGATCGAGTTCTGTCTTTTCTTCCTTGCTACACTCACCGCCTCACAAATGAGTCTTCCTTCTAGTCTCCGGTTGACTTCTTGCATGTTCGGGCATAGGCGACTTAACTCAACGACCCATTATATCTATTACAATGCAAATTACAAAGAAAATGGGGTGCCAACTTTCTATTCTAAGTTTTACATGGCATTCATCAAAATCTAAAAATTAATTTCCCATCAATTTCCCCCTTTTTGATGATGCCAAAACTTAAAACATGCATTCAACAATTAAATAGCAAAGATACGTACAGACAATGTAGAATCACAGAATGTATGCGTAGAATCAATCTTTTGTTGATCATAACATTCTAGTTCTTTACACAGCTATTTACAGAGTGTATTAGAGCTTAATTAGAGCTTAAGGTAATCATGCTATTCTATATCTACGCAAGTATAGAAATTATACAATTTTATTCAATGTACAGAAGACTTACATACAAATGCATTTACATAGTAAAATACATGAAGGGGTGGACAACAACACTTCATCTCCTTCACTGCCTCCTTCTTTCCTCATCAGCTATGTCTTCTGATCTTTTTCTCTTCTTCTCTTCTTCAGCTGCTTTCTTTTTCTCATATGCTTTTCTGGCAGCTTCATCTCTTCTTTTTCTTTCTTGTCTTTCTTCCCACAACTGAGTTTGTCTTCTATTTTCTTCTTCGATTCTCTTCACATACTCAAGATTGTTCTTGGCTACTTAAATCGAACCCACCCAATAGATCCCTCCTTTTTACCCGGATCTATATATTCAATGTTTTTGGCGGTCTGGGTCGAAACCTCTTCCTCCTCCACCTTTCTTCTTCCGCCCTGCGGGCGTGTATTGTCTTGGGGCCTTCTTTTCCCAAATTGAGTGACCGGTGAGTGACCAGCGAGAATGCCGCGATGTCTGTTCTGTCGCCTTCTTCACATAGCTCGAGGCCTTTTCCCAATACAAATCCCAGGCTTGGGCCATGGACATATTTGCGAAGTAACCCTCGGATGCGAGCGTCTTGAATTCATCAATAGATCTTGGCTCGGTTTCGACATCTGAAATGGCATCAGTGTCTCTTCCTGCCGGAATGCCTCCATATTGTTTTAGTATATCCATCACTCGGGCATCCATCTTTCCTTCCACCTCCTTCATCCCCCTGCTTCTATTTTTCGCTTTTGAGCCATGGGTACTGCGGAGTGTTGGAGCGGCAGAGTCACTGGGAGTTTGCTGATGATATCAGCTGTGAAAAGTCCTTGTTGGGGGGTTTTAGCAATCATCAGGGTCATATCTTTCGAACCTTCCCCCTTAATAGATTTTCCCTTCTTCTCTCTCTTTTTAGTTCTTCAGCTGTCTTCTCCTTCACAGCTGCATCCTTCTTCTCAGCTTCAGAACCTTTCAACGCCTTTAGGTATTCCTCTTTCCCTTTTTTGGCATCATCAAAGGAGAGAGAACCCCTAGAAACAAGCTAGCAATCATGAAGTCTAAGCGGTGATAGTGAGTTATGCTTCGAATCTGCTGCGGAGTATCTTTGCTTGCGGAATCGGAGTGGGTGGCGTTGGATTCACCGCCACCGGCTTCATTTCAGCCATGAGGAGGCTGAATTTCTTCTCCATGTTCTCCTCTACGCGCGTGAAGCTCTTTCTTATGAAATTCACGCAGCGGCAAAGTTTGCATCTCGTGTTGTGAGATTCATGCATTCGATCGATGTTTTCTTGCATTCTTTTCTTCATATCGCATTCTCACCCGCCCGGACTAGCAATTTATTGAACAATGTTAAAGTATCGAACTTGTTCTACGCGCATTGTCTGTTGTTGTTGCCACCATTCCCGGATCGACAATTATTCCTCGCGGACCGGCAAGTAAGATTAGCATCTCGATTATCCAGTCTCATGTCCAAATGAGGCCTGGTGCCTCTCCATCTTCTCTATCTCTCGCAAATATGGCCTTGAAAAATTCTCGAACCTCACCACTTCTATCTCGGTGGCGGCCAAGACGTCAAATTCAAAGTCTCTTGGGACGATGGTGTCTGTTGGAATAATCGGGATCGGGTTTATGGAAACGTTCTTGATCTCTAGTTGATTCTTCAGGAAGGTCAGGTTAGCTCCAGAGAAAAGGGAAAGCGATTCCAAACGGATCATCATGGGCAACGAGAATCTGCTCAATGGTAACTTGTGCTCGTGATGTTCCCGGTGGAGTCGATCTGCTGCGGCAGGGAGCTGCGCGATTGACTCTGTTTGGTGTGGTCATTGTGGAGTTGACCCTGGCCGAGCCTCGGTTTGTCTTAACACCGTCGGTCTTAGTTGGTTTGTCCATATGAGTTGGTAGTCTCGGCCGTATCGATAGCGTCATCGGACGATGATGAGATTTGCATGGGTGGCTCATCATCTAAAGTAAAAGTTTGGCGAGTAGTCTTAAGATTGGACTTAATCGTACTTGGGAGAACATCCTCAGCTGAGTCTTTTGGATCGGCAATGGGGGATGACTCAGCTTCGTCTTCACCTTCAGATCCCAGAAAGGTTACATCAGGATTGTCTTGGGAATCGTGAAGAGCACTTATCTCCTTTTCAGATGGATCAATGATAGTAGGAGGGATGTTCTGTGCTTCCGTCTCTTTACCCCGGGAAGTCTCAATCTCCCGTTGGCCTTCACTACCTCCTGCAATCTCAACTGCAGCGAGGCCTTGGACAACCCCTTCGACAAACTCAACTGCCTTAGGGTCTTCAAAGGTGGCATCCACTGGAGTCTCAACTCCATGGATTGCACTTTCATCACCCAGAGTGTTCACTCCCAGGGCAGGTCCATCATCTGCCATGACTGCATCAGCAGCGTCATTGGCCTTCAAAGCAGTTGGCACTTCAGCTTAGATAGTCTCAACTGTCTGAGCCTCTTCAGTGACAACTTGATGTGTATCCATTTGTTTTTCCTTCTCCACTTCGCCTCCAAGATTCGTTGTGGAGTCACCGCAAAGATCCTCCATCCTTGCTACGATGGAAGGAGTTTCCCCCTCGGACACCACCGAGTGACTAGAATGGGGTCACTCGTCTCCGACTCCCTATTTCCCTTTGAGTGTTCGACCATTGGGGCGGTGTGGTAAGACACCTTCAATAGGGGTTGGCTCGACTAGGGTCCCCACATTCCCGGTTCATCGCCAGCTTCCTTAACACCTTCTTCTCGAGTGAGTGGGAAGTGGTGGCAAGAACAACGGTTGCAATTATTTTCACCACTCCCATAGGATCAATCTCCGGTGTGATTTGGAAGATTCCCTGTCCTTCCATCAACCTTGTTGCTCATGTAGGGTCTGGATTCCCGCATGGCTTCTTTGCATCTCCAATTCTTGATGGCAGCGGGGTCAGGATCCCTCATCACTCTCTGACAGATATCAAGGTATGGATGAGTATGATCGGTGGTTCGATTAGAGGGCATATCTTGGCTTTCTCACGAGCTTGACTTCCTCTTGCTAGTCTCTGCTTCTCCTTGTCTTTGAAGATCTCAGGATATCTTTGCGATTTTCTTCATCCGAGTCTTGAACCATTTTGTGGTCAAATCGAGGAAATTCAACGATTCTTATTCTCTCTTCAATAAACTCTTTGAATCGTTTTGGATGTCTAGATATGGATCGGATCAACGCTTCACTTCCTCCATTATATCCTTGTTGTCCTTCGTTCTTAGGGATTGAAGGTAGCGGACTTTGCTACTCAACATCCTCGCGGTGTCTATCGCAGACGGGGATATGACCACATCGACAGTGAGTTGACTTTGTCGGCTACCTTTTGCGCCTCGGCTATTCTCGACTACAAGCTGTCTTGATTTGCCTCTGTGATCGGCTTGCAGACTTGGTCATTTCACCAATAATTTCGAGGAGACTCTACTTCTCCCGGTTGTCTCGCGATCTGTTCCACTGAGTGGCGGACTCATTGTTTTCTCAAGCTCGATCGCTTGAAGATTCTTCTCCTTTTGGTCTTTACTAGAGGAATTTACTGGTTCGGATGCGCTTTCCTCCGAGTCTGGCGGCGGGGCGTGCTGCTTGTCTTTTTTGAGGAGGCGGTTTTCTGGCTTGTCGGTCCTCCTTTTCTTGACAATCGGAGAAGGTATTTGAGGTTCCTTCTCTCGGCGGGCTGCAGGGGCGGTGACTTCGAGGCTGCGAGGGCGGTGCATCTTTTGTTTTCTTTTTCTTTGTTGCAGGGGCAACAATCTTCTTTGCAGCTGCAGGGGCAGCCTTCTTCTGGGGAGAGGAGGAGACAACTGTTTCTTCAGGGCCAGCTGATTCTCCCTCACTCGTATCAGCCCTCTTGGCGTATGCTCTCTTCTGTGCTCCGGAAAGGTTCGATCGGAACATTTTCTTGTTTACATGGAACACCTTTCCATGTCGAAGAGGGACTCCCTTCACTTCCATCATTCGGCCAATCACCAGGCCATATCCCAAAGATCCTCCAAACGAACCATCCTCCTTGAAGGATTTATTCCCAATATTCTGGCAGAGTCTGCTGTATACAAACTCAGACCAGTTCACCTTTTTCTCCTCCATGATCGCAGCCATCACGATCAACTTGGTTTTGGACAGCTGATTAAAGCTTCCAAACTTGATATCTATGCATTTGGCAACAATGTCTAACAGCTTGTGGTAATCCTCCTTCAGCAGCTTCTTATCAGCTGTGTAGACAACCTTTGCAGCACAGTCAGGTTTGGCTACTTCCTTCCATGCAGCAGCCAGGTTAACATCAGCTTCATAAATCTCCGGCACTCCTTCCGCCGGCAACAAACAGTGTTCTGCCAGATCCTTGGCAGTGATGGTGAAATCTTTCCCGTGAACAGAGGACTTGATGCCCTCATCGTGAACTTCAGCGTTCACATAGAACTGTGCGACCTCCTCCACGTAGGTCATCTGAAACTCCATCGACAAAAAGGGTTTCAGTCCTGATTTCTCCAACTTCTCTGTTATTTTCTTCACAAGGGTTTCGTCTGACCCTTGTTTGATCATGCCTTCGAAATCCACAGTAGATCCCGTGTGGATTTGCTTTCCCAACTTGACGAAGTCGTACGTAGATGCCATTTCTCGAAGATTTACCGAATGAAACTTTGAAAATAAGCTTTGAAGATTTGTAGGGTTTTGAGAGTAAAAATGCTTTCTTTGCTCTTGAGAGAGATGAACAGTTTTGGTAAAGTGAGAGAAAATTGGACGAAAGGGTGTATGTATGGGTTATGAAAGGACGTGCGGGTGGTTTTTGAAATTTGGTCAAGATCAACGGCTCAGATTTTGCACGCCGATTAACATTTAATTTCTCGCATTTTATGCGGCAGCATTTATATCCAATCATAAGCTTGGTATGCGACTTTTGACTTTGTGCGTCATAATTATCTTTGACGTCATTCTTAAAAACATTCCCGCTTAGTAAAAACGCATTGCATTTTTGTACTTTGCTCATAAATGTTTTAGCTTACTCCTTAGCTGATTTAACTCTTCTCTTTTTGCACATAGGCACTCAGCTGTCAGCTAACTCGTTGCAGCTGATTCTCCGATACGGCTGATTCACTTAGTTGATTTAGGAGTTCAGCTCTTTTTCATCTTTTCATGTTCATTCTCTTTTCTTTTGAGTCTTACAGTGTCAACTCACTCAATTAACCCTAATTCATGCTTGAGTTCTTCAAATCTTGATTCACATAATGGTTTTGTGAATATATCATTAACTTCTTATCGGTTGAGATATATTCCAAGGTGATGTCCTTCCTTTCTACATGATCTCTTATGAAATGATATCGACATCAATGTGCTTTGTTCTTGAGTGTAGCACAGATTTTGAGTGATTGCAATTACACTTGTGTTATCACACATAATTGGAATTTCCTTTTCTTCAACTTCATAGTCTCTCACCTTTGTCTCATCCATAAGACTTGGGCACAACAAATTTGCCCCATGACTATGTATTCTCGCTTGGGTTGTGGAGGTGGCTATTGAATTTTGCTTCTTGCTAAACCAGAAATTGCTTTGTTTCCAAGCATTTGACATGTACACGAGTGTACTTTTCTGTCAACTCTACATCCAAAGATAGTCGAGTCCGAGTAACCAATTAGCTTGAATTCACCTTCCTTCGGATACCATAAGCCAACTTCTTGGCTTCCTTTCAAATATCTCAAGATTCTCTTGGGCGCGGTCATGTGGCTTTCTTTTGGAGCAGATTGAAATCTTGCACATACACCTACAAAGAAAAGGTGATGTCCGGCGCTGCTTCTTTGTGAGATAGAGCAATGATCCATAAGTGCTCAGATCTTGTTTGATCCATGGCTTGCCATCGTATCCATATCCATTTTTGGCGTGATGTATTCATTGGTATTTTAACGAGAAGACTTATCTTCCATACCAAATTTTTCATTAAATCTCTGTTGTATTTTGTCGACTTATGAAGGTTCCATCCTTCAATTTTTTACTTGAGTCCAAGAAAGAATGTCGACTCTCCCATCATGCTCATTTCAAATTTGCTTTGCATGAGATTTGAGAATTTATCACACAACTCTTTGTTTGTGGATCCAAAGATGATGTCATCCACATATATTTGAACAAGCGGTATACTCTTCCCATCTTGAATTACAAGAGGTTCTATCCACTTTGCCTTTTGTGAATCCGTTCTCGATCGGGAATTGTGATAATGTATCATACCATGCTCTTGGTGCCTGTTTCAATCCATATAAAGCTTTCTTGATTTTGTATACTTTATCTCCAAGAGTCTTCTGCTCAAATCCTGGAGGTTGTTCAACATACACTTCTTCCTCCAATAACCCATTAAGGAATGCACTCTTTACATCCATTTGATATACAATGAAGTTCTTGTGAGCAAGATAGGCAAGAAACATTCTTATGGCTTCCAATCTTGCCACGAGGAGCAAAAGTTTCATCAAAATCTATTCCTTCTTCTTGGCAATACCCTTTGGCTACCAATCTTGCTTTGTTTCTTACCCACAGAACCTTCCTCATTCATCTTGTTTCTGAACACCCATTTAGTGCCAATAACATTTTGATGGGTAGGTCTTTCAACCAATTCCCACAATTTGTTCCTTTCAAACCGATTCAGCTCTTCTTGCATGGCTCGAATCCAATGTGTGTCATCCAATGCTTGTGACGCATCTTTTGGCTCTATTTGTGAGATAAAACAAGTGAACATAGCTTCTTGTTGAGTTCTGGATCTGGTTTTCACACCTTCTCTTACATCTCCAATGATTAGTATGGTAGATGATCTCTCAGCCACCTTACATCAGGTTGGAGTAAGTTAGCTGGATTCAGTCATCTTGCGGTGTGTTATTTTGATCGACTCTCTCATCATCACTTAGTTTGTATATTTCCCGGTGTCTTTGAGACTCGGCTATCTCATCTTCATCCGGGTTTATAATTCCAAATTGGCTTCAACATAAGGACTCTTCGCGGGGTTGGGTGATTGACTTATCGGTGACTCTTCAATGTCTTCTCCATTTACGTTGGGTTCATCAAACACCACATGAATAGACTCTTCTGTAACCATTGTCCTCTTGTTGAGCACTCTGTAGGCTTTACTTTCAGCTGAGTATCCTAAGAAGATACCTTCATCAACTTTAGCATCAAAAGCCTTTAAATTATCTTTGCCATTGTTATGAATGAAGCATTTGCATCCAAATATTTTAAAATATGCAACATTTGGCTTTCTCCCTGTCCAAATCTCATAGGGAGTCTTTGTCACCGCTGTTTATCATGTATCTATTTTGAGTATAGCATCTTTGTGTTTATTGCTTGACCCAAATCTTTTAAGCGATCTGCTTGATTAACATGGTCCTTCTGCTTCTTTGAGAGTTCTGTTCCTTCTTTCGCAACTCCATTCTGCATTGTGGAGTCCTTGCTGCAGAGATAATTCATGACCAATATCATTCTCAACACAATCTTGAGTTATTATACCATTGACAAACTCGGTTCTCTCAATAGATCTTATTTTGATAATGGTTTGACTCTTCTCATTCTGGATTCTCTTCATCACCGTTGTGGTAGTTTCTGCAGGGTTTCTTTTTTCTTACACATGAAAATTATCCATGTGTATCTTGAGTAGTCATCTACTACCACCAAGGTGTATTTCTTTCCACTTATGCTCTTTGTTGGTTCAACAGGACCAAATAGATCCATATGTAGCGGTGTAATATTCTTGTTGAAGATGGACATGTCTTTTCTTTGAATGATGATTTGATTTGCTTTCCCATCGGCATGCATCACATACACTCTCCTTCTTGTATCTTGTGCAGGAAGTCCTTCTACAAGATTACTTCTTGCAAGTTTGTTAATAGTTTTGAAATTGGGTGACTTCGAACTTCTTGTGCCACAACCAACTTGAACTTGATTCGGTGCTCTTTGCTGCAGACAAGTGCTTGGTGTTGCGATTGACCAATTCACCACATACATGTTCTTTTGTGTCCGCATACTTGTAGCACTACTTTATTAGGTTGATGTTCTTGATTTGGCATACTCCCATATTGAATCCAACATTATAGCCCTTTGTCACGAGTTGACTTATGCTTAGTAAGTTGAAATTGAGGCCTTCAACATATGCAACATCCGTAATTTCTAATCCATTTTTCTTGATGGATCCAATGCCTCTTATTTCTCCCTGAGCTTCATTTCCTCCAAATATGAATTTTGCACCTCTAACTTCCTTAAATTTTGACAGATTTTTCTTGTTTCTGTCATGTGTCCGGAATGACCACTATCCATGTACCAGTTCCTTGGCACTCACTGTTCCTTGAACACCGCAATCAAGAAAATTAGGTTTTAGGTACCCATACTTATGCGGGTCTGAGGGGTTAGTATTGTAAGATGATCCAACCAGCTATAGCCAAATGATTTGACTCTAAGAGGTTGCCATCTATCGATTGCCATAATCATAGTTAATTTTGGCAAATTGCTTGGGGTTCTAGGTTCATACAATTTGTCTCTTTTGTCGTATGCTGTGCATACGTGCTTTAGCAATTGCCTTCCTTGGTAGTTATGATACCTCTTGTGTGTAGTGTTTGGGTGCATATGTGTCTTTGAGGATAGCTCTTTTGCCTTTGGAATGGCCTTTCTTTGAGTTCTGGCCTTTGCCATCTAGGCATGTATTCCATAGGTCTTTCTTTGATAATTCATATTATTCCAATCAACTTGGCTTGGATAATTTCTACCATTCCCATCATATGTGTTCCTTTTATAGAATTTCTCTGGGGTTTTTGGTAGCTCTGTTTCTTCTTTCTGAGTACTTTTTACCGTTTGGAGTTCTTTGAGGAACTCATTTGGATTTCTTCTTAGTATCCTTTCAAAGATACTCATCTTTCGGTTGTTGTTTTCCTTTTGCTTTATAACCAAGGCCGGTTTGGTTGTGATTGTGCTTTGTGATGAATGTGTGTGCACCATTTGGAATTTTGTATTTTTAAGATGCTTCATTGCTTGAAAATCCTTTTTCCAAAATCACTTTGGGAGCTTGACTTAGCATAAAGGAATTAAATCTAGCTTTGTCTTATCTCCACATTCTCTTTGGCTCATAATAAGATCATCCAAAGATTTCGATGCCTTAGTGAATGAGGCAATCACATTTTGAGATCATTTTCCCTCTTTTCTATAGCGATTATCTCTGCTTTATTAACTTAGCATTTTCACTTTATTTCTTTATTCTCATCGCCTATGTGACTCGGAGTACTCGCTCCTTAGTCACCGTGAGTTTTGGCTTTTTGAAGCAGTTGTTTTCCTCATTTAGCAAGTGTGTGAGGATTTAATGTGCTCAAAGTCTTTCATCATTTTGCAATGAATCATAAAGATCGAGTGGGTGATGAGGTGTGTGTGTCACAATCATTGTCACTTCAGAGTCCGAGTGTGATGTGTTAGAATGTACCTCATCTTCTTGGTCGGTTGGTCTTGTTCTTTGGCCATTAGACATATCAAGGCTTCTTCTTGAGTCACTTGAGTAGTCGGCTTCAAGATTTCTCTCCAGTCTCATCTGTCTTTTGACTTGGCTGTCTCGGCTCTCTGCATGACCAACATTGCCTTTTTTTCTTCTCTTGTCTTTCTTTCTTTGAAGACTTTTCTTTCCTCTTCATTCTGTATTTGTTGACTACGGGATATGGGCAATCAATGGCATAGTGACGGGGTTGCTGCGGTTCAACATAGATTTTCAACTTTTTGATCGATTCTTTCCATCCTTGGATTGTCGGCTCTTTGATACTCAACCTTTTGATGCTCTGTTCTTTTGGGTGGCCTATCTTCCCTTGACTTGGAGGGAGCTGAGTGTCTTCTGGAGGATTCACCTTTGCCTCTTTTGTAATTCTTGTTGAAAAATTTGTTAAACCTTTTAACCATCAGGGCAATCTCCTCTTGGACAATGACTTCCTTGGCCTCAGCTCTTTTACCATCCTTAGCTATTAGAGCAGCTGTTTTGGCACAACTGTCTCTTCTAGGTCTTTTCTCCTCAGCTTAAATTCGTAGGCTTTGAGATCTAAGAATAGCTCATGGTTGGATGTTTTTGATAGGTCCATGGAGTGTCTCGGGCCATGACTTTCATTTCCCATTCACCGAGACTTCTTAGAATCTTCATACACATTTCATTCATGTATATTCTTTTCCAAGTGCGAGGCCATTGGTAATTTACGTGAACCGAGCATCCGGTTGATCCAAGGTTTCTCCTGCAAGCATCTTAAAGTTTTCAAATTTTTGTACAAAGAACAGATAGTTTATTTACCTTGATTTGCTCGAGCCTTCACAAATCAGGGTTAGCTTATCCCAGATTTCTTTTGCGATCTTGCATGATTTGACTTTGTTGAACATGGATTTGTCCAGTTTTGTAAAGAATGTCCTTGGCCACGTTGTCCAAGTTGTATCTTTTTCTGTCATCATTTGTCCATTCGGCTCTTGGTTTTCAACCATAGGCGGTGCAGGAGCAACATCCTCTTCTCCTTGGTGCAATGCAGCACTCTCCTTTTGCAAATGTTTCACTTTTAAAATTTGCGGTGGCCCATCTTCTATTACTATCCACATTTCATCGTGTAATCTTTGATAGATGAGCACATATACGAATTTTCCAATCATCAAATTCCTCAATTGTGAACATAGGGATGCGTGTCAAATTTGCTTCCATGATAATAACTTTGCTGAATAAAAGAGTTTTGAAAGATCAAGTGCTAAAGCAAGCTTTGAGAGATTGGAGATCTAGTTCAGTAACCAGTGTGGAAGGCTCAATGAACCAACCGCTCTGATACCACTTGTTGGTCCAAGGGGTGTGAGTGTAAGGTTTAGAAGGGGGGTTGAATAAACCTTACCAACTTTTCGATTTAGTCCTTTTAAGACGTTCAGAGTAAATATTTCACAGCTAAGTCCTTGATGGACAACTAAGTTAGTTGATCAGCATAGTTAGCCACTCAACAGACTCGACTGAGGTGTTGATAGAATAACTCAGCTGTTTTGACTAAAACTTAACTCGACTATGATATGTTTTCAGCGGAAGACTTAACACCCTTGAATTTTGGTTTAAGTTAGTTTTAATACTTGATTATAGCACTTTGTTAATTATCAGCTGGACAACAAATTTATCAGCAGATATCAAAATAATATGCAGTAATTAAAGTGATGAAATGTAAATGACACAATAAATTTTATAGAGGTTCGAAGATGGGGTAATTCTTCTACCCCTCTCTTCTCCAACTCCTGGAGGAATCCACTAAGTATTGATCAATGTACAAAGTGGTTATCAGTCCAGATGCAAGTCTTGATCACACAGCTGACTTGATCCTTTGGGACTCAGTCTGGAGATGCCTTGGTCACACAGCTGGCTTCTCGTACGACTCAGCTTCTTCACAGGGCAGCTGCCTTGCTACTACAGCCCACTTGCTCAAGCTTCTTGGATTTGATCACGAAGCCCTCCAAAAACTTGAGACTGGTTCGACCTTGAACCTTTCTACAATCCTTTGTGGAGTGTAGACCCCTTGATTCTTCAAATGTTTCCTCTTCAACTGATTGAAGTCGTCTTTCCTTCACAGATGAGTGTTGGATTGATTTTCTTCGTAATGTAGGCTTGAGGATTGAGCTAAAATAACTTGAGAATATTTCAGGTTACAGATATTGCTTTCTTTCTTGTAATTGTTTTCTCAGGTAATCAAGGTTGCATGTTCTCAAGGTGATTCCTCAGCCTTTTATAGTGTTCTTTTGAAAATTTGCCCGTTGAAGAGATAGGTTAATTTTCAAAAGACACTTGTGGTCGTTGGCTTGTCTTGTTGCAGTCCTTGGAATTGACATTTCCTCGTATTGAATGAGTCTTGACTTTTGAGTTAAACACGGAGTGCGTGCTTCTCATTGGTTTATTCCTTTTGCACGCTTCTCGGGATGAGCACTTTAAGAAAGCGGTATGGGAGTATTACTTGTTTAAGTAATTTTCTTAACTACACGTAACGGATCTCTTTCGATTGTCTCGACTTGATGCATTTCCTTGATTTCCCCATATGACTTCGAGTCAGCTTCCAATCATTGGATGACTCATCTGTCACATCAACTTGAGACTTGGCTATCTTGAATTGACTTGACTGACACTTTACTCGATTGCATCTCGATTGCACCTTGATCGAGTTCTGTCTTTTCTTCTTGCTACACTCACCGCCTCTGCAAATGAGTCTTCCTTCTAGTCTCCGGTTGACTTCTTGCATGTTCGAGGCATAGGTGACTTAACTCACTCGACCCGGCCCTATCTATTACAATGCAAATTACAAAGAAAATGGGGTGCCAACTTTCTATTCTAAGTTTTACATGGCATTCATCAAAATCTAAAAATTAATTTCCCATCAGTATTGTACATTCTTATGGGGAAATTTAGTCACTTGGAAAAGCAAGAAGCAGGCTGTAGTCTCTAGAAGTAGTGCAGAAGCTGAGTTAAGATCATTGGCTCAAGGAGTGTGAGTTGGTTTGGCTGAAAAGGGTACTGGAAGAACTTAAAAGACCAATTACCCTTCCTATGAAGTTGTATTGTGATAACAAGTCAGCAATCAGCATTGCCCATAATCCAGTTTTACATGATAGGACAACATATTGAGATCGATAGACATTTTATAAAAGAAAAAATTGAAAGTGGAGTGATCTGCACTCCATTTGTCCCTACAACACAACAAGTTGTTGATATTCTAACCAAAGGCTTGTTGAGGCAACCGTTTGAACATCAAGTTAGCAAGTTGGGCATGATAGACATCTTTGCACCAACTTGAGGGGGAGTGTTGATTACATCATAATTAATGGGATTTGACAGCTTGACTGATTGCAAATCAGATAATAATTACCTCAATCAAGGGATATCAATTTGATCTTATTGAATCCCACGATTTTATCTTCTTTCCTAATTTCTTATTTTTTCTATTTTATGTGTTTCCTTCATACTATTTAAACTCGTGTATCTTGAATCGATTTATCATGGAATAAAATTATCCTTTCTTCTACTTCTTTTACTTTCTACAATATATATAGTGCATAATTATTACAAAAATGGCGCAAAACAATATGATGAATATTAATCTACCGATTATCACAATAATAGAGTATTTTGTGTAGATTTACTTGATGCAAATAGCCAACACACTCAAGTACGAGAACACATTGTAATATCCCCTGGCTCTACTAAGTACTAGATACCTGAAATTGAACAAGATCAAATACCACGAACATGCATGCAATTTCCTACATTGGAGGATGGTGTACAATTTTATAAGGACTACGGTAAAAGATGCGGCTTTGACATACGAGGAGCACCTCTAGAAAATTTAAAACCTAAGAAATTAGGGTGTAATAGATTATATGTAACCGAGAGAGCTACAAACATACAACAACTGCAACAAATGGAGAGGGAAGCAGTAAACATACAAGCAGCCGCAAGAGAATTTCAAACCGGTTTGCTTGCAAGGCAAACTGCGTGCTAGAATACATAGGGAACATTGCATACACAATAAAGCATTTCGATGAACGCCATACACATTGTTTCACATTGGAATCTTACCAGCATTTTCTTAAAGTAAATCAAAATTTAAATTTTGGCCACAAAAAAATTATAATAAATTGTTCAAAGGCCAACATAGGCACTGCAAAGACACACCACTTATTTAGGCATATTGTTAGAGGATATTCGCAAGCAGGTGCGTTACAAATCGATTTCAAGAATTTCAAAGAGACTTTAAGGCGTACATACATGGGGCAGACGCACAATTGATAATTGACAAATTCTTGAAAATAAAGAAGATGTGTCCAGGAATGGCCTTTAGTTATGACGTGGACGAAAACGATCAACTGACGACGAGTACATTTCAGGTAGACCACTATTTCGTCGTGCGCAATTATGCAATGTTTGGAGATGTAATTTCATTTGATGCTACTTACAACACAAATAGGTTAGTTAGAAAATTGGTGCATATATAAATCAAAACCGTGTATATGTTTAAATAATATGGTGTACTTTTACTAAAAAATGATGCATTACAAAATGTACTTGTTCTCGTGTACAAAATAGTTTTTGCACTATTTATAGGCATTGACAACCATCGTCATTTGTTTACATTTGCATGTGGATTATTATTGAAAGAGGATGAGGAATCCTATGTCCTGGTTATTCATAATTTTTTGGAAACAATGTGCGTAGAGAGCCGTACTACATTGTAACCGATCGATCTAGCGATGAAAAAACGCATTCAAAATAGTTTTCAAGACCGCAAGGCACCGCTTATGTATGTGGCACATTATGGGAATGTGAGCACCAAAGTCGGCCATACATTATTCAAAAATGAGCAATTCTTACGTCTGTCTTAATTCCACTATTTGGAATGACCAAATTGAACCTCTTTGAATTTGAAAAATGATGGCAATCGTGATGACGAAGTTCAATCTAGAAAACCATCCATGGTTTTCATCAATGTATGAAATCAGAAAAAGTTGGATCCCCGCTTATTTTAGAGATGTTCCCATGGGAGGGTTACTGCGAACTACGTCACGGTCTGATAGCACGAACAATTGGTTCGGTTGGTTTACAAACCCGCAAGTCAATTTAGTAGAGTTCTTCATGCACTTTGACAGCGCAATGGATTCGCAATGACACGCAGTACACAAACTAAACGATAATGATACTCTCATCCTCGAATGCCGTTGGACTTTGAAAAACATGCAGCAACATTGTACATGCATGCTATTCTTAAAACAATAAGCCTGGAGATTGAAACCGCATGTTATAAGTGCTCTATACATTTGGTCACAAGAATATATGTCAGTTGTTCCTACTCAATAAAAGACCAGAATGATGCAATTTTCAATGTACTATGTCTTTATGAAAGAAGAAACAAAGCGTGTGTAGGCTGCAAGATGTTCGACAAATCCTCCTGCACATAAAACATAACAACCCATAAGTAAAAAAAAAAACAAAGCCTAGAAATTTAAAAAAAGAATACACTCACGCCCCCAGTTGCGGCTGTTCCTCAGCCAAATTTTTCTCAGCGTATTTTCGCGATGTTTCCAAAACAGAGTCCCAATTGGCAACATTTGTTTCCTGTATCAACCCAATACTAAATTTGGGCATATCGTCGCACGTAATCTTAAACTCCTTCCGCCGGCAAATCGCTTGCTCAACCTTCTCCAAAGGCACAATATTTTCCGGATTATTCCAAAATGTATCATTCTGCTGAGTCTCGCTACCAAACCCTTGACCACCACTGGTTACTTCACTAGCTTTTTCACCGAAAAAGCATATCAACTTCCTCGCCACAACTTCAATCTTCCCAAAGTAAGGATTAGAAAACAGCTCCCGAGGCGCATTATTCAGCATAAAAATAATATCTATTACTTCGGTAGCTAGCGACACGAACTAGACAAAACATTACCAATGTACCCCTACACAATATGAATCCAAGACAATTATTCCACAAAAAAAAAAAAATAGCCCAAAAATAAACTGGATAAACACTAACAAATATAATGCACACAAAACAAACTTTATAGTGTACATTTAGTTGAATTATGATGTATAAATAACTTTCACGTGGTGTATATAGCTAATGTACTAACACATCATGCTGACCCATGCTTCAAAAAATGGAACAAACATATAACTATACCTAATATTATATCATTCACACACTACCTTTACATCATTCATATAATAAACATGCATTATCATACGATTCTGATAACAAAAAACAAACAAAAATCTCATATAAATGAAACAATACAAAACTATAACTAACAATATACCATTAAAACACAATAATTACATCAATACTGTACAAAACATGCATCATCAAAAATATAGACAGCCCAATTAAAAGGTACATTATAGATTTGAAGTGTTTTTTTAACAGAGGTATCAATAAAATAATGTTAAAAAGAGAAAAAACCTGCACACCACCACTAAATGAAACAGGGGCCAAGTGATCATTTTGTGATCCAGATGGTCCAGCCTCATCAATAGTGCAGTCTATAAAACCTTGGCTAAAACCCCCAATGTTGACCTCAGCAGCACTCCTATCCCTAAATGTTTTCATTGGCAATGAGCGAACACACGGGACAACCCTTGGGATCTCTCGAATTGACATGACAACTCTATCCATGTAGAATCCTTTGAGTGCCAAAAAAATGTTATTCTAAAAATATGACATAAAAGAAATTAAAACATACTTACAATCAAAAAAAGCAACAACCCGTTGAAATGCTTCTTGTTCGTACTAGCCCATCTCTCTCTGCTAGATATCAAAGTCTTCAAAGTGTACTCGCACCAATTCAAGTTGCGAATATCGTTAACATCCTCCAAACACTTCATAACGAGTGGGTTAATATAACTGCCCTGACATTGCCTATAATCTGTGCATCTACAAGAGCAATGAAGTGCCTCTTAAACCAAACACCTCTTTTACCATCCTCAAGCATCTTCCCACAAATATCCGCAGCCTTAATACTATAGCTCCCATCTTCATTGGCTTCAAACTATGACTGCCAATCCTCATAAATTTGAGATGTTTCCGACTTTTTTTTTTGTCAATTCTAGTTCCACCCCTCGGAAACCCCAACACCAACTCAACATCCTTCTCGTCGCAGTGAATAGACCTCCCTACCGGAAGCATTAATTCACATCTGACAATGTTAAAAACTGTCAACCAATCAATAAATTAGCTTGGACAGATACTCGTCGACTCTGAGCCCCAGCGAACTTCCAAACCCCATTTCAACCACAACTTTGGTCTGAAAATTATTCAAACCAATCAACTCTTCCGCTAAAGCAGTAGACACATATCTAGTTTTCAACTTGGGGAATGCAAATTTCTCTTTTCATTTGTCTACCTTAGCCTTCTTCTTAATATTTCGTCCCCCGTCATCCGCTCGCCAGAAGCTGGTCTTTTCTGGTTTTCTCTAGCCATATAAACTTATCAACTTACCATTAACAACAAGCAAAGAAAAATAAACACACGTCAAAACTAGAGAAACATAAAACATACCCATGTTAAAAAATGTATTAAAAACACAACTGACAAACTAAATATTCACTATATGAACCTTAACTCTGCACCAAAAAAATACTATTTACACACCATATGTGTTTATGCACTTTGTGAACTACTTATGCACAGAACCAAAACTAATCATGCACCATAATACATCTACCATTATATCAAAAATATCCCCTACATACTTGAAATTGCTAACTTAGTCATGCATCAAATGAAAACTTTATGCACTTTGTAAACTACTTATGCACAGAACCAAAACTAATCATGCACCATAATACATCTACCATTATATCAAAAATATCCCCTACATACTTGAAATTGGCAACTTAGCCGTACATCAAATGAAAACTAAAAATGCATATCTTGTACAAAACTATACATCATATATGTGTTACACGTATACTTCAAAGACTGAACAATAAACCAATACACCACAAAACAAAGATGCACTAAACATTGAATAAATATGCATCGTTAAATATGATATATACACCAAAAATTCCACAAACAAAAACAACGAAATCCACCTAAAACTTCCAAAACCTACTGGTTAAACAAAAAAAATTACCTCCATTAACAAAAAAAAACATCCAAAACATCCAAAACCAGAAACTCTAGACCCAAAATATACACAAAAAATGTTCTATTTTAAGGAATTGAACCAAAGGCCAAAAAAAAAAAAAGACAAAAACTGAACATAGAAAGCAATGAACAACAAAAATATAACAATCAAGTAAATATAATCAAAAACGAACAAAAAGTACTTACTGAAAAATCTAACTGCACTGAAAGAACTTCTTCCAAAAATCCCCTGCTCGTAAAGAAAAGCGCCCCTCAAAACCGTCCCTCAAAACTGGAAAGAGAGAATTGAAAATCGAAAAGAAGGCCACAACTCACTCACAGAGAGAAACTGAAATTAATTTTGAAAATAATGAGACTTGAAAGCGGGAGTTTTGGGATATTAATCCCAAAAATCAATCTTAAAAAAATTATTACCAAAAAAACCAAATAACCTCTCTTTTAAAAGGACAATACTACCCCTACCAGTTGAAAAAGACAAAAAACCCAAAAACTCGAAAAAAAGCATAGCCATTGGATATGATATTTAAGTGGTTGGGATTAATCCACACAGTCTTACGTAGAGTCCCTGTCACATTTAATCTAATACATATATGTATATATCAATGTTGTAAAAATTAGCCTAGGCGGCCGCCTAGGCGCCCCTAGGCCGATCCGATTTTCCCAAAATGGGCAAAAAAAAATTGGCCCGGGCAAAAATCGGCCTAGGCGGTCTAGTCGGAATAAATCGGCCAAAATTCAAAAAAAATAAAAACTTAGTGTTTCTAGGCGCCCGACTAGGTGCCCTAGGCGCTAGGCGCCCCGGCTGTCGCCCGACTAGCACCTAGCGATTTCTGCAACCTTGATATATATAGAGGATATGGATCCAATGGGTCCTCCCAATTGGGGTGAGTCCATAGGAACCAATTCTAACTATAGATTAATATTTTTGGGTGGTCCAGATTTTTTTGGGGGGTTTTATATTTATTTTTTTATTTCAACAACTAAGAAGGGTAGGGTGTTCATTTTACAATATAGAATCAGTTATTGAGATTTGATGAGATCTCAATCACGTTCAATTTCCTTCCTCCTTTCATGCGACACGTGCTTTCAGTTTTTGAGTAACCCATATTCCCTCATATTCACGTCTTTTTTTCTCCAGCGTATTCTGTTGTTAACTGCTTATGTAATATAATCATACTGCATGTGTAGTATAACCATATTACATGTGTAATTTAATCTTATATGTGTTGCATATGTAATGTATATTTGTTGCTTTTGTACTATAGGGTTGTGGCTTATTACTTGCTTATGTAGTTAATGTATTTGTGTTGCATATGTAGTGTATATTCGTTGCTTATGTAGTATGAGTTTGTTGCTTATGACTTGCTTATGTAATTAATATATCTGTGGTGCATACGTAGTGTATATTCGTCTTTTATGTAGTATATGCTTGTTGCTTATGTAGTATGGGTTTGTTGCTTATGACTTGCTTATGTAGTTAATGTATCCGTGGTGCATACGTAGTGTATATTCGTTACTTATGTAGTAGTATAGGCTTGTTGCTTATGTAGTATGTGTTTGTTGCTTATGACTTGATTATATAGTTAATGGTATATAAAAGCACCATGACACATCTATACAAGCAACAAATTACATCTTCATAAGCAACTTTCGAACTGTAGTCAAGTTCTAGCAACTATGGCGAATTGTCTGCAACTTTTTTCACACAGTAGTGCGTTGAAGAAGAAGAAGAAGGAAGGATTTCTCACAGTAGTGCGTTGAAGAAGAAGTAGGAGAATTGTTCCGTTGAATTTGCTACGAGATTTGGAAGGATTGCGTGATCTCAGAATCAGCTGAATTAGTCTCCTTTGTTTAATTAACAACTTGTAATCTGCAATTTAAACTCTTAAATCGCAGCCCTTGAAAAACATAAATATATGGTTAGGATTGGTCCTTATAGACTCACCCAATGAGATGGTTTCATATAACCCTCTTCCGATATATATTGTAACATGAATTAAGAAACTAGAAAATTTATTACGCACATTATATTAAATTAAAATTTAATCTATAAATATCCTACTGAACGGTAATTTGATCTTTAGTTTTTATTTTATTTTATTTTAGTTACAATAATTCATTTCTAATTATCAATGAAATTTAAATCATGTAAAAAATGGTAATTCTATCTTTTTGTAATCCTTGCACATACTAATCATTGGAATGTTATACTCGTACATTCCTTTCATATATGTTACTCTATTTCTAAATTCATTCCATTCACACCATATTCCATTCATGCATATTAGTCGTTCCGTTAGAGTTCGCTTAGCATTCCTTTAAACACCATGTACTACTTTCTTTTGAGCAATTTATGCATATGTTGGGGATCATAGCCTCAATATATCCCCCACCCATTTTTGGATGTTTCTCTTAAATAAAACAAAAACTCTTGCTTGGAATTCTCATATAAGTTTTGATATTATCATGTTCAAGAGCTAGTGGACGACCTAATACAAAATTCACAATTCACACTCGTTATTGATCAACTTTATTCTACTGGGTCATTTACGTTTAAGTGGGCAATCCATATAGTAAGCCACATGCAATGTAATGGCATTACAAGGCATATAAAATCATAAGGTCTGGATCACATTAAAGAGCCAAACGAATTGTGCCATCGTTGAATTTGGAATCCTGAACAGAACCACTTAAATAGAGCCATATACCAATCTCTTTCTCATTTACAAGATATGCAATTAACTGGTTCATCCTCTTATTTATTGTTGTTTTCATTTTGTTGAGTTGTAAAACGTGTTTTCAGTTTTACGTTTCTATTAGTTGTAGTTTGCGTCTTTAATAAGCTGAGTTTGGTTGTTAGGATGGACACATGTGCATTTCCCATTTGTCCATTTGAATCAAGCGGGTTTTGGTTCATGTATAAATAGTAGTCTTTGGTCT
Organism: Rehmannia glutinosa; assembly: GCA_016081115.2. NCBI lineage: Eukaryota > Viridiplantae > Streptophyta > Magnoliopsida > Lamiales > Orobanchaceae > Rehmannia > Rehmannia glutinosa. The sequence goes on along the minus strand of CM071934.1, from coordinate 31,295,717 downwards.
TCATTGTAAGGTGATTTTTGTTGAAGAAATAAAACTACTATATGGTTCTCGAGAGAATTTGAGATGGATGTTTTCATGAATGCTTAGTTTCTACATGGTACCGGCGTTCGAGTTATGGCTCGAGGTTCAGGACTCCTTGATCTTTGTGATGGTGATCTGTGAAACCTACTTCCGTTTACTCGAGAGATCTAGATCCGCTTGCGTTGCATGGCTCCGATCATCCAGGCATGGTATTGGTTACCAATCCACTTACTGGATCCAATTATCTTCACTGGAGCAGAGCCATGAGGTTGGCGTTGGGAGCTAAGTCTAAACTTGGCTTCATCTATGGTACGATCAAATACCGGATCACGGTCCGAAGGCGTACGCGCAATATCAGAAAGTTGATTTTATGATTATCTCTTGGCTCCTGAACTCTATTTCGAAGGATATCGTAGAAGCTTTCATGTATGTAAAAAGTTCGAAGCAACTATGGGACAAATTATCTGAGAGGTATGGGGAGAGTAACGGTCCTTTGCGCTATCAATTACAGAAGGAGATCTCTAATTTTTCACAAGGTACCTCTACTGTTACAACTTATTTCACAAAATTAAAATGTCTCTGGGATGAATATGCCTGTATTGTTCAATTGCCTGAATGTACCTGTGGTGCTGGTAGAGCTATCTGTGCAAATGATATGGATATTCGATTGATGCAATTTCTTATGGGGTTAAATGAGGTTTTTGAACCAGTGAAAAATCAGATACTGCTTATGGATCCATTACCTACAGTAAATAAGGCGTATTCCATGATCCTTAAGGTTGAAAAACAAAAGGTTGTGCATCAGAAGGTTCTAGATCCACTGGATACAGCTGCATTGCTGGTGAAAGGGAGTTTTAACAGAGGAAATACTGGTCAGGGGAGTGGATTTGGTAGAGGAGGAAATCAGAGGTCCATGACAAATGGACATGCCTATGGGAGAGGCCGAGGTCAAGTGAGAAGGACAAAAGAAGAGAAGGCTAAATTAGTTTGTGATCATTGTGGTTACAATGGTCATGAGGTGAAGGAATGTTTTAAACTACACGGATATCCAGACTGGTACAAAGAGCTCAAGGAGCAGAGATCTGGACAATCAATCAATATGATAGAAGGTCCTGAGAATCCTCAAATGAAACCACAGGCTGTGGAGGACACTAAGGTCGCAGATGTGCCAGATTTTTCAGTCATGATTCAAAAGGAGATAGCTAAGTTTCTTTCAGGACAGAGCAATTTGAACACAGGAGACATACACAGCTTCTCACATTTTGCTGATTATTCAGGTAACATGAATCAAACTCAGTTTGCATTATCCTTATTGAGCACTCTTGATAAAGACAGTTGGATTGTTGATACTGGAGCAAGCAGGCACATATGTTCCTTTCCTTGTATGATTGAAAAGCCTACTTCACTAATTCACCCTGTGACTGTACATTTGCCTGATGGATCAAGTGTGGCTGTCACACACTCTGGAAACATTAAATTGTCTCATGACATCACTCTTACTGATGTGCTGGTTGTTCCCAATTTTAAGTACAATCTACTCTCGTCGATCCACCGCTTAATGGTAGCAAATTGGAATGTGTATTTTCTCAAGGAAAATGTTGGATGCGGGGACCCCGAGTCCTGTAGGGTGAAAGTCATTGGGAAAGGCATTGGGCCGGTTTATACATCTTTGCGGTGCGAGTTCTTGGAGCTTGTAAAGGGAGTGAAGACAAAGATGAGTTGAAGATTTGGCACAGCAGGCTTGGCCATTCTTCTCTTACTTGTTTGGAGCATATTAGCTTTCTTAAACCTTTTTGTAATAAAGAAGTTTTAAAGGTTTGCACCATCTGTCATGAAGCAAAACAATGTAGACTGAGTTTTCCATCTAGTTCCATTCAGTCAAAACATGCATTTGAGTTAATTCATGTGGATCTGTGGGGACCATATCATGAGCCATCTGTCACTAATACATCTTACATGCTTACCATTGTGGATGATTTTACTCGAGGGACTTGGATATACTTGTTGAAATATAAATCAGAAGTTGCTACACACCTTAGTCATTTCCTTGAGTTTGTACATACTCACTTTAAATGTAGCATAAAGAATGTTAGAAGTGATAATGGTACTGAATTTTTGGGAGGAGAAACTCAAGGTTTATTTCACAGAAAAGGGATCATTCATCAAAGAACTTGTCCATACACTCCACAACAGAATGGAGTTGTGGAGAGAAAACACAGGCATATTTTGGAGGTTGCCAGGTCTTTATTGTTTCAATCTAAGGTGCCAAAGAGGTTTTGGCCGTACACCTTGTTAGCAGCAGTTCACATCATCAACTCACTGCCAAGTGCTGTTTTACAATGGAAATCCCCTTATGAGTTATTGCATAATGAAGTACCTAAATATGACAGGTTCAAGGTGTTTGGATGCCTTTGTTATGCATCTAAATTGGGACCTCATAAGGGAAAATTTGATCCTAGAGCTGTGGCTTGTGTTTTTCTTGGCTATGTTACAGGAGTGAAGGGATATAGGCTTTATAGTCTAGCATCCAAGGAGATATTTGTATCTAGGGATGTGATCTTTTATGAATCACAGTTTCCATTCTATGCTGATTCAACTGGGAATGTTGATGTTCCTCTGCCAATACAATCTCTTGATGATGGCACTGAGATAGAGACACATGAGGTTCTAGATACGTCTGCACACTCACAGGGCATTGAACAGCTTGGGAGAGGTCACAGAATCAAGAAACCACCTGGTTGGTTGAAGGACTACATCACTAATTATGTTCACTTTGAGACCACTAGTAACACACATACCTCATCGCAGAATTCAACATCATATCCTCTGGGATGTTATCCATACACTCATATTCCCAATTTATCCCCAGAATATAGTGCATTTCTAGTAAAAATTTCAGATTCACCAAGTGAGCCCACTAATTATCAACAAGCTGCACAGGACAGAGATTAGGTTGCAGCTATGCACAAAGAACTTGTTGCACTGGAAGAGAATGACACCTGGCAGCTGACTCCTTTGCCTCCTGGAAAAAAGCCATAGGCTCAAAATGGGTATACAAAATCAAAAGGAATCCAGATGGTAGTGTTGACAGATTTAAAGCAAGATTGGTTGCTAAGGGATATTTGCAAGTTGAAGGAGTTGATTTTGTTGAGAGTTTTTCTCCTGTGGCTAAATTGGTATCAGTTAGAATGGTGATAGCATTGGCCACTCAGAATTGCTGGGATTTGCACCACATTGACATAAACAATTCCTTTTTACATGGATATTTGGATGAAGAGGTGTATATGCTTCCACCTGAGGGATATTTTAAGGCAAAGAAAGGTGAGGTGTGTTTGCTTAAGAGAAGTCTATATGGATTAAAACAGGCTTCACGCCAGTGGAATCTTGAATTCTCTGATAAATTATTGGCTTTTGGATTTACACAATCCACTCATGATAACTGTCTGTTTGTAAAGAAAGATGCACAGATGTTTTTGGCCCTCATCATCTATGTGGATGATGTTCTGATTACTGGTACATCAGTGGAGCATATTCAGGCACTGAAGAATTATTTGAATGATCTTTTTACTATCAAGGATCTAGGAGCTGCTAAGTATTTCCTTGGTTTGGAGATTCTCAGAGGCACTGCAGGAACACATTTATGCCAAAGGAAATATATCTTGGATCTATTGAAGGATGCAGGGCTTATGGGGAGCAAGCCTGCATCCACACCTTTTCCTCAGGGCTATAATGCTTCAGCACAGACAGAGCCTATGTTTACAGATGTTGGCAGATTCAGGAGATTAGTAGGGAGACTACTTTATCTCAACTTGTCTAGACCTGACATTTCTTATGGGGTGCAACAACTAAGCCAATTTGTACATGCTCCTACTCAGAGTCATTGGGATGCTGCTGTACACCTGCTGAGGTATTTGAAGGGTACACCCTCACTGGGACTGTTTTATGTTGTGGGGGAATCTAATAAATTTGAAAGCTACTGTGATGCTGACTGGGGTACATGTCTTATTACAAGGAGATCACTTACAGGATATTGCATATTTTTTGGTGGCTCACTTGTTTCTTGGAAAACTAAGAAGCAGAAAACGGTTTCTAAGTCTTCTGCAGAAGCAGAATATAGGTCTATGGCTGCTACAGTCTGTGAGTTGCAATGGTTGTGCAATCTCAGCCATGATTTACATATCAATGTTGCCTTGCTGTTCATTTGTGGTGTGATAACAAGGCCGCATTGCACATTACGGCTAATCCAAAGATTCCATGAAAGAACTAAACACCTTGATATTGATTGCCACATTGTGAGGAATCAATACAAGGTCGGTCTCATTCGTCCACAAAGATATTTCCTCCCATCTTCAACTGATCTCTTCACAAAGTCTCTTGGGGGCCTCTGTTTCGAACATTCTTGCTCAAGTTAGGAATGTGCTCTCCTACCCACATTCCAACTTGAAGGGGGTGTTGAGTTGTAAAACGTGTTTTCGAGTTTTTTTACGTTTCTATTAGTTGTAGTCTGCGTCTTTAATAAGCTGAGTTTGGTTGTTAGGATGGACACGTGTGCATTTCCCATTTGTCCATTTGAATCTGGCGGGTTTTGGTTCATGTATAAATAGTTGGTGCTGGTCTTCATTGTAAGGTGATTTTTGGTTGAAGAAATAAAACTACTATATGGTTCTCAGAGAATTTGAGATGGATGTTTTCATGAATGCTTAGTTTCTACACATTTGAATCAATACTAACTTAAATATTGGAGGTATTTTTCCACGATACTCCCGAAGATCCCTTAATGGTTAGCAACTTATCTATCTAGTTGCTACCCGGGATGGTCAATTCTACAATGAGTTGTTAACCTCTTAACATTAGCAAACACACTGCATAATTTTGACGCCATCTATAGGAAATTCTGCTTCAGCTTTGAGGATGTAAGACTCGATCATAGGCCAAAGAGATAAGCATATATAATATCTGATCAGAATATGGGATGATCGAGATGGAGCATATCAATGACACCCTTTGATATTGCTCCAACAATCTTCATAGCCTCAACACTAGTAACACAAAATTGATAATTGTCGAATACAATCATGGCCCTCAGAGTCTGCAAAATGTGCTCAGCAGACTAGTGGCCCAGTGGAAATGGCGATGAGATGGGTTTGGAATGAGTTTGGCCCAAACCCGAGGTCCACCAAGTTAAGAAAAAATTGGACTGTAGGTTTGTCCAACCCTGCCTTGAATGAGGACTCACCTCGGCGCGGACTTAAACCCGACGAGTCCAACCTATTAGACCCACAAATATTAATTTTTATTTTATTTGTATTTATATTTAGCAAAAATTATAGATTTTACTCATAGAAAAGAATCACACATACAACAGTAAGAAAATATGCAATATACACTAAAATTGATACATTATTATACCCAATAGTCAAAATATAACTCCAATTATGAAATATTTTTACATGAAAAATCTCTCTCTCTCTGTGTATATATATATATAATACAATTAAAAAAGAGGTAATTTGTCTAGTAATCAAGTGAGTGAATCAAAATAAAATTAACACATCAAGTAATTATATTTTATAAAATTAAAATAGCAGGTTGCATCCGGGCTAATCCAATAGGACCTATTACTTGGCTAGGGATGACAATTTTGGTCTTACTCGTGTCGACCCGCCCTGCCCCAATATGTTTTGGTCGCCTCGCCCTGTGACCCGCGACGGGATGGGCCGAGTCTGGCTATTGCTTTGGCCCCACGAGTACCCGCCCTGCCTAGCAAATTTGCATATATAATATATATTGTAATATAGTTTTTATGTATTTAATATTATCTCTAACATTTGTAAATTGACAATGACAACTTTTGTAAGGAATATTTTATAAATGTATTATAAACATATATTTTTTTCCTTCTATTATTTTTTTTTGTATTTTTTATTTAATTCAGGTCAGGACGGGTCGCCCCACCTCGCCCCGTTCTAAGGATGGGACAGGTCTAGAGATACCTAGCTCGACCCGTCCTATTGTCATCCCTATACTTGTCCCAACTCGTCTAATTGTAGAATTTAGATAGGAGATCCATTTCATCGAGTTTGGACTCATCCCGAACGTGACTGATTCACTAAGGACTCGTTTGAGGAACTAGATTGGGCAGGATAAAGAATTTATTCCAGGTTTATCAATTGTTTGGGATCTTAATCTTTGATTACGGCCATGATACTAATCTCGACCGCTTTTTGTCATATTTTTGGTTACCTTGAAGCGATGAGGCTGATGCAATGCTTGTTAGGGCCAAAGGGTGTGCCAGCTTGGATCAACTAGAATACCAGATAATTAATTATCAATTCAGAAAATATATTTACGATTCCATAAATATCAATGTAAAATACTAATGTTTTTTCTTATCAATCTAATCAATTGAAATTGAATTATTCCTAGTGTATCGACAAAATCGGTAAACATACATCAATTCAAATAAAATTCATTCTAACCAATTTAATCAGCCAAATATGACTGAATCCACTAATATCTATAGTTCAGTGAATATGGATTTTAATCAACAACAAAAAGGAATGTATTTTTTTAATTGTATTAATAAACAAACAAACAAAAAAAACACTAAAATTCTTGTTATCGTATTAATTTAAACAAAATATATTCAACAAATTAGATAAAATACAATCTTTATAAAAGCATTCATAGATTCTTCTTATACTTCATTATTACTATTAAGAATTATTACACATTAAAATATATTGTAATTTTAGAAATCATTATTTATCTTTTCCCCTCTTAAGCCTTAAAAGCATCAAATTGTACTCGAACCAGTGATGATGCTAACATTATTAAAAAGAACAGTAATTAAGCTATCCTTAGGTTGCGATCCACATTCACAGCTAACGCTGTCAGTAAAACAGAGTTAGTGTAAGGGATATCTCAAGGTAATCAGGAAGCCACCGTCGAAACTTTTCTCAGAGCTACACACTCAAATGCAGTAGCAGTATCATCTAAGAAAAACAATAGTGCTATAAAGGTTAAAACCACTCGAAAAGAGGAAATTCAAATATCGATATACTAATTATTGAGATGTTAAAAGTTTAAAACTGATTTCTCAGCTTCGAAAACTTTGCAGGAAAACAAAATCTTGCACGTCAGACACGCTGATGAGAATCTCTCCCCGATCATGACCATGTGAATCAATTTGTCAACAATTATTACCCAGTAGGTTTTCATCAGGGATAGTAACCAGTAAACGTAAATCCCCTTCCAACAATCTCACCAGCACAAAACCATGCAAAGCATTCAATCCCAAACAAAGCAGCAATACCAGCATCCTCAACCTTCAGCTCATGCCTGTGCTTCCACATATTCTTGACGTAATCAAGTTCCTTCCAGAATGTCTCGGTACGACCAGGAATACTGCAATGGAATTAAGAGAACTAATGAAGACAGAAGAAGGAATCTTACTGATAAAAGGATGCATCCTCGCATTAATTTCTCATTAAAGCAAATTATAGAAACACAAACCACAACAAATCAACGCTAAGTGCTGTGCCAGAACACGCACAATCAAGTCATTCGCCATGCATATCTAAAGAAATCAAGACTCTCTACACGCACACTACACAACCCATGCGACCTTGTAGGTAAATCAGACAAATCTAATGATTCTTATGGTTATAGCCCTGCACATATGAAAGACGAGCCTGCAGAGATTATGCTAATTGGAAATCGTCATAATTCCAATTAATGCACACTGCATAAGATTAGACTTGTGATCTACCTCAAGTAAATAGCTAGCCATCTGTAGGGTCTGCCACACAATTACATGATATGTATCTGCATGAATTCTCCATGGTAATCCAAATCATGCCAGTAATGTCTCATTCAAAAGTGTCAGGGGCAGGCAATAGAGAATTAGCCAATTCAACACTTAGAGCTATTACTCATAAATCCTTCAGTCTTAGAAGCTTTTGCAGATTAAACCCTTCAAATGTTTGGAAATGCGAAGAAATCCTCAAAAAGTTAGTTGAGTTCCTTCGTGCAAAAGTTTATCAATATTTACCATTTCACGACTAGTTCATATGTCTTGAAGTCAATAAATGCATTGGAAACTAGTTAAAATGTTCACCAATAATTAGGTTTGTACACTAAAATGAAGATATCATACATAAGAATGATAGTGGCCGCCATATAAAGAGGAATGAATTTACACGAAATTTCTGAATTATACTCGAGTGAAGTAAAACCTAACATAATTAACAAATGGAATTTCCAAAGTATCTAAGGAGCCATACAAAGCTCCCAATTCCAAAAAAAAATATTTAAATGCTGCATAGGAACTTCAAAAATACACAGCGAGGAAGTCAAAGTTTAACCTGGCAAGACGAGTGTAAAACAGCTGCTTAGCTAATTCATTACACGTCTCCACGGTTGGTGGCTCTTTAACATATTGTTTATTCTGCTCCATCAACTGCTTGTAGTAGGTACTTCCGTGCTTGGCCACATATTGTGTGGCTTGGCAAGCCTTGGATTGCAATTGCTGTAGTTTCGACGCCATTAACTCCAAAAGTAAATTCTACATATCAAACAGAAAGATAATGATAAAAATATTCCAAAAAGGGTTGCACGAGTGACTTTCTAACCTGGCACAAAAATATAACATTCATCAATAGGCCACAATGCACAAATCATCTAAATTCATGTGGAGGGTGAGAGTCTACATTTATACAAAAAAACTTAGGTCCTGTGTTTATATTGTTAGGCTTTGTGTTAGGCTTCAGGTGAATTGATATTCCAATATTTAATGCAATGAGGCCACTTTTGACCTTCTATACTAGCTTTGCATGGATGCAAGTTTTGGAATCCAACAATCCTTTGTAATTTAAGGATCGTCAACTACAATAAAATTTGATTATTACTTCAACACAACCTAATAGAAATCTCAATTACAACAACTGATCATTCACTATCAGATCAAAACATGCCATTTTAGTATAATACCTGATCATTAGCAACTTAATACGAATCGGTCTACATAGTACATTAGCTTAGAACCATTAGCACCAAATATGCAAAAATGTTCTTAAAAAGGCAAATAAACAACCCAAGCTATACCGCAGTAAGTAGCACCCCACTAAACACTTTTTTACTTGCCGAGACGTACCTGCACCTATTGCCAAAAGTTTCTCCATTGATAAAGCAAAGGACTCCTCAGTGAATCCAACGATCCCATAATTTCAATCAAAACTTCTCTTATAACAAAATGCCGATTTGCAAAATGATATCAACATTGAGAAAACTTTGTATCTTCTCAGCAGACAAAAAATAGATGTGCTTCACTTATTTCATGCGAAACATAATAGTCAAAAAATAAGACACTGGATATTTCAATTAAATACCTTCATTTACAACCACACAAAAAATATTGAAGGAAAAAAGCATATGTAAGCTATTTAGCATAAGACTATTTTCAAGATTAGAATAAGCGACATTTTTCTCTAAAAAAGAAATGAACTCCTAAAATTTCCTACCCCACGCTGTCATTTCAGTCGAATTCATAAAATAAAATGAATTTCACCTACATACGGATTTCACATCATTTCTCACCCTCCAAATAAAAGGACACAAACAAAAACAAATAAATAAATAAATAAATAAAATCATTTAACACCTAGCTCATAGATCACAGCTAAAGTATCATTTATTCAGCATCCGCGTCAAGTCAACATTAAAAACAATCAACAAAATAATAGATCTGAGAAATACGCCCAAAACCCCAGGAAAATGAAAACGTGCGGAAAATTACAATCCTGTCCATAATCGAGAGAAAACAGTATTTGCAACATAAATTTACCTCTCGTCTGGTCACTGGAAAAGGAAGCTCCGGTTTAGATGAACAGGCGAGGGGTTTTATGAGTCTAAGCTTTATTTTTTTAGAGAGAGTAAAGAGGCGTTGAGGTTGAGCCCTTGAGGTGAGAAAATGAGAGAAAAGTCTACTTTAATATTTTGGCCTTTTTACTGCTGCTACTAATAATAATAAATTCCTCTAAAAAAGTAATATAATAAATTAATAATATACCTTACTGTTGACTTGGCATTTTCCCAAAAAGAAAAAAAAGAAGATTGACTTGGCATGGGAAAAAGAAAGAGCTTTTGACACAATTGCACCACTTTTCAGTGGCAACGACAGTTTTTTATGTTTTTCGATATTTTTTTGGACAAATTTATGCTCATTCCCTTTTATTACACAAATTTACGCTCCCGCCAAAATTTTCGCACTTTTTTACGTTGTTGTTTCAAGATTGTTTCAAACATGTTTCTTCCAATAAAATTTCAGTGAAAAAATAAATTTTGCTCCTGTTAAATAATCTATTTTATACTCAAAATCATATAAAAATTAAGAAATATACACATAAAACAACACATATTAAAATCAAACAAATTAAAATATTATAGAAACAACATGAATAAAAAAATACAATTTAATTTTTGATCCAATGCATGAAAACATAAAAAACATGGAAACAACCAAGAAATAATATAGAAACAAACCAGAAACAATATACAAAACACTATATGAGCAAAAAGAGTTAAAAATAGGCAAGAATTGTATTTAAACATCGAAAACTACGTGGAAACAACAAAGAAACATCAGAAAAACATTAAAAACAATATGAAAACAACCCAAAAACTGTTAGAGTAGGGTGCCCTGCACTCCAATTAGAATTGGATTTATCCTACTTGTAAAACAATTTTATTGGGAATTATATTAATATAAAGGCATTTTTCTTTATCTTATGTTTTGCATTTATTATTTAATTGCTCATAGATAAAGTCCTTAGATCATTTTAAGCTATGAGGTATGGTTGCGCATTTGATGGCGATCATGGAACATGCCTCTAAGACTTTGATCTTAAAATAGTTCCAAGTCAATGGGTTTTTCAAGATAGGACATTGAATAACCCCGTAAGACTTGTGTATATGATGCATGCTTTCGTGAGACGAGAATGTTACATTCCATTAACATTAGCGTTGAGACGCAATGCATATATGCGCGGTGCTTGTTGGCGAACAAGTTCACTGAACATGACCCAATGAAAAATTCTTATATGGAAACTTTGTTTGTCGAATAAGAATTTTTATATTGCAATAAGACATGATTAATCCTCGCACTTGAGGTACGGCGGTAGAAATTTGTCATCCCGCAATACTTTGATTTATCTTTTGATTGCTTGACAATCACAAAGGGAGGTATTTTGGGTATTGCGACCGATGATGTACATGGAGGCTTGTCAGCAGCCAACATAGAATTCGACACTTGTCTTTTGACAAAGGAATTTCTGTGTTTTCATAGTTTGTGATTCAAAGACTTTGCCAAGCACGATGAATTTGATTCATAAAAGAATCACAAGAACTTGAAATGGAATCACGCTTATTAAATCAATTGGGTTTCGATAAATCCATACCCAAGATTTAATCGGTAAATTAGTTGTCGAAAGGATTGTACATGTATGCAATTGCAATTGAAATAGGTTTACTCGCTATTTCACCTAATGCTGGTAATCATGCTACTTGCTAGATGTTACCATGATGTGTAGGTTCTTGAAATTAAAGAGTTAATTTCAAGTATATTAATTAATATGATTAATTAGTAGAATAAATTATTTTTTTATTTGAAAGTTACAAAAGTTGTAAGCCTGCAACTAGTATTAGTTGTGAACCTAAAAGGGTCACACATAATTTTGATTGTTGACATTTCAAAATTGATAAATTCAATAGTTGAATACAATTAATTAATATAGATTAATTAATCAGGGTTTTAATTTAATTCAATTGTTGAATTAAATATTTAATTAAATAATTTGATTATATAATTAAATCTAATTTGATTAGAAGGCCCAACAAAAGGAATAGAATATATTAATCAATCAATTGGGTTGATTAATTTGGGCTTTGGGTATTGATTGGATTTTGAAGTCCAAACCCATACCATAATCTAATAGGCCTAATTGTAGAAGCCCATTAGATAATTGAAGATTTATTTATGATATATATATATATATGATATATATATATATAAGAAAAAAAATTGCCACGTCATTGGTGGCAGTTTATATAACACGGCAGTTATGGCAATTTTGTTTTTCACAAAATGCCATTAATGCATTTATCAAATGTAACTCCCCACTATTGATTAGTGGGTGGTTTTTCTTTAGTTAATGAAAAGTGTGTTTTTCATTAAACATAGAGCACATACAACAAGATACATAACAGATGTATTTTGATAAAAATTTCTTAAGGGCTGTCGTGTGTTTCTTTGGAAGGAAAAAAAACAAAATTGAAAGTGTTCATTTTGTTTTTCTTTCTCATTTTTCATAAGTGTTTATCTTCCTTGTTTGTGTTTGTGGATAATAATTAATTGATAATTATTATTCTATAACAATTAATCTCCTATCACTAGTTGATTGTGAGATTAAGAGTTCTATTCCAATTATCATTTTGAAGAACGGAATAAATTTTACTAGCGAAAGATTTATTCCGGTGTCTACAATCAGAAGGTGGACTCGATTGGAGGGGAGACGTTTGAATCCCTATTGGCGAGCATTTGGAGTTTTGGTGATTGCCACATATCCGGGAATTGATTCCCTCTCAATCTTCGCTAAAAGGAGAAGACTCTACGAGGGTAATTTTCTTTTATCACTTACGAATCAAAATTTGTTTTCTCGCATGATAACGAAAATGTCGATCGTTACAATCGCTACGTGAACCTACGGGGTTAGTATTTATTTTGATGGATGCACTTGTTTTAATTAGATTAAAAATTTTAAATTTCCGTTGTGCGAACCCCGTGTGGTATAGCGAACCCAACAGTGGTATCAGAGCCACGGTTTGCATTTTCGTTAATCAGATTTTGATTCGTTTTATGTTTATTTGATAAGCATGTTATAGTTATTAAAAATTGTTTTAATAATTATTTTGTGTGGGATAAAAATGTTTTATTTGATTTAAGTTGTGGGATTAAAAATATATATGATTTCTTAATCAAGAAAACTAGTTTCTTGTTTAAGTTTTATATATTTCTAAAATTGAAAACAAAATTGGACATTTTAAAAGTCTGCCAGAATCTCAAAGTACCAAAATGTTTGTAAAATGGAATTGTTTCCATGCTTTAGTTTATTCACGTGCAAATTTGAGAAAGGTTAATTTACATTTTCAAATTGCAACAAGTTTCCATGTTTCAATCTGTTGTACATTTTAGTGGGTTTCCTCTTACGTGGATATACTTTTGGCAGCTAAATGCACAAGTCTGTTGTGCCGTGTTTTACAGTTTTTTCACAAAATTCCTTTTTCGATTTATTCAATTTTATATTAATTAATCCCATAAATGAAATCAACACACAAAATTGGTAAATTTAAATGCTTTAAATTCATGTGATGGATGTTTTTAGCATGATTTATTTAGGGATGATCATGAGCCTATGACCAATGTGATTGGATGTGTTTTATTTTTTTTGGGTTTTTGGGGCCTGCGAGCCTTTTATTCTATTTTTGTAAGTTCTTTAAATTTTCGCATTGAGAGTAGACTAGGTGGTGAGGTTTTCCATTTATTGTAATTGGAGGACGTTCGATGCTAAAGGCCCACGCCTGTGTGGGTAGAATTTTACAAATGTAATAGAATAGGAGACTCAAGGCCCATGTGTGTATGGGCACATTAATAAAATGTAATAGAAATAGTTCTATTTATTTTGTCCCTTAGATTGACCACGACCTATTTTTTGGCTCAAATGGGTCGCATAAATTTTGCCATGATCATCCCACCGCTTTTTGCATAGGATGCATGTTAGATTTATTTAATGCTTTTTGCTTGCGCTCATATGATGAATTGCATTAAATAAAAACCCACCTAGTAATTAGGTTGATGAGGTCTTGAAAAGAAAACCCCAAGTTTTTGAAACTTAATAAGGAGTTTAATTTTAATTAATTCCATATCAAACCAAATGGACAAGTTATGTTGGACATATCGTTCCATGCCTTCCATCAAAGGTAGAAGACATGACGATGCTACCACACTTGGTCACTGGCCACGAGTCGTGGAGTGGTCTTGTGCTGGAAAGCTGTGATCCCTACCAAACATTGAGATGTTCGTGGAATGGACTCGTCTTTATGTTGGCCACGAGTCGTGGGACATCTTGATGCTCCATCTACACGAATGATGGGTTATGTTTGACACTTAGTACCATATAGGCTCATAAAATTGGGGTATATGGGAAAAGTGAGGCAGAATAATCTTGAGGGTTGTATAATGATACAATTGTCAAAGAGTTGACTACCAATGGAAATATCTCATGGGCTCATAAAATTGGGGTGTGAAATTTTTCTGTTGGGCTTCAAGCCCATTAAGAAAATTAGATTTTCCGAATTTTATTATGGGGTTAATAAAATTTGATAAAATAGTGGGAGACATTTAATATTAAAGACCTTATATTGAATGAATATATTTTCCATAGTTTACTCATTTCTGCTTCGTTTATTTTGTAGATATCTCTACTAAAATGGCTAAAAATCCACTTGCATCCATACTTGAGCAAAACAAATTAATCGCCCAAATTTTGTCGATTGGTTGAGAAACCTAAAAATTGTCCTTGATCGGAGAAGAGGGCTTATGTACTTGACAAAGTGCCTCCTCCACCTCCCGAGGATAAGACATCGATGCCTATGGAGAATATCTCCGTCATATCGATGACAATCTTCGTGCTCGGTGTTATATGTTAGCATCGATGTCAAATGAGTCAGCAGAGGCGAATGAGGGTCTAGATCATGTCTTTGAGATCCTTATTCGCCTACAAGAGTTGTATGGTGAAAGAACCAGGCAAATGAGATATCGATATCGAAAGACCTTTTCGTGATGTCGATGATCGAGGGCTCTTCACCCAAGACCATGGGTCAAGATGATAGCTCTCATTGAAAGGCTCGTCCTTGGAGTCGTTATGGACAATGAACTCTATGTGGACCTTTTGCTGCACTCGCCTCCCTCATTTGACACATTTGTTGTCAACTTTAACATGCACTCCATGGAGACTAGTCTCCTGAATTGGTGAACATGTTAAAGACGGTTGAATCCACTATCAAAAAGGATAAGCCTGTGTTGCTTGTTGGATCCACTTCCTGGATCAAAGGCCGCAAAGTCTAAGAAAAGGAAATGGAAAGGAAAGGGTTCCTCTAAGCACAACAAGGCAAAGGACAATGGCAAGAAAAAGGTTAATTCTCAAGCCAATGACAAATGCCATAATCTGCAAGGCAAAATGGGGCCTTTGGAAGAGGAATTGCAAGGAGTACCTTGCGAGCCTGAAACGTTCGTGTATATATTTTGTTGAAGTTAACTTATCGATTAATGATGCTTCTTGGGTATTGGATACCTAGGTTGTGCTCACACATTTGCAATGATTTGCGATAATGACAAGAAGCATGAAGCTTGATAGAGATGAGACGGTCCTTATGATGGGGAATGGAGCAAGAGTTCTTTGCATTAGCTATAGGACTTGTTTATCTAGCTTTAGAGAATGGTTTTAAATTGTGTTTGAACAATTGTCTTTATGTTCCTGATATTATTAGAAACATTATTTCTATTCTGTTTTGGATAGAAAGTTTTAAATTTGTCATTGAGAATGGAAGTTGTTCTATTTTCAAAGATTCGCATTTATATATTCCGGTTATTTGGCGAATTGTTTGTACACTATTACTCCCCATAAACCCATTCTCACAATTCAACAAAATAAAAGAAAATTAGATAATCATAGTTCTTTCACTCTTTGGCATGCTAGATTAGGTCATATTTACGAAAAGAGGATACACAAGTTGGCGGAAAAACTCGACCTTGGGGAGAGCAAAATTACCAACATGTGAATCATGTCTTAAAGGAAAAATGACTAAATCACCATTTGTTGGACAAGTGGAGCGAGCCAAAAATGCATTGGATTTGATCCATACGGATGTTTGTGGACCACTAAGTGTTAGTGCACGGGGAACTATCACTACTTCATAACTTTTACCGATGATTTTTCTAGGTATGGTTATGTATACCTTATGAGGCTCAAATCAAGCTTTTGAAAAGTTCAAAGAGTTTAGATATGAGGTGGAGAAACAAACCGGTCGTAGTATTAAGACTCTTCGATCGATCGAGGAGGCGAATACTTGAACAATGAATTTCTTGATTATTTAAAAGAGAATGGGATTCTCTCACACGGTGGACTCCTCCTGGTACTCCACAACTCAACGGAGTTTCGGAGCGTAGGAATCGAACATTGTTAGGCATGGTTCGATCTATGATGAGTTTCACTACATTACCTTTTTCATTCCTGGGCTATGCATGAGACTACGGCATACCCTATTGAATAGGGTGCCATCTAAAGCCGTACCCAATACACCATACGAGATGTGGTGTGGCAAGACACCCTCCTACAAGTACCTCAAAGTATGGGGGTGTCTTTGCTTATGTGAAACAACAAATGGGAGATAAGTTAGATATGAGATCTATCTTATGTAAATTAAGTGGATATCCAAGACATCTATAGGGTATTATTTCTACGATCCTTCGTAACAAAAGGTGTTTGTTTCGAGGAATGCTACTTTCCTTGAAGATGAATTTCTTTCTGAAAGGAATGGTGGAGTAGTAGAACTTGAAGAAATTCAAGAACCATAGAATTTCCCGGATGTTCTTTGCAGAGATAACACGCCACCGGTGGACCATCCGGCACAACCTCTTTGAAATCTATAAGGGTTTCAAGGGCGCTGAGAGGTCGAACCTTTTGTTAGAAAACAAAGAAGAGGTCTCCTTTTGGATAATGATCCAAAAAGCTATGGAGAGGTAATGTCAGACATTGACTCAAAGAAATGGCAAGAAGCAATGCAATCCGAAATGGATTCCATGTACTCCAACAAGGTATGGACCTTGGTGGACCCACCACAGGGAATTGTTCCCATTGGCTGCAAATGGGTCTACAAGCGGAAGCTTGGAGTAGATGGAGAGGTAGCAACCTACAAAGCACGTTTGGTTGCAAAAGGTTATACTCAGAAGCAAGGAATTGACTATGAGGAAACTTTTTCACCAGTAGTGATGCTTAAATCCATTCGGATGCTATTAGCCATATCAGCATATTATGATTATGAGATATGGCAAATGGATGTGAAGACTGCTTTTCTTAATGGAAACATTAAGGAAGAAATCTACATGAAGCAGCCAGAGGGCTTCATATCCAGTGGGAGCGAGCAAAAGGTTTGCAAACTCCAGAGATCCATTTATGGACTCAAACAGGCTTCGAGGAGTTGGAACATCCGATTTGATGAAACGATCAAAACGTTTGATTTTCATAAGAACCCGGATAAACCATGTGTCTACAAGAAGGTTAGTGGGAGTGTAGTTGCATTTGTTGTGCTCTATGTTGATGACATTCTACTCATTGGGAATGATGTAGGCATGTTGCAATCAACAAGGACTTGGTTGTCTAAACAGTTCTCCATGAAGGACTTGGGAGAAACATCCTTTATCCTAGGGATAAAGATCTATAGAGATAGATCTCGAAGGATGATCGGACTATCCCGATCAATGTACATAGACAAAGTGCTAAAAGGTTTAGCATGTGGAGGAATCCAAGCGAGGATACCGCCAACGAAAGTCATGGCGTTTCACTTTCTAAAAATTTATGTCTCCAAAGACACCAAGAAAGAGAAAATGAATGTCTCGCATACCTTATGCATCCGCTATTGGGAGCATAATGTATGCAATGTTATGTACTAGGCACGATGTCGCACATGCTGAGTGTCACGGCGGATATCAATCTAATCCGAGGGGATGATCACTTTGGAAGGCCGTTAAGATGATCCTTAAATACTTGAGAAGGACTAAGGATATCTTTTTAATATATGGAAATGGAGAATTGAAACAAGAGGGATTCACCGACTCTAGTTTTCGATCCCCCGATATAGACGACTCAAAGTCGATGTGCGGATATATATTCACCTTGAATGGAGGAGCGGTTAGTTGGAAGAGTTCTAAACAAGAAACGACCCCGCAGACTCCACTCTTGGCCTGAATATATAGGCCGCATCGACGAAAAAGAAGCCGTTTGGATACGAAACTTCATCCAAGGTTGGGTGTTGTTCCATCCGTAGTTGATCCATAATGATTTATTGTGATAACAACGGGGCTATAGGGCAAGCAAAAGAGCGAAGATCTCATCAAAGATCCAAGCACATAATGAGGCGATACCACCTGATCGGAGATCATTGGTAGGGCGGCGTCGTTGTGGATCGAGTCGCCAATGCAAAAATGTAGCCGGACCACGACTAAGCCCTTAGCACAAAAGGTATTTGATGGACATCTCGAGAAGATGGGCCTAAAATACATGGGCAATTGGAGCTAGGGCAAGTGGGAGATTGTTAGAGTAGGGTGCCCTGCACTCCAATTAGAATTGGATTTATCCTACTTGTAAAAACAATTTTATTGGGAATTATATTAATATAAAGGCATTTTCTTTATCTTATGTTTTGCATTTATTATTTAATTGCTCATAGATAAAGTCCTTAGATCATTTTAAGCTATGAGGTATGGTTGCGCATTTGATGGCGATCATGGAACATGCCTCTAAGACTTTGATCTTAAAATAGTTCCAAGTCAATGGGTTTTTCAAGATAGGACATTGAATAACCCCGTAAGACTTGTGTATATGATGCATGCTCGTGAGACGAGAATGTTACATTCCATTAACATTAGCGTTGAGACGCAAATGCATATATGCGGGTGCTTGTTGGCGAACAAGTTCACTGAACATGACCCAATGAAAAATTCTTATATGGAAACTTTGTTTGTCGAATAAGAATTTTTATATTGCAATAGTACATGATTAATCCTCGTACTTGAGGTACGACAGTAGCCTTGTGTCTATCCTGCAATACTTTGATTTATCTTTTGATTGCTTGACAATCACAAAGGGGTATTTTGGGTATTGCACTGATGTACATGGAGGCTTGTCTGTAGCCAACATAGAATTCGACACTTGTCTTTTGACAAAGGAATTTCCTGTGTTTTCATAGTTTGTGATTCAAAGACCTTGGCCAAGGCACGATGAATTTGATTCATAAAAGAATCACAAGAACTTGAAATGGAATCACAGTTATTAAATCAATTGGGTTTCGATAAATCCATACCCAAGATTTAATCGGGAAATTAGTTGTCGAAAGTATTGTACATGTATGCAATTGCAATTGAAATAGGTTTACTCGCTATTTCACCTAATGCTAGTAATCATGCTACTTGCTAGATGTTACCATGATGTGTAGGTTCTTGAAATTAAAGAGTTAATTTCAAGTATATTAATTAATATGATTAATTAGTAGAATAAATTATTTTTATTTGAAAGTTACAAAAGTTGTAAGCTTCGAACTAGTATTAGTTGTGAACCTAAAAGGGTCACACACATAATTTTGATTGTTGACATTTCAAAATTGATAAATTCAATAGTTGAATACAATTAATTAATATAGATTAATTAATCGGGTTTTAATTTAATTCAATTGTTGAATTAAATATTTAATTAAATAATTTGATTATATAATTAAATCTAATTTGATTAGAAGGCCCAACAAAAGGAATAGAATATATTAATCAATCAATTGGGTTGATTAATTTGGGCTTGGGTATTGATTGGATTTTGAAGTCCAAACCCATACCATAATCTAATAAAAATTGTAGAAGCCCATTAGATAATTGAAGATTTATTTATGATATATATATATATATGATATATATATATAAGAAAAAAAAAATTGCCACGTCATTGGTGGCGCTTTATATAACACTGATTATTATGGCAATTTTGTTTTTCACAAAATGCCATTAAGGCATTTATCAAATGTAACTCCCCGTCGGTCCTCCTCATCATGTAGGAGTGCCGGTTCCCTCTCGATAGGGTTTGTTAGGGTTTCCTCCCGAGTGTAGTCCCTCTTTAGAGGTAGCTTAGATTTGTTATTCCAATCTCTTTACCCTCTTGTGTGTCCGTTAATCCCTCAAGTTCTTTTTTCTTTTTCCCTTTTAGGTATCCCCATAAAACCTTTCTTTCTCCCAAAACCTGTGTGCAGGAATTTTAAACTTTATTGTCAGGCTTGTTCTAGGGTTGTAGTTTTGTTCTATCTGTTTCATTTTTTTTCAGTGACGTGCGGGTCTCTTCCATAACAAGCGATTGAGGATTTAAAATGGGTGATCTCACATCTAAGGAGGCGAGATACTTGACTTGGATGCCGAACATACGAAAAATCATAGTGCAATCGCGCGCTCTTACATGCCTGGCGAAAACTCTACACCAACAAAACCCTAAACTCCTACTATCTAATGGAAACCATGAAGAAATCACGAAACCAGGAAGGGTTTCACGGCCGCGAATGGGGAAAAATTTGTTCTTATTGATTTATGCAGACACCCGTGATCGAGATTGGGTTCTTAAAAATCAACCATGGCATTTTGAAGGCTTCCTTTTCGCCATCAAACCTATCACAGGAACAGAACAACCATCCACCCTCAATATTACAGAGTCTTCCTTTTGGATACGAGTCTACGACCTCCCTGTCGCGTGCATGAATGAAAAAACAATACAATTGATCGCGAAACAAGTCGGCAGCTTCGAGGCATGGGATCCTTCACCGGATAGCTTATTTGGAAAGTCGCCAAAGAAGACTGTGTAGATTAGACATAACAAAACCCCCTGTGTGCGTGGTATAACAATAAAACTAAAAGGAGTCTCTATGGATCCCTCTAAAATATGAAGGATTACCGGTCTATTGCTATGGTTGCGGACTAATCGGACACCATTACCGAGCTTGTGATAACTATGATAGTAATGATGCTCCAGATCCATCGGACGCAAAGTACGGGCCCGGACTGAAAGCATCACCATTCAAAAGAGCCCGAAACCCAGTTGAATCTTCCACTAAAAAACCCTCACCTATAGCCCGAACACTTGAGACAATGGTAGAGCCCACCCGTCCACCTACCCAGCACCAAAAGTCGATCCCACCAACACCCAACCCACCACCAAAACCCACGTGTCCCACCACTGAATTTGAAAATCTTTCAATCCTCCCCACTTTGGAATTCTTAACTATTACCAATCCCACAACAAATACCACCACAAACATAATGGGCCCACAACACTCCACCACCCTACCTTTACAACCTGCAATTTCCACTAACATCCCCATAAACCACATAACCCCACCCACTATTTCAAACCCACCAATAATTGTCCAACAAAAAAGAATCCTACACAAATATACCCACTTCTTCCATAATACAGCAAACTACCCGACAAATTTCACCTCAAATAAACCAAAAACATGCACCCACTAGCTCAGCCCACCAACAATTACCCCCATGCTTTTCATATCCCCAAAAAGCACCCTCTGACACCACCCCCTCACTAGCCCACAAGTTGTTCCGCAAATATCCCTCCTACCTCCAAAAGACTCGCCGCAAGAACCCGATGCAGACAAATCCGAGAATAGCACAACCCTCCCAATATTCCCTCCAATACTAGATATGTCTACCCCAACCAATTCTAGCTCCCCTACATGGCACCGCAAACGTGGACGTAAACAACCAAAAATACCCACCCCCACCGAACCCACCCCATACACCCACCAAAAACGCAAACATGCAAACACAGCCTACACCCGGGATGAACCGAGCGCAGCAAACCCTGAGAAAAGATCCAAAAGGTCTGATATTGTGGATGCTACATGTACCTACACTTCAACGGCGGAGACTGCGAGACGCAGTCCCGAACTCAATGAGTTGTTTTAGTTGGAACTGTCGAGGGCTTGGGAACCCTCAGACAGTTCAAGTGCTTAAACGAGATATCCATAAAAAGATCCCACTGTGGTTTTCTTAATGGAAACCAAGTTAGACGAAGATGAAATGAGCAAGATCTGTGAATTATTGTGTTTACCCAACTACCATATTGTTAACTGTGATAGGAGTAATGGAGGCAGGAGAGGTGGGCTTTGTCTTATGTGGAAGGATAGTCTACCGCTTAGAATTAGTTCCTCAACGACACACCACATTGACGCAGCTTATCGGGGGACGTTAGTTCATCAGAGCATTGGAGACTTACGTGTGTTTATGGGTGGCCAGAAGAAAACCAGAAAACAAATACATGGGAATTAATTAGAAGCCTTTATGCATACGATGATCATCCTTGGTTATGTCTCGGTGACTTCAACGAGATTCTCTACCACTCGGAGAAAATTGGGGGACGGCGAAAAGATGACAAGAAGTTACTAGCTTTGAGAAACGCTAGCGAGTGCAATCTTGATGACCTTGGCTATGACGGATACCAATTCACGTGGACAAGCGGGCAACCCAAGATGCTAATATCCAAGAAAGGCTCGACAGAAAGTGGCCAACTGCTCATCACCGGTGGGTAAATTCACTGACTATATGGTTGAACATCAAGTAAAGTCGATCCGACCACCATCGATGGTAATTTCTTGGCTCAAATCTGCGAAGAAAGAACGAGAAAAAACGGCGGATTTTGATTTGAAAAAATGTGGCTACAAGAAGAATCTTGCAAACCCTTTATCCAAGAAGCACTGTGGCTACCAATGACATGCTATGCCCTTCCCAATTAAATCTCAAAATTAAGAAATTCGGTAAATCTTTACTATCGTGGGAAGCATCTCATTTCGGAATGTACGTAATCAAATCACACTTGTGCGGGAGCAACTACAAAAACCCAATCCTTACCCCCATTGCGGTGAAAATATCTCTCGCATCAAAAACCTTTGAGAATAAAATATCGAGCTCATGAGGAGAGAGGAGACCATGTGGTTCAAAGATCACGAACTAATTGGATGCATGATGGGGATAGGAATACGCATTTTTTCACCAAGTGGCGGTAGCGGAAGGAAAACGTAATTCCGTTGACAAAATTTGGGATGAGTGTGGGAACATGGTGGAAGAACACGATCGGATAGCCACAGATTATTAAGCGATATTTCAACGCCTTTTAAATCCTCAATTGATCTTGAATGGAAAGAGTCTGAAGCCATCGAGAATAAAATGACAGGAGCTTAACAACGACCTTAGTGCACCTTTCAATGAAGTTTGAAATTGTGGCGGCAGAACCAAATGCACCATCTAAGGCCGGGACTGACGGTATGCCCGCTCTATTTTACCAACAATTGCCGTCTCTTATTAAGTGTGATGTTATTTCGTGATTAAAAGTATTCTTAATGATGGTGTGGATCCTCCCCTTAACAAAACACATATCGTCCTTATACCCAAGAAAAAGATGCCCGAGTCCCCAGTGATTTTAAATCTATTAGCTTGTGCGATGTTATTATTAAAATAATCACAAAAGTCATTATGAACCGTTTAAAAAAAAAAAAAAGAATTTTGCCTCATGTCATTCACCCATGTCAATCGGCTTTTGTCCCCGGAAGACTAATTCATCGATAATGCATTGTTAGCGTTCGAAATATTTCACTTTATGAAATCAACAACGCACAAAAAGAGGACTTTTGCACTTAAACTTGATATGAGCAAGGCCTATGATCGAGTAGAGTGGGTATTCTTGGAAAAAACCATGCTAAAAATGGGAATCCCTAACTCAATTGTTTCATTAATAATGAGATGTGTTACTCTTTTTCATATTAATGTCGTTACTAATGGATTGCCGAGGTTCACCCTTTCACCCTCTGGGGGTCTTCGCCAAGCGACCCCTATCCCCTACTTATTTCTCTTACTGCGCGAAAGCTTTCTCGCTAATTCGGCGATCGAAATCTCAAGAGAACTACATGGTGCTAGAATATGCAAAAGGGCCCTTCTATCTCCCATTTATTTTTTGCGGATGATAGCATTATCTTCAAGAAGCGAACATGAAGGAGATTGAAGTTATAAAAAATATCATAAGCACATATGGTGAAGCTTAGGGACAAATGGTAAATTTTGAAAAATCAGTTGAATTTGATCGAGGCATCCCCCACACGTTAGCCCCACTTGCGAATCAATTGGGGAGTCCAGTGGTGGATAAACATCTTTATATACAGGCATCCCAAATGATGGCCGCTCCAAAAAGTCATTTCTTCAAGGAATCATAGATCGGGTGAACAAAAATCGAAAGATTGGAAAGCGAAGACTCTATCTACTACCGGAAAAATAGTACTTATCAAAAGTGTGGCGCAAGCAATACCAACATACCTCATGAGTTGCTTCCTAATTCCTAAGGGGTATGTCGGAAAATAAACTCTCTCATTGCGAGATTTTGGTGGGGACAAAGAAAGAGATGAAAGGCGAATTCACTGGATTTCTTGCGAAAACTATGCGGGTAAAAAGGAAGGAGGATCGGGTTTTAGAGACATTGAGGCGTTGATAAAGCTATGCTAGCAAAACAAGGTTGGAGACTTCTAAATGATGATAACTCACTACTCGCGAACTCTAAAAGCTCGTTATTACCCACATGATACATTCTTGAATGCCATGAAGAGCTACAACCCCGGTTTTACTTGGCAAAGCATCATGGCTAGTAAAGAGGTGTTAGTGCAGGGTTTGCGCGTATTGGAGATGGTGAGAAAACACGCGTGTGGCTCGACCCGGTCAGCCAGGAATGCGGGAACTTCCGACCATCACGAAATAATCGGGATTGGCCAATGGATTTAAAAGTCATGAGCTTATGTTACCAGGCGGTGCGAATGGAACTCGAAGCCATACATGAGATTTTCTCGAGAAAGCGAGAAGCTAAGCAAATCCTCTCGATACCACTTGAAATTCCGGAGGAATTGATAGATTGGTGTGGCACTACTCGACAAATGGTTTTTACATGTTAAATCGGGTACCAAATTGCACTCTCCATTGATAGAGCAACAGACAATGCGCCTTCTCATTCGGGACCCATCTCGAAAATTTGGAGGTGGATATGGCGGTTAAATGTTCCACCAAAGGTCCGGTATTCCTATGGAAAGCAACTAATGGTATCCTCCCGTAGGACAAAATTTAATCAAAAAAGGGTGGACGTAAATCCATATTGCATCGGATGCCACGATCACATGGAAACAAATTGAACATGCCTTACGTGATTGCGCTTGGGCAATTTCTCTTTGGAGGCCTCTTTGCTTCGATTAGACAAACAAATTGGTGGACACAAAATCTGCATCCATAACAGACTTCATATTCGAGATCTCGAAGATACAAAATCACGAATTCGGTGCTTATTTGCCATGCTCCTATGGGAGTTATGGCACGCTAGAAATGTTTTAACTTTTCAAAGCAAAAGTCCTATCCGCCAGGATTGTTTCTCTCTGACCATGAGGTGTCTCCAAGATTTCCAACAAGCCAAATCACTGGCCACATCAACCATAACACCAATTGCACAAGAATGGGTTAAACCCCACCAGGAATCATAAAAATTAATTCGATGCCTCTCTTGTCGGAACATTGGCAATGTTGGACTAGGAGCGGTTCTTAGAAATCACGATGGAAATATTGTGCAAGCGGTGTCCAAGCACCTTACCCGAAGGTGATATCGAGGTGGCGAAGCGTTGGCGTGCGAGAGAAGGAATTAAGATAGC
>CM071934.1:30882292-31269991 GCA_016081115.2 Rehmannia glutinosa | reverse complement strand
TACTCCAAGTCGAGGAGGATCATGAACATCATTTGAGAATCGTGATTTGGAAGCACTACGAGAACACAAGTTATACCAAGTTTAGCAAGTGCAAATTATAGTCTTAAGTCACATTTACGGGACATATAGTGCACAGTGATGGGATCGCGGTAGATCCGTCAAAGGTGCAAATTGTTGTTGAGTGGAAATGACCAGAAACAGTGACCAAGATTAGAAGTTTTGGGATTGCCAGGATATCACCGAATATTTATCAAAGATTTATCCAAAATTGATGGACCACTCTCGAACGATTGACTCAGAAGCAAGTCAAGTTTGAATGAAATGACGAGTATGAGACTAATTTTCAAGAACTAAAGAAACGACTCACGACCGCTTCCGCCGTGGCCCTCACGAGTGGAACAAAAAGGGGTTCGTCGTTTATAGTGATATGTCAAGAGAAGGGTTGGGTGCAGTACTTATGGAAAAGGGAAAGTAATGGTGTATGCCTTACAGAAGCTCAAACCGTACGACGCCACTACGCGACGCACGATCTAGGGTTGGCAGCAATAGTGTTCGCATTGAAAAAGTGGCGCCACTACTTATACGGGGAAACGTTCACCATTTTTACTGATCATAAGAGTTTAAAATATTTATTCTCCCAGAAGGATCTCAATTTGAGACAAAAAAGGTGGATAGAACTAATCGAAGATTATCACTTTGATATCTAATACCACCAGAGAAAAGGCAAATGTAGTGGCTGACGCCTTGAGTAGAAAGGCGAGTCTAGCTAGGCTAATGATCCGAGAATGAAAGTCATTGGAAGAATTAAGTGTCTGGAATCCAACAAGAATTGACACTCGAATTACTTGGGCCAACATTTCTATCAAACCCGATCTCGGAGAGATCAAAGTGGCGCAAGTTAAAGACTCTAGACTCCAAGAGTTAAAATGAAAGATACTTAAGGAGATAGACCCAACTCTTAGTATTCGATTTGGAATCATAAGATTCAACAATCGAGTCTCAGTGTGCCAAATGATGAGAAGCTAAGAAATGAGATCTTAGCGAGAAACACATCGTTCAAAGTACACGATACATCCTGGAGGAAAATGGAGCCCGGATACATTGTGCCATATAAGATACTTAAGAGAGTCGGGAAGGCGCTTATCGGATCGAACTTCCGCTTCCTATAATCGGTATGCATGATGTGTTCCATGTCTCCGATTAAGGAAATACCAGCCCAACCGAAACCCATTATCACGCGGAGGAAATCCAGCCCATAATAGAGAATTTGTCTTACAGAAACATCTACGAATCATAGATAGACAAGTGCGCCTTTGAGAAGAAGGGATATCCCAATGGTCAAGGTAGTGTGGCAAGCGCATGATCGGGGATGAAGATGCCACGTGGGAAATGGAAGAAGATACGCTAGGACAATACCCAGAACTATTTTAGGAGGAATTTGGGGACCAAATTCCTTTAAGGAGGGGAGAATGTGAGGCCTCGATTTTTTTTCAATATATTCTACGATGATGTATAGTAACAAAAATATTGGCTAAGTGTCACAATATCTATTATAGATGAGATATGATACTCAATTATATATTTCTTCCAACGACGATTACTCTTTCCCTATTCCGAGCATACCTGATATATTCTTCCTCAAGTATTAATTCTTGATCGACTATAGAAATATTGGACCCTCGATAATTTAGGAGTACATTCCAATCCTTATCCAAATATTTCACCTTATTCTATAATACACTCCCAACCAACATCCAACTTATTTGAGAGAATACACATTTATTATTTCACATCCTTACTTTTAAACTTCTAAATAATTATTTATGAATACCTATACATTTTATTTTCCTCAAATTTTATAAAAGAAAAGAAAACAAAAAATTTACCATCATATGTCTTATTTTCAAAAAATGGGGAAAATTAACTCATTTTTCTATTATTTATTTTTTACTATTTTGTATCTCCCAACAAGATAAAATATGGGACAAAAAATAATTGATATCCTCATCCCTTGAAATCGGCCCCCAAGAGGAAATTAAGGAAATTGGTTGCATTTTTTTCAAAGCCTACAATTAAAAACTACCCTACAAAACTCCACTACCTCATTAATCAACCCTATATACTAAAAGAAAAAACAAGATGCCACATGTCTTCACTTGAGCAATTTGGTACACGTGTCAACACCTTATTCTTCCAAATCCACGTGTCACCTTCATATTTAGCCACGTGGCAAATCATGTCACCACCTTATTCTTCCAATTATAAATTGATTTAATATATCAATTTACTATCAATTTATCATCAACTTAATAATTAAATTTCCTATTTCCTTATATAACTATTAAAATCCAATCAAACATTTAATCAACAAAGATATCGATTTGGCAAAATCAATATTACAGCAAAACAATATATTTAATATATTTATATATGTATATTATATGTATATCCAACACGTTTTTTGAGGAATTTTCCTTATAATGTATTAATTAATTTTGCATCAGGGATCTGCTCTAAGCCCGTACCTTTTTATCCTAATAATTGATGAAATCACTAAACACTTACAAAAATCCATCCCTGAATGTATGTTATTTGCGGACGATATAGTTTTAATTGATGAAACAAGGGAAGGAGTAAATGCAAAATTGGAAGTTTGGAGAGAAGCACTTTAGAATCAAAGGTTTTACTATAAGTAGGGCTAAAAGCGAATACATGGAATGCCACTTTAGTAAAAACAACGAAACAATGAGACGAAGGTTAAAATTGATGGACATGAAGTGAGTATAACAAAGAGTTTTAAATACTTAGGATCTATAATTGAAGAGAACGGAGAAATTAATAAAGATGTCACACATAGGATCCAGGCGGGTTGGAATAAATGGAGGAGTGCATTTTCTATCCTTTGTGACCGTAAAATACCATTAAAATTGAAAGGAAAATTTTATAAAACGGCCATAAGGCCCGCAATGCTTTATGGAGCGAGAATGTTGGGCGACTAAATATGAACACGAACAAAAAATGAGGGTAGCGAGAGATGAGAATGCTAAGATGGATGTGCGGACACACTAGATTAGATAGAATAAGAAATGAACACATTAGAAACAAAGTGGGAGTAGCACCATAGGCGAGAAAATTAGAGAAACACGATTAATATGGTTTGGACATGTTTATAGGAGACCTTTAGATGCACCCGTGCGACGTTTAGAAGGTAGAGAATCACTCACACAAATCAAAAGAGGAAGAGGTAGACCTAAAAAGACTTGGAAAGAAGCTATTAAACATGACATGTTATACCTAGAAATAAACGAAAATATGGCTTATGGCATACCGTAAATGATGGTAGCGATATGATCAGTATAAGCGGCCCCACGTAGTGGATTAAAGCTTAGTTTGTTGTTGTTGTTGTTGATGTATATCAACCCTATATCTTGAAAGAGAAAACAAAGTTGACACATGTCATTACCCATTAATTTTGGCATGTGTCAACTCCTCCACATGTCTACTTATAATTATCCATGTGACATTACTATCTACAAATTAAATGTGAATTGATAATATATTTTTGAATTTTTAAATTTAAAATATTACAAATTTAAAAGATAATAACGACTTTAAGAGATAAGAAATAATCTAAATATCAAGGATTTATCTATCTTTATTATTTTAAAATTAACATCTTTCAAAAATATATTTGATTTATATGCACCTTTTAATTCCCAATTTATGTTAACTCCAACATATATTTTAAATTACTATTATTAAATTCGAGTTTGACCCATTAACTAATTATATTCACAATTAAATGAATAATGCAATCAAATTTTAATCAAATTAAATAAGTTCATCATAGATATAAATGAGCCTATCCCAACAATTAAAATTAATTTTGACATGTGTCAACTCCTCATTCTTCCAATTCCACATGTCTACTTTATAATTATCTATGTAGCAGTGCTATCTAAAAATTAAAGTTGAATTAATAATATATTTTAAAATTTTAAATTCAAGAGATTACAAATTTAAAATATAATAACAACTTTAAGAGATAAGAAGTAATCTAAATATCAATAATTTATCTACGCTACTATTTAAAAATTACTATCTTTCAAAAATATTTTTTGGTTTATATGCACCTTTTAGTTCCCGATTTATGCTAACTACAACGTATATTTCAAATTACTATTATTAAATCCAGGTTTGACCCACAACCATTTATATTCAAATTAAATAAATAATTCAATCCAAATTTTAATCAAATTAAATAAGCTCATCATAGATATAAATGAGCCTATCCCAACAATTAAAATTAAAACAAACTAATTTATTCAATTATCGATCTGAGGTCGGATAGTGAATATCTTTCAAAAATATATTTGGTTAATATGCACTTTTAGTTTCTGATTTTTTGCTATTACGATATTAAAATCTCAACTCTAAAAGATAAAATATAAATACCAAAATAAAGGAATTTATCACAATATCAACTCTAAAAGAAAATTGGATAAATTATAATCCCAAATATAAATAATTTTATCACAATCTCATGGTCAACTTTATATGGCCATATCGAGAGTTAAGAATAGATGGAGTTTGAAAATTCTTTTTGTGACAAAGACGACACACTTGGAAATAAACAAATGGTATAGTTTACAAAGAAGTTTTTCATAATCTGAAGTGAACTATTTGTATGATACTCTTTCAATTTTTGAATTTATTTTTTTAATGATTCTAATTAGTATATTGGATCTCCTATAATTATTACAAATAAATTTGCGACACTAAAATTTTAATTTTGGATAAATCCCGTGTAATACACGGGTGTTGTTCTAGTTAACAAAATAAATTTTTAATCACCCCCTAGACCACCAATTTGGCCATGATCAATAGGGAGGGAATCTTACCTTTTTTTTTTCTACCCACTTTAGCTACAATATTGTACAACAATAATTGCCAAGATAAGAAAAAAAGAAAATTCCCCTACATCACTCACTTTCGGCCAATGAGTCTTAGATGAGAATCAAATTTAATTTGTTTTTTCTTATCACACCACAAATCTCCCAACAATCCCATTCTAAAGCCTAGACATAAAAAAAATTCTTTCTCCCTACACAACAAAAATCGGCCATTAAGGGTTTTAAGGAGAACAAATTTTATTTTCCATCCTACAACACCTAAATCTCTCATTCTTTCATACTTAGACAAAAAAAAAAAAATTACACAAATTCTTCCATCTACACCCAATTGGCCGAAAATTTACAGAATAAGAGATGAATGTTTCTTGAAGAATTAAGAGACTTAGACTTGACTACAAGCTTGAAAAAGAAATTCAAGATTACACACTTTTAAGGTGAGAAAATTGGGATTTTAGTATTTTGCTCTTGATTACATGAAAAATTAATTTTTGACTCAAGGATATGAATTTTTGAAACTTAGGGGCTGACCTACATCATCTCAAGTTGAAGTTAGAAGCTTGAAGGAAAAATTCCATTTTTAGAGATTATTTGAAGATATTAAGGTAAGTAGTAGCATTTAATCCTATTAAATCCGTTTAAAATTTGAGACTTTAATTTTAACACCAAAATATGGTTTGGATACCATATAGGGGGTGACCTTCAAGAGTTTGAGTCAAGAAGTTGATACCAAGAAGAAGACTCCATTTTTTATCAACCCGAAAAACTACTACGAGGTGGGTGAAAAATCTTTCGAAAATAGGCAAATAATTTTGATAAAATGCATGTAGTACATGAAAATATTTTAAATTACTATATATATTACATGTATTCTTTTGATATGTATCAAGTTCAATAAGTTTCACAAAAACGAGCATGATTTTGATTTCTTTCACAATAGGGACATACTTGCATATATATCTTAATTTCTTGTTCAAATCTTGATTAATGTGTAAATGAATGTGTTATATACTCAAAATCATGTTCTATACTTGATATATATTCTGGAAAATATGACCTTGTGCTCGAATTTAAACAACTTTGTCATTTATGCAATTTTTGCAAAGTTGAGGACTAAATCGTAATTTCAAAAACTGTCCAAGGACCAATCTATAAATTTCAAAATGTTGGACTGTATTAATTATAAAATTTAATATTTTAAGTTAATAATAATAGTTTAATGGTTTTGAGATATGAAAAACCATCATCCTTGCAATTTTAGAGACTCAAATGTGGAAACTTGAAAGTTTAAGGGGCAAAAAATGAATTTTTTAAAACTGTTCAGGGACCCCTCTGAAAATTTCGAAATTTTGACTTTCTCAAACTGAAAATTTTATATTTTGAGAATTTTGAAAAGGTTAAAGTGGTTTGGGTTGAGAAAACCGATTTTTGAAACTTTAAGTACTAAAGTGTAAAAATTCCAATCTCTAAGGACAAAAATGCAATTTCCGGAAAAAAAACGTCCCAGACACTGGAAAATTTCATAACCTAAATTTTATAATATTTTTAACTTATGGTTCAAGTTTCATAACAAACGAACACCAAATAAACCCTTTAGGGCAAAAATTGAATTTTGGACTAGAAATGAAATTTGTGAAAATTCAGGGACCTAAACCGACTCAATTTTAAAACTGTTTTTGTCCCAACATCTTACTGTTATACATGATATTTTAAAATTGGAATCACATCAAAAGCCCTCCCGATTTGTGAGATCCAAAATTGTTAAGTTCGCGTCCAAAAATGACAATTTTGACAAAAGAAGGGACCAAACTGAAATTTTCTTAAAACGCGACTCAAACCCCTTGAAAAACTGAATCTTTGAATAATTGAAGAATTAGAAACTGACCTTGCATTTTTCTGAGGTCGAAACTAGGATTTGTTCAATTTTTGACTCGATAAGTATTTTTTTCCAAGAAATGGGACAATTTACAAAATTTTCCTTTTATCAATGACCTCAAAATAAAATATTTTCTTTTCTACAGTCCTAAAACTTATTTAATTATAATTTAATTATATTTCTATAATTTCTTAAATATCCCCGGACCATATGCACTACGCATGGCGACTTTCTCTTGCCTTTGGACAAATTTAAACTTAACTTGTTGATATCTTGCACTTCTTTTATATGTATGGCCATGCTTTTACTCGACTACCTTGTTGACATGATATGAACTTTGTGAATCTAATTGCACTTGAGTCAACTTGGTGTGTCGAGCTCACAATCGGAATGGATACGTCGGGGATGGAACCGGCAGCGACTTATTCCATTCTCCTCTGCCCCATCGTTCTAATCTTGCAATTGAGGGACGGAGTTTGTCGAGGGAAGCGGTCGTAGTACTTGAGGTATAATCATGATTATGACAATCCGGGCCTAGCTAGGTCCACTGTGGATTGTCTTTGCCTATGGAGCGATAAGGTGACATGTCTTGACCATCTTGCTCGGGGAGTTACAGGAAGAACTTATCGTTGTTTGATCCACACGATTCTGGAGTTACTCGGACCCGTTTGGTTGGCGTCACACTCCGTGCGCAACCACTAATTGCTTGGGTTGGCGTTACACTCCGTACGCAACCATTACTTGCTTGGGTTGGCATCATACTCCGTGCACAACCACTACTTAAACTACTTGCAATTCATACATAGTAGTGAGCGATCACGAACTATTTTCATCAAACTATATAAAGCTATATTATTTTGAATACCATGTTGCTTGTGAATCCGTGTGACTTCATGCATCATGAATCATGCATTCTTCATATATTTGTTTTTCCTACACCTATATAAGCCACACTTACACACGATCACCCATCCACTTAGAATTTTTGTCTCACCCCCACCTTTTTTCAACGGCCATTTGTTGGTTCACCATATCATGAAGATGTCGACGAAGAAGATCAAGCGACGGACTAATCCCTAGACTTAGTTCGTCATCTTTCCTTAAAAATGCTTATGCTTCTATAACGGATAATTTATTTCATTCGATGTATTAGAGAGTCGTAAGACCTCTTTCGCTTAGACAATTTGGTTATAATAGTATTTCTGCTGCGACTATTGACTCTGTTTCCAAGAAGTTATGATAAACTATGTCTGTTTGGGAATTAATGTCGCTCAAATACCTGGTGGATTATATTCTTAGAAGGGAGAACTGGCGTAAGTTATCCGTTGTGTCGCGTCTCCAATTTTGGGGCGTTACATTTTATATTTGGCAGCATAATATTAAGAAAAAATAAAATATTTAAAAAAAATAAAAATTATTCTACATTTATATATACACAAATGTAAAAGAAGTATCAAACATATAAATTCATATGTAATAGTCCAAATATATAAATTTAAAAGTTGAATATCAAAATATGTTAATAAATATAAAAATAATTTCTATTCATATAAAAAGTACGTTAATGAATATTAAAAATAATTTTCTATATATAAAACACTGTTATGAATATAATTTTATTTGAAATATAAATTTAATTTATTTTACATAAATATATATATATATATATATAATGTCATGTGTGAGTATATGTAATATATATAATATTTGTATACATATTACGATATATTTTTTTCAATTAAAATAAGTATTTTTTAATTAAATTTAATAAACTTAAATACAATTTATATAATTATCAAAAAAATTGGTTAAGTTTAGATAACAACTGTATATATATCACAAATATCAAAATACATAAATTTACAAATTGGTGTCAATATCTCAAATGTATAATTAATGTAGCCCATTACAAAATAAATTTTTAGTAAATATATTTTACATTTTTTTATTTTTTATGCTTAAAATTTTTATATGCAATATGGGTGTTAAACTGATTATCCGAAAAAGACGATTAATTTGATTATTATACGTCAGAAAAGGATCAAAAACCAAAAAGTTATTAAAATTTACAAAAGAAAAATAAAAGGACAAAAATAATAATTAATGCATTACACACATATTTGGAAAGCTTATTTTTATATATTGCTTTATTATTATATATACATATAGATTTTTCCAAAATTAATTTACTAATTACCAAAATTTAATGTTACCTGTTGTAATTATAATTTACTAATTCTAGAAAGGTGTTTTTAAGGGAAAAAGTTTTGATTACTAGTTTTAAATGACTTGGTTATTATATATATATATATATATATATATATATATATAGTATATATCAATAAATCACATAATACATAATAAATATATTATATTAAATATTTCAATGAATATATCGTATCTAAATTTTATCAAAAATGAATTAATTACATCAAACTCTATTAATCATGGTTGATCTAGAAGCTATTAAAATTACATCATTTATCAATTATTTAAAGGACGGCGAAAAAGTCCACTAAAAAAAAAGGACGAAAAGGGCAAAATAGTAACTAACAAAAACTTGTAACAAACCTCTCATAATAACGCCCTACAATCATGGATGTGATGAAGATCACGTTTCCATAATCGAAACACAATCACACCATATCGACTTCTCTCTCGTCTCTCTTCTTGCAAAATCAAGCAAAAACAAAAATCAAAACCGGCGAGCAAACAATTGCGAGATACACCATGGAAGATCAATATACTCATCAACACCAAAGTGACATATCAATGGAAAATACGGATGAAAACATCGAATTTACGGTGACAAAACTGCACGTTGATTCTCGATAAAAATAACATGATTGCAATA
This sequence comes from Rehmannia glutinosa, assembly GCA_016081115.2. Taxonomy (NCBI): domain Eukaryota; kingdom Viridiplantae; phylum Streptophyta; class Magnoliopsida; order Lamiales; family Orobanchaceae; genus Rehmannia; species Rehmannia glutinosa. The sequence continues at coordinate 31,260,351 of CM071934.1, read as the reverse complement.
TGCCATAATTATCTCGCAAATTATCAAAAACAACCCTGTTTACCTGTTTAAACATTCACATATTTGGAGTAACAAACAAATCACATATAATTGGTGTTTTTTTGATGTATAATTTGAAAAAAAATGATGCACATTTAGTTTATCTTTGAACCTTGGTAAATTGAAAAAGTAACAACTTAATTTTGATCCACCTGGGAAAACGATGCATAATTAGTTAATTTTTGATGCATACATAGTGTATACGTAATGCACAAATTTATAAAAATGATGCACAATTAGTTTATTTTGATGCATGTATAGTGTAATGCGTAATGTATAACTTTATAAAAACGATGCATATTTAATGATTATGTTCATCCAAATAATTAGTGCACAGTTCATTCTTATGTTGAATATGACCTTTTGTTATTTTGATTCATACATTGAAAATTTGATGCATACCTAGTGTATAATTGATGCATAATTACTAGTCAAATGATACATACTTATCTTCTTGTGTATCATGTGCACATTACAAAAATAGTAAAAATAGGGATTGGTAAAATTTAAGCACAAAGATACTGATAACATGGTGCATAAAGAGGAATAAAATAGTGCATATTTATTTGTTATTTGCGAACATGTGCAAATTAGATAGCCATGACAAAAAAACATTTGTGATTTGATGCTTATTTGTATATATATGTTGATTACAACATAATTAATGAGATTTGATAGCTTGACTGATTGCAAATCAGATAATAATTACCTCAATCAAGGGATATCAATTTGATCTTACTGAATCCCTGATTTTATCTTCTTTCCTAATTTCTTATTTTTTTTCCATTTTATGTGTTTCCTTCTCTACTATTTAAACCTGTGTACTAAATCAGATTTATCATGGAATAAAATTATCATTTCTTCTATTTCTTTTACTTTCTACATGGTATCAGCAGACCTAGAGTTTTGGTCAAGAACTTCAAGGCTGCCATGGTTAGTTCTAATACATTAGGCGGAAATACTCATCCAAATCCCAGTTTTTCCCTCACAGATACCTCTCTTCAGATTACCATTCACAAATTGAATGGCAAAAACTATCTCGAGTGGTCTCAATCTGTGCGTCTGGTGATTGATGGTAAAGGGAAACTCGATTTTTTAAATGGAGAAGTAAAGCCACCAGATTCCAATGATCCCAAATTCAAACAATGGAGATCAGAAAATTCTATGGTGATTGCATGGCTCATCAACTCAATGGAGCCGGTTGTGGGGAACCTTTTATGTTCCTACCCACAACACATGATATTTGGGAAGCGGTTCGTGAAACCTATTCAAATTTGGAGAATCATTCCCAACTATATGAATTAAACACCCGTGTATGGCGATTGCAATAAGGAGATCGAGAGGTGACAGCCTACTATACCGAGATGATGACACTTTGGCAAGAATTGGATACGTTTGACAATGAAGATTGTGAGAGCAAGAATGATGGCATTCGGTATAAGAAAAAAGTGGAGAGAAGTCGTGTGTTTGTTTTCCTTGCAGGCTTCAATAAGGACCTTGACGAGGTTTGTGGGAAAATTTTGGGGCAAAATCCTTTGCCCTCTATAAGAGAAGTCTTTGCTGAGGTACGTAGAGAAGAAGCTCATCGTCAGGTGATGCTATAAAAAGTCGAGGACTCTCATGGTGAAATCGATGGCTCCACTCTAATTGCTCGAGGATCAAATATAATAGAAGATAGGGGCAAAGAAGGGCCCTGGTGTGATCATTGTCAGAAGCCTTGGCATACACGCGAGACATGTTGGAAAATACATGGAAAACCTGCAAATTGGAAGAAAAATAAGGGAACTGAGGCACGGCCAGGTGGAAATTCTCGCACCTTTCAAGTTAGCAATACAAATTAAAAGGCATCAATCTTCCTCCGATTGTCTTCCTTTCACCAAGGAACAGATGGGGCACCTGTCCAAGATGTATCAGTCCCAATCTATAGGAACTTCTAATCCCTCTTGCTCTTTTGTACAGTCAGGTAATATTTCTTACGCAACCATTGCTTGTACCAATTCTATTAGCTCCGGATACTAGATTCAGCGCCATCGATCATATGAATGGGACATCACCATCATTTTCTTCATATATACCTTGTCTTTGAAACCAAAAAGTTAGATTTGCTGATGGTTCATTGGCTCCGATTCTTTGGGAAAAGAACAATTTTCATATCTCCTTTCTTAACTCTCACCGATGTTCTTCATGTTCCAAATTTGTCGTATAATCTCTTGTCTATCATAAGCTCACCCTTAACCACAACACAAATTAAGTTTTTGTCTACTCATTGTGAGTTTCGATTTAACCTTGGAAGGATGATTGGTAGTGCTAAACAAGATGGTGGCTTTATCTCTTTGATAATGGGTTGAACTTTAGAAGGCAAGACCTACAAACATGTTTCAATTCCACCTTTGTGTCCATTGATAATGAGATTATGTTATGGCATTATCGTTTAGGGCATCCGAAATTTCATTATTTAGAACATTTGTTTCCCAAATTATTCTTGAATAAAATCCTTTACTTTCCAAGTCTTGTGCATTAGCTAAACATCATCGTGCCATTTTACCTCTCAACCATATAAAACATCACAACCATTTACCATGATTCACAGTGATGTTTGGGGCACGTCAAGTGCCAACTTTTTTTGGGAAATGTTGGTTCATCACATTCATTGATGATCATACCAGAGTTACTTGGGTTTTCCTTCTTAAAGAAAAGTCGATCTGGAATAGTGTTTAAAAAGTTTTATTCTATGGTTCAAAATCAATTCCGGACCAATATTAAGATTTTTTGAAGTGATAATGGAAAAGAGTATTTTAATAATGTTTTGGGAAACTTTTTTGCTGAGAAAGGGATTGTGCATCAAAGTTCTTGTAATAATACCCCACAACAAAATGGAGTGGCTGAAAGAAAAAACAAGCATCTTCTTGAAGTTGCTAGAGCTCTAAGTTTTACAACTAGGGTTCCAAAGTATCTTTGGGGAGAAGCCATTTTAACAGCCACATATTTAATCAATAGAATGGCTACAAGAATTAAAAATTTAAAACACCAATGCAGTTTTTGGAGGCTTGTTTTCCTAAATCAAGGTTAACAACAGAAATTCCATTGAAAGTTTTTGGTAGTACTGCATTCGTTCATAACCATGACCCTAAACGATCCAAAATTGATCCAAGAGCGCATAAATGCATTTTTGTAGGTTATCCTACAAATCAAAGAGGATACAAATGTTTTGATCCAATTTCCCAAAAGATGTTTGTGTCAATGGATGTCACATTCTTTGAAGGAAAATCATACTATAGCAATTCTCATCTTCAGGGGGAGAATCAAAGTGAAGATGTTTTAAATGGTTCTGATTTAACCTTCGAGTTTGCTAATGATGATGTTATGCATACACATCCACTCAAACAAAATGAAGTGGAAAATGAATTGGTGAAAACAAATGATTTAAATGTTGAAAATAATGAGCAACCTTCATTAATGCCATCTCAAATTCAATCAAATGATTTAAATGCTGAAAATAACGAGCAACCTTCATTAATGCCATCTCAAAATCAAGGCACTGAAGCAACACAAGTTTCTGCAAAACGATATAAAGATCTTGTTTATTCAAAAGAACACCAATCAAAGAAAAGAGGAAAACCTATCTTGCATCACCACCAAGAATCTATTCAGGGGTTAGATCATGAGATCAACAATATTTCCTCGGCTCCTTATAATGATCTTCCGTAATTCTATGTCAAATACCTCAAAACATGTTGATCTTCCCATTGTAGAAAAGGTGTTAGGTCTTGTACAAAATATCCTATGTCAAACTTCGTATCTTATGAGAAAGTGTCATCTTCTTATCGTGCCTTTATTTCAGAATTGTCAAGTATAGTCATTCCAAATAACATACATGATGCTCTGAGTGTTCCCAATGGAAAGACGCAGATTTGAGAGATGAGAAGCTCTAGAAAAGAATGCTACTTGGGAAATAATGGAGCTTCCACATGGTAAGGCAATAGTCGGGTGAAAATGGGTATTCACCATAAAATAATTCAGATGGATCCTTACAGAGACACAAAACTTGTTTAGTAGCCAAAGGTTACACCCAAACTTACGGAGTTGACTACTCGGAAACCTTTTCTCCAGTAGCAAAACTTAATACTATTCGAGTATTGTTCTCTATTGCAGTAAATCTTGATTGGCCGTTGGTTAAACTAGATGTAAATAATGCCTTCTTAAATGGAGACTTAGAAGAAGAGGTTTATATGGAACCTCCACCTGGTTTTACTGAGAAGTTTAGATCCAAGGTATGTAAATTAAATAAATCCCTATATGGTCTGAAGCAGTCACCCAAAGCTTGGTTCGAGAGATTCACAAAGTTTGTAAAGAGTGTAGGTTATACCCATGGACAATCTAATGATACTCTTTTCACCAAAAGTTCTGCTAATAACAAAATCTCAGTTTTGATTGTCTATGTAGATGACATAATCTTGACAGGTGATGATTTAGACTAGATGAGCAGATTGAAGCAAAATTTAGCCAAGGAATTTGAGATTAAAGATTTGGGTCAGTTACGATATTTTCTTGGAATGGAAATTGCAAGATCGAAGAAGGGTATTGTAGTGACGCAACGGAAATACATCTTAGACCTCTTAAAAGAAACTGGGATGAGTGGATGCAAACCCTCAGACACTCTAGTTGAAGTTAATGCTAAGCTTAGATAGGTTAAAGATGGCACTCCAGTTGACACTAAAAGATATCAAAGGCTGGCAGGGAGGTTGATTTATTTATCCCATACTCGACCATATATTGTTTTCGCTTGTGAGTATGGTTAGTCAATTTATGCATTCGCCATATGAAAAACACATGGAAGCCGTCTATCGAATTCTTTGGTATTTTAAGGGCATGCCAGGGAAAAGACTCTTCTTCATGAAAAATGACAAGAGAAGTGTCGAGGTGTATCTGGATCGATTGGGCGGTTTCAATCACGGATAGAAGATCAACATCCGGGTATTTGTTGGTCCTGGGTGTGAGTGTAAGGTTTAGAAGGGGGTTGAATAAACCTTACCAACTTTTCGTTTTAGTTCTTTTAAGACGTTGAGTTAATACTTCACGTCCTGATGGACTAAGTTAGTTGATCAAGAGTTAGCCACTCAACGACTCGATTGAGGTGTTGATAGAATTGTTCAACTGTTTTGACTAAAACTTAACTCGACTGTGATATGTTTTCAGCGGAAGACTTAACACCCTTGAATTTTGGTTTAAGTTAGTTTTAATACTTGATTATAGCACTTTGTTAATTATCACCGAATGAAATTTATCAAGAGATATCAAAATAATATGCAGAATTAAAGTCTTTGAAATGTAAATGACACAATAAATTTTATAGAGGTTCGAAGATGGGGTAATTCTTCTACTCCTCTCTTCTCCAACTCCTGGAGGAATCCACTAAGTATTGATCAATGTACAAAGTGGTTATCGACCCGGATGCAAGTGCTTGATCACACACGGTGACTTGATCCTTTGGGACTCGATCGAGATGCCTTGGTCACACACGGCTTCTCGTATGACTCGAACCTTCTTCACACTGCAGGCGCCTTGCTACTACATCCCACTTGCTCAAGCTTCTTGGATTTGATCACGAAGCCCTCCAAAACTTGAGACCGGTTCAACTTGAACCTTTCTACAATCCTTTGTGGAATGTAGACCCCTTTAATTCTTCAAATGTTTCCTCTTCAACCGATTGAAGTCATCTTTCCTTCACGGATGAGTGTTGGATTGATTTTCTTCGTAATGTAGGCTTGAGGATTGAGCTAAAATAACTTGAGAATATTTCCGGATTCTGATATTGCTTTCTTGCTTGTGATTGTTTTCTCGGTAATCAAGGTTGCATATTCTCATGGTGATTCCTCGGCCTTTTATAGTGTTCTTTGAAAATTTGCCCGTTGAAGAGATAGGTTAATTTTCAAAAGACACTTGTGGTCGTTGGCTTGTCTTGTTGCGATCCTTGAATTGACATTTCCTCGTATTGAATGAGTCTTGACTTTTGAGTTCGACACAAGTGCGCATCTTCTCATTGGTTTATTCCATTTGCACGCTTCTCAGGGTCGAGTACTTTAAGAAAGGCAGATGGGAGTATTACTTGTTTAAGTAATTTTCTTGACTTACAGCAATGGATCTCTTTCGATTGTCTCGACTTGACCGCATTTCCTTGATTTCCCCGGATGACTTGAGTCGACTTCCAATCTTGGATGACTCATTTGTCACATCAACTTGAGACTTGGCTATCTTGAATTGACTTGACGACACTTTACTTTATCTCACCGCACCTTCATCGAGTTCCCTGTCTTTTCTTCCTTGCTACACTCAATGCCTCACAATGAGTCTTCCTTCTAGTCTCCGGTTGACTTCTTGCATGTTCGGGCATAGCCGACTTAACTCCACTTCGGCCCCTATCTATTACAATGCAAATTACAAAGAAAATGGGTGCCAACTTTCTATTCTAAGTTTTACATGGCATTCATCAAAATCTAAAAATTAATTTCCCATCAATTTCCCCTTTTGATGATGCCAAAACTTAAAACATGCATTCAACAATTAAATAGCAAAGATACGTCAAATAATGTAGAATCACGTAATGTATGCGTAGAATCAATCTTTTGTTGATCATAACATTCTAGTTCTTTACACGAAATGCTATTTACAGAGTGTATTAGAGCTTAATTAGAGCTTAAGGTAATCATGCTATTCTATATCTACGCAAGTATAGAAATTATACAATTTTATTCAATGTACGTAAGACTTACATACAAATGCATTTACATAGTAAAATACATGAAGGGGTGGACAACAACACTTCATCTCCTTCGCCGCTCCTTCTTTCCTCATCACCCTATGCTTCTCGATCTTTTTCTTTCTTCTCTTCTTCACCGCTTTTTTTCTTTTTCTCATATGCTTTTCCTCGCGGCTTCATCTCTTCTTTTTCTTTCTTGTCTTTCTTCCCACAAATCGAGTTTGTCTTCTATTTTCTTCTTCGATTCTCTTCACATACTCATCATTGTTCTTGGCTACTTGCGGGTTGGCTACTTCCGAACTAGCCCAATAGATCCCTCCTTTCTTACCTCGGATCTATATATTCAATGTTTTTGGGCAGAGGTCTAGGTCCGAAACCTCTTCCTCCTCCATCGCTTCTTCCTCTCGCCTCCGGGCGTGTATTGTATTGGGGCCTTCTTTTCCCAAATGAGTGACTAAGAGAGTGACCAGCAGAGTAATCGCCAGATGGTCTCTGCTGTCGCTTCTTCACATAGCTCGAGGCCTTTTTCCCAATACAAATCCCAGCTTGGGCCATGGACATATTTGCGAAGTAACCTCGGATGCGGCGTCTTGAATTCATCAATAGATCTTGCTCGGTTCCGACATCCGAATGGCATTAGTGTCTCTTCCTCCTAATGCCTCCATATTGTTTTAGTATATCCATCACTCGGGCATCCATTTTTCCTTCCACCTCCTTCATCCCTGCTTCTACTATTTTTCGCTTTTCATGGGTATCAAGAGTGTTGGAGCGGGCAGAGTCATCGGGAGTTTGCCGATGATATCACCAAAAAAGTCCTTGTTGGGGGGTTTTAGCAATCATCGTATCATATCTTTCAACCTTCCCCAATAGATTTTCCTTCTTTTCTCTTTTTTAGTTCTTCACTGTCTTCTCCTTCACAAACAGATCCTTCTTCTCACCTTAACCTTTCAACGCCTTTAGTATTCCTTCCCCTTTTTGGCATCATCAAATGAGAGAGGAACCCCGAAACAAGCTAGCAATCATGAAGTCTAAGCGGTGATAGTTGAGTTATGCTTCAATCAATGGAGTATCTTGCACGGAATTGAGCGGGTGGCGTTGGATTCACCGCCACCGCCTTCATTTCATTGGCCATGAGGAGGTGAATTTCTTCTCCATGTTCTCCTCTACGCGCAGGCTCTTCTTATGAAATTCACGCAGCAAGAAGCATCTCTATGTTGTGAGATTCATGCATTCGATCGATGTTTTCTTGCATTCTTTTCTTCATATCAAAGATTCTCACCGCCGTACTAGCAATTTATTGAACAATGTTCAAGTATCGAACTTGTTCTACGCGCGATTGTCTCATTTGTTGCCACCATTCCCGGATCCCGACAATTATTCCTCACAGACGCGGTAGTAAGATTAGCGTCTCGGTTATCCGGTCTCATGTCCAACAGGCCTGGTGCCTCTCCATCTTCTCTATCTCTCGCAAATATGGCCTTGAAAACTTCTCGAACCTCACCGCTCTTCGTCTCACCGGTGGCGGCAAACAACGCCAAAGTCAAAGTCTCATTGGGGCGATGGTGTCCGTTGGAATAACGGATCGAGCTTTATGGAAACGTTCTTGATCTCTAGTTGATTCTTCAAGAAGGCGGTAGCTCCAGAGAAAAGGAAACGATTCTTCAAACGGATCATCACGGGCAACGGGAATCGCCAATGATAACTTGTGCTCGTGATGTTCCTGGTGGAGTCGATCCTGCTGACAGCTGGGGAGCCCGCGATTGACTGTTTGTTGCCGTGGGTCCTCTCAGTGAGTTGACCCACTGGCCGAGCCTTACTGCCTTGGGCAACCTTCTGGTCTCGATTGGTTTGTCCATATGAGTTGATCGTCTCGCCCGTATCGTATGGCGTCATCGGACGATGATGAGATTTGCATGGGTGGCTCATCATCAAAAGTAAAAGTTTGGCGAGTAGCCTCTTAAGATTGGACTTACTGCGTGCTTGGGAGAACATCCTCAATCGAGTCTTTTGGATTGGCAATGGGGATGACTCGACCTTCGTCTTCACCTTCGGATCCCGCATGGTTACATCGAGTTGTATTGGGAATCGTGAAGAGCACTTATATCCTTTTCGATGGATCAATGATAGTAGGAGGGATGTTCGTAGCTTCCGTCTCTTTACCCCCGGAAGTCTCAACCTCCCGTTGGCCTTCACTACCTCCCCGCAATCTCAACCGCAATGAGGCGAGGCCTTGACAATCCCTTCAACAAACTCAACCGCCTTAGGGTCTTCGTGAGGTGGCATCCACCGAGTCTCAACTCCATGGATTGCACTTTCATCGCCTGCAGTGTTCACTCCCAGGCAGTCCATCCTTTGCCTCGATCGCGCATCAACAAACGTCATTGGCCTTCAAAGCGATTGGCACTTCACCGAGATAGTCTCAACCGCCTGCGAGCCTCTTCAAGACAACTTGATGTGTATCCATTTGTTTTTCCTTCTCCACTTTGCCTCCAAGATTCGTTGTGGAGTCACCGCAACATCCTCCGTCCTTGCTACGGTGGAGGGTTTCCCCCTCAGACACCAAATGGTAAGACACCTTCAATAGGGGTTGGTCTCGACTAGGGTCCCCACATTCCCGTTTCATTCCCGCTTTCATTCCTTAACACCTTCTTCTCGAGTGAGCCGAAGTGGTGGCAAACAACGGTTGCACTTAAACCACTCCCATAAGATCAATCTCCAACAGTGATTTGGAAGATTCCCCCGTCCTTCCATCAATCCTGTTGCTCATGTAGGGTCCTGGATTCCCGCAAGGCTTGCTACATCTCCAATTCTTGATAGCTTGAGGTCCGAGATCCTCATCACTCTCGACAAAGATATCAAGGTGTGGATGAGTATGATCGGTGGTTCCGATTAGAGGGCATATCTTGGTTTTCTCACGAGCTTGACTTCCTATGCTAGTCTCTGCTTTCTCTTGTCTTTGAAGATCTATAGGATATATTTGCGCTTTTCTTCATCCGATTGCTTGAACAACTGTGGGTCAAACCGAGGAAATTCAACAGCTTCTTCTTCTTCTTCAATAAACTCTTTGGTCTTGAATCGTTTCCTGGATCGACTCGAACTTCCACTTCCTCCATTCTCGCAGACGATTTTGGATGTCCGGATATGGTGGGGATAGGATCATCACGCTCATCATCATCTTCATCATTATATCCTTGTTGTCCTTCGTTCTCGTGGATTGAAGGTAGCGCTTTTGCTTTGCTCAACATCCTCGCCAGTCCTTTATCGCGGGACGGGGATATGACCCCGTCGACAGTGAGTTGACTTTGTCGGCTACCTTTGCAGCCTTCAGCTTTTGACTACAATTGTCTTGATTTGCCTCTGCTGTCACGACGGCTTCAAAGCAGACTTGTCATTTCAATAATTTCCGGAGACTCTACTTCTCCAGATTGTCTCCGCGATCTGTTCCACTGAGTGGCGACTCAAATTGTTTTCTCAAGCTCGATCGCTTGAAGATTCTTCTCCTTTTGGTCTTTACTAGAGGAATTTCTGGTTCGGATGCGCTTCCTCCGAGTCCTCGGCGGCGGGCGTGCTATTGTCTTTTTTGAGGAGCTGGCTTTAGGCTTGTCATCCTCCTTTTTCTTGACAACCGGAGAAGGTATTTGAGGTTCTTCTCCGCCTGCACTGCAGCAGGGCAGGTGACATCTTTTGTTTTCTTTTTCTTTCTTTGCAGGGGCAACATCTTTCTTTGCGTTCTGCGCAGGGCAAATTTTCTTTTGGGGAGAGGAGGAGACAATCGCTTTTTCTTCAAGGCTAACCGATTCTCCTCACTCGACGACCCTTTGGCGTACGCTCTCTTCTCAGCTCCGGAAAGGTTCAATCGGAACATTTTCTTGTTTACATGGAACGCCTTTCCATGTCGAAGAGGACTCCCTTCACTTCCATCATCCGCCAATCACCAGGCCATATCCCAAAGATTCTCCAAACAAACCATCCTCCTTGAAGGATTTATTCCCAATATTCCGCAGTCCCATTGTATACAAACTCGGTCGCTTCACCTTTTTATCCTCCATGATCGCAGACCATCACGATCAACTTGGTTTTGACAAACTGATTAAAGCTTCCAAACTTGATATCTATGCATTTGGCAACAATGTCTAACGACTTGTGATAATCCTCCTTCAGCTTCTTATCACCTGTGTAGACAACCTTTGCAAAGACAATGATTTACTTCCTTCCATGCAAAGAACCAGGTTAACATCGGTTTCATAAATCTCCGGCACTCCTTCCGCCGGCAACAAATAGTGTTCTCGCGATCCTTGGCAAAGATGGTGAAATCTTTCCCGTTAACAAAGGACTTGATGCCCTCATCGTGAACTTCGTTCATAGAATCGCGCGACCTCCTCCACGTAGGTCATCCAAACTCCATCGACAAAAAGGGTTTCACCATTTCTCCAACTTTTTCTCGTTATTTTTCTTCACAAGGGTTTCGTCGACCCTTGTTTGATCATGCCTTCAAAATCCACAGATCCCGTGTGGATTTGCTTTCCCAACTTGACGTCGTGCGTGATGCCATTTCTCGAAGATTTACCGAATGAAACTTTGAAAATAAGCTTTGAAGATTTGTAGGGTTTTGAGAGTAAAAATGCTTTCTTTGCGCTTGAGAGAGATGAACAGTTTTGGTAAAGTGAGAGAAAATCGGACGAAATGGTGTATGTATGGGTTATGAAAGGACGTGCGGGTGGTTTTTGAAATTTGGTCAAGATCAACGGCTTAGATTTTGCACGCCGATTAACATTTAATTTCTCGCATTTAATGCGGCAAAGATTTATATCCAATCATAAGCTTGGTATGCGACTTTTGACTATACACGCTCATAATTATCTTGACGTCATTCTTAAAAACATTCCCGCTTAGTAAAAACGACTGCGTTTTTGTCACTTTGCTCATAAATGTTTTAGCTTACCCCTTAGCTGATTTAACTCTTCTCTTTTTGCACATAGGCACTCAACTGTCAGCTAACTCGTTGCAGCTAATTCTCCGATACGGCTGATTCACTTAGCTGATTTAGGAGTTCAGCTCTTTTTCATCTTTTCATGTTCCTTCTCTTTTCTTTGAGTCTTCTGAGTGTCAACTCAGCTCAATTAACCATAATTCATGCTTGAGTTCTTCAAATCTTGATTCACATAATGGTTTTGTGAATATATCAGCTAACTGCTTATCAATTGAGATATATTCCAAGGTGATGTCCTTCCTTTCTACATGATCTATTATGAAATGATATCTGACATCAATGTGCTTTGTTATTGAGTGTAGCACAGAATTTTGAGTGATTGCAATTACACTTGTGTTATCACACATAATTGGAATTTCCTTTTCTTCAACTTCATAGTCTCTCACCTTTGTCTCATCCATAAGACTTGGGCACAACAAATGCCCGCAACTATGTATTCTCGTACCGTGGAGGTGGCTATTGAATTTTGCTTCTTGCTAAACCAGAAATTAGCTTTGTTTCAAGCATTTGACATGTGCCTCGAGGTACTTTTCTGTCAACTCTACATCCAAAGATAGTCGTAGTCCGAGTAACCAATTAGCTTGAATCCACCTTCCTTCGGATACCATAAGCCAACTTCTTGCTTCCTTTCAAATATCTCAAGATTCTCTTGGGTCAAGCGATCATGTGGCTTTCTTTTGGAGCAGATTGAAATCTTGCACATACACCTACAACAAAGGTGATGTCCGGCCTGCTTCTTTGCGTGAGATAGATCAATGATCCAATAAGTGCTATGTATCTTGTTTGATCCATGTGCTTGCCATCCGTATCCATATCCATTTTGACGATGTATTCATTGGTATTTCACGAGAAGACTTATCTTCCATACCAAATTTTTCATTAAATCTCTCTTGTATTTTTCCGACTTATGAAGGTTCCATCCTTCAACAATTTTACTTGGAGTCCAAGGAAGAATGTCAGCTCTCCCATCATGCTCATTTCAAATTTGCTTTGCATGAGATTTGAGAATTTATCACACAACTCTTTGTTTGTGGATCCAAAGATGATGTCATCCACATATATTTGAACAAGCAGTATACTCTTCCCATCTTGAATTCTGAAGAGGGTTCTATCCACTTTGCCTTTTGTGAATCCGTTCTCAGTCAGGAATTGTGATAATGTATCATACCATGCTCTTGGTGCCTATTTCAATCCATATAAAGCTTTCTTGAGTTTGTATACTTTATCTCCAAGAGTCTTCTGCTCAAATCCTGGAGGATGTTCAACATACACTTCTTCCTCCAATAACCCATTAAGGAATGCACTCTTTACATCCATTTGATATACAATGAAGTTCTTGTGAGCAACATAGGCAAGAAACATTCTTATGGCTTCCAATCTTGCCACATGAGCAAAAGTTTCATCAAAATCTATTCCTTCTTCTTAGCAATACCCTTTGGCTACCAATCTTACTTTGTTTCTTACCACAGAACCTTCCTCGTTCATCTTGTTTCTGAACACCCATTTAGTGCCAATAACATTTTGATGGGTAGGTCTTTGAACCAATTCCCACACTTTGTTCCTTTCAAACTGATTCAGCTCTTCTTGCATGGCTCGAATCCAATGTGTGTCATCCAATGCTTGTGACGCATCTTTTGGCTCTATTTGTGAGATAAAACAAGTGAACATAGCTTCTTGTTGAGTTCTGGATCTGGTTTTCACACCTTGTCTTACATCTCCAATGATTAGTATGGTGGATGATCTCTCAGCCACCTTACATCGGGTTGGAGTAAGTTAGCTGGATTCAGTCGTCTTGCAGCTGTGTTATTTTGATCAGCTCTCTCATCATCACTTAGCTGTATATTTCCCAGCTGTCTTTGAGACTCAGCTATCTCATCTTCATTTGGGTTTTATAATTCCAAACTTCAACTTCAACATAAGGACTCTTCTTCGCATGGTTGGTTGATTCAAACTTATCACCGACTCTTCAATGTCTTCTCCATTTACGTTGGGTTCATCAAACACCACATGAATAGACTCTTCTCAGAACCATTGTCCTCTTGTTGAGCACTCTAGGGCTTTACTTTCACCGAGTATCCTAAGAAGATACCTTCATCAACTTTAGCATCAAAAGCCTTTAAATTATCTTTGCCATTGTTATGAATGAAGCATTTGCATCCAAATATTTTAAAATATGCAACATTTGGCTTTCTCCCGTCCAAATCTCATAGGAGTCTTTGTCACCGTCTGCTTATCATGCATCTATTTTGAGTATAGCATTTTGTGTTTATTGCTTGACACCAAAATCTTTTAGCAAAACTTCCTGCTTGAACTAACATGGTACTTGCTGCTTCTTTTGAGAGTTCTGTTCTTCTTTCTCGCAACTCCATTCTCACTGAGTCCTTGCCGCAGATAGTTCATGACCAATACCATTCTCAACACAATATCGAGTTATTATACCATTGACAAACTCGGTTCTCGTCATCTTATTTTGATAATGGTTTGACTCTTCTCATTCGGATTCTCTTCATCGATTTGTGGTAGTTTCTGCAGGGTTTCTTTCTTCTTACACATGAAAATTGTCCATGTGTATCTTGAGTAGTCATATACTACCACCAAGGTGTATTTCTTTCCACTTATGCTAGTTGGTTCAACAGGACCAAATAGATCCATATGTAGCAGGTGTAATATTCTTGTTGAAGATGGACATGTCTTTTCTTTGAATGATGATTTGATTTGCTTTCCCATCTGGCATGCATCACATACACTCTCCTTCTTGTATATTGAGTCTGGAAGTCCTTCTACAAGATTACTTCTTGCAAGTTTGTTAATAGTTTTGAAATTCAGGTGACTCAGCTTCTTGTGCCACAACCAACTTGATTCAATTTGTGCTTTTGCTGCAGACAAGTGCTTGGTGTTGCATTGACCAATTCACCACATACATGTTCTTTTGTCTGCATCCTTGTAGCACTACTTTATTAGATTCAGTGTTATTGATTTGGCATACTCCCATATTGAATCCAACATTATAGCCCTTGTCACAGAGTTGACTTATGCTTAGTAAGTTGAAATTGAGGCCTTCAACATATGCAACATCTGTAATTTCTAATCCATTTTTCTTGATGGATCCAATGCCTCTTATTTCTCCTGGAGCTTCATTTCCTCCAAATATGACTTTTGCACCTCTAACTTCCTTAAATTTTGACAGATTTTTCTTGTTTCTGTCATATGTCCGAATACCATTATCCATGTACCAGGTTCCTTGCACTCACTTGTTCTTGAACCTGCAATCAAGGAAATTAGGTTTTAGGTACCCATACTTGTCTGGGTCCTGAGGGGTTAGTATTGTAAGATGATCCAACCAGCCTATAGCCAAATGATTTGACTCTAAGAGGTTGCCATCTATCAGTGCCATAATCATAGTTAATTTTGGCAAATTGCTTGGGGGTTCTAGGTTCATACAACTGTCTCTTTTGTCTGTATGCCTATGCATGTGCTTTAGCAATTGCCTTCCTTGGGTAGTTATGATACCTCTGTGTGTAGTGTTTGGGTGCATATGTGTGCTGAGGATAGCTCTTTTGCCTTTGGAATGGCCTTTGCTGAGTTCTAGGCCTTTGCCATCTAGGCATGTATTCCATAGGTCTTTGCTGATAGTTCATATTATTCCAATCAACTTGGCTTGGATAATTTCTACCATTCCCATCATATGTGTTCCTTTTATAGAATTTCTGGGGTTTTTGGTAGCTCTATTTCTTCTTTACAGAGTACTTTCTGTTGGAGTTTGCCGAGGAACTCGGGCCGGATTTCTTCTCGCTTGTCCTTTCAAAGATACCTTTCATTGGTTTTCTTTTTGCTTTATAACCAAGGCCAGTTTGGTTGTGATTGTGCTTTGGAATGAATGTGCGTGCACCATTTGGAATTTTGGATTTTTGAGATGCTTCATTGCTTGAAGATTCTTTTTCCAAAATCACTTTGGGAGCTTGACTTAGCATAAAGTAATTAAATCCTAAGCATGTCTTATCTCCACATTCTCTTTGGCTCATAATAAGATCATCCAAAGATTTCGATGCCTTAGTGAATGAGGTAATCACATTTTTGAGATCATTTTCCCTCTTTTCTATAGCAGCTATCTCTGCTATTAACTTAGCATTTTCAGCCTTTATTTCTTTATTCTCATTAGCTATGTGACTCAGAGTACTGAGCTCCTTAGTCAGCTGTGAGTTTTGGCTTTTGAGAAGGCTGTTTTCCTCATTTAGCAGTGTGTGTGAGGATTTAATGTGCTCAAAGTCTTTCATCATTTTGGCTAATGAATCATAAAGATTAGTGGGTGATGAGGTGTGTGTGTCACAATCACTGTCACTAGAGTCTGAGTGTGATGTGTTAGAATGTACCTCATCTTCTTGGTCAGGTTGGTCTTGTTCTTTGGCCATTAGACATATCAAGGCTTCTTCTTCAGAGTCACTTGAGTAGTCAGCTTCACTACTCTCCGAGTCTGCTGTGTCTTTTGACTTGGCTGTCTCGTGATCTCTGCACCAACATTGCCTTTTTTCTTCTCTTGTCTTCTTTCTCTTCTCCAAGACTTTTCTTTCCTCTCCATTCCCCGTATTCGTTGACTACGGGATATGGGCAATCAATGGCATAGTGACTGGGTTGCTGCAGTTCCAAAGATAGATTTTCAACTTTTTGATTAGTTCTTTCCATCCTTGGATTGTCACTCTTTGATACTCAACCTTTTGATGCTCTGTTCTTTTGGGTGACCTATCTTTCCTTGACTTGGAGGGAGCCGAGTGTCTTCTCGGAGGATTAACCTTTGCCTCTTTTGTAATTCTTGTTGAAAAATTTGTTAAACCTTTAACCATCGGGCAATCTCCTCTTGGACAATGACTTCCTTGACCTCGGCTCTTTTACCATCCTTAGCTATTATTAGAATTGAATAAACTGCTTTGGGCACAACTGTCTCTTCTAGGTCTTTTCTCCTCACCAAATTCGTAGGCTTTGAGATCCGAGAATAGCTCATGGTTGGATGTTTTTGATAGGTCCATGGAGTGTCTCAGGGCCATGACTTTCATTTCCCATTCAGTGGGAGACTTCTTAGAATCTTCATACACATTTCTTCTTCGTGTATATTCTTTTCCAAGTCACGAGACAACTCATTGGTAATTTCGTTAACCGAGCATCCAGTTGATCCAAGGTTTCTCCTGCAAGCATCTTAAAGTTTTCAAATTTTTGTACAGCAACAGATAGTTTATTTTCCTTGATTTGCTCAGAGCCTTCACAAATCAGGGTTAGCTTATCCCAGATTTCTTTTGCAGTCTTGCATGATTTGACTTTGTTGAACATGGCTTTGTCCAGAGTTTTGTAAAGAATGTCCTTGGCCACGTTGTCCAAGTTGTATATTTTTTTGTCATCATTTGTCCATTCAGCTCTTGGTTTTTCAACCATAGCTGGTCTGGGAGCAACATCCTCTTCTCCTTCACCGCAATGTAGCTCTCTTGCGATTGTGTTCACTTTTAAAATTTGCAGTGGCCCATCTTCTATTATTATCCACATTTCATCGTGTAATGCTGATAGATGAGCCTGCATACAAATTTTCCAATCATCAAATTCCTCAATTGTGAACATAGGGATGCGTGTCAAATTTGCTTCCATGATAATAACTTTGCTGAATAAAAGAGTTTTGAAAGATCAAGTGCTAAAGCAAGCTTTGAGAGATTGAAGATCTAGTTCAATAACCAGTGCGGAAGGCTCAATGAACCAACCGCTTTGATACCACTTGTTGGTCCCAAGGGGTGTGAGTGTAAGGTTTAGAAGGGGGGGTTGAATAAACCTTACCAACTTTTCGATTTAGTCCTTTTAAGACGTTCATAGTTAATATTTCACAGCTAAGTCCTTGATGGACAGCTAAGTTAGTTGATCAACAGAGTTAGCCACTCAACGACTTTCGACCGAGGTATTGATAGAATAACTCACTTGTTTTTGACTAAAACTTAACTCGACTGTGATATGTTTTCAAATAAGACTTAACACCCTTGAATTTTGGTTTAAGTTAGTTTTAATACTTGATTATAGCACTTTGTTAATTATCACCGGACAACAAATTTATCGTGAGATATCAAAATAATATGCAGAAATTAAAGTCTTTGAAATATAAATGATACAATAAATTTTATAGAGGTTCGAAGATGGGGTAATTGTTCTACTCCTCTCTTCTCCAACTCCTGGAGGAATCCACTAAGTATTGATCAATGTACAAAGTGGTTATCGGTCCAGGATGCAAGTCTTGATCACACAAATGACTTGATCCTTGGGACTCGGTCCGAGATGCCTTGGTCACACAAAATGGCTTTTGTAGACAACTCAGCTTCTTCACAGGCACGCCTTGCTACTACAACCCACTTGCTCAAGCTTCTTGGATTTGATCACGAAGCCCTCCAAAACTTGAGCACTTTGGTTCGACCTTGAACCTTTCTACAATCCTTTGTGAAATGTAGACCCCTTGATTCTTCAAATGTTTCCTCTTCAACTGATTGAAGTCGTCTTTCCTTCACAGATGAGTGTTGGATTGATTTTCTTCGTAATGTAGGCTTGAGGATTGAGCTAAAATAACTTGAGAATATTTCAGGTTACAGATATTGCTTTCTTGCTTGTAATTGTTTTCTCAGGTAATCAAGGTTGCATATTCTCAAGGTGATTCCTCAGCCTTTTATAGTGTTCTTTTGAAAATTTGCCCGTTGAAGAGATAGGTTAATTTTCAAAAGACACTTGTGGTCGTTGGCTTGTCTTGTTGCAGTCCTTGGAATTGACATTTCCTCGTATTGAATGAGTCTTGACTTTTTCGAGTTCGACACAAGTGCGGTCTTCTCATTGGTTTATTCCTTTTGCACGCTTCTCGGGTCGAGCACTTTAAGAAAGGCAAGATGGGAGTATTACTTGTTTAAGTAATTTTCTTAACTTCTGTGCAACGGATCTCTTTCAGTTGTCTCGACTTGACTGCATTTCCTTGATTTCCCCATATGACTTCGAGTCAGCTTCCAATCATTGGATGACTCATCTGTCACATCAACTTGAGACTTGGCTATCTTGAATTGACTTGATCGACACTTTACTCACCGTGCATCTCGCCTTGCACCTTCCGATCGAGTTCTGTCTTTTCTTCCTTGCTACACTTAGTTGCCTCACAAATGAGTCTTCCTTCTAGTCTCCTGGTTGACTTCTTGCATGTTCAGCATAGGCGACTTAACTCACTCGACCACCCATATCTATTACAATGCAAATTACAAAGAAAATAGGGTGCCAACTTTCTATTCTAAGTTTTACATGACATTCATCAAAATCTAAAAATTAATTTCCCATCGATTGTACATTCTTATGGGGAAATTTAGTCACTTGGAAAAGCAAGAAGCAGGCTATAGTCTCTAGAAGTAGCGCAGGAGCTGAGTTAAGATCATTGGCTCAAGGAGTGTGAGTTGGTTTGGCTGAAAAGGGTACTGGAAGAACTTAAAAGACCAATTACCCTTCCTATGAAGTTGTATTGTGATAACAAGTCAAAGAATCGCATTGCCCATAATCCAGCTTTTACATGATAGGACAACATATTGAGATCGATAGACATTTTATAAAAGAAAAAATTGAAAGTGGAGTGATCTGCACTCCATTTGTCCCTACAACACAACAAGTTGTTGATATTCTAACCAAAGGCTTGTTGAGGCAACCGTTTGAACATCAAGTTAGCAAGTTGGGCATGATAGACATCTTTGCACCAACTTGAGGGGGAGTGTTGATTACATCATAATTAATGGGATTTGACAGCTTGACTGATTGCAAATCAGATAATAATTACCTCAATCAAGGAATATCAATTTGATCTTATTGAATCCCTGATTTTATCTTCTTTCCTAATTTCTTATTTTTTCTATTTTATGTGTTTCCTTCTATACTATTTAAACCTGTGTACTGAATCAAATTTATCATGGAATAAAATTATCCTTTCTTCTATTTCTTTTACTTTCTACAATATATATAGTGCATAATTATTACAAAAATGGCGCAAAACAATATGATGAATATTACATCTACCGATTATCACAATGATAGAGTATTTTGTGTAGATTTACTTGATGCAAATAGCCAACACACTCAAGTACGAGAATACATTGTAATATCCCCTGGCTCTACTAAGTACTAGATACCTGAAATTGAACAAGATCAAATACCACGAACATGCATGCAATTTCCTACATTGGAGGATGGTGTACAATTTTATAAGGACTACGGTAAAAGATGCGGCTTTGACATACGAGGAGCACCTCTAGAAAATTTAAAACCTAAGAAATTCGGGTGTAATAGATTATATGTACCCGAGAGAGCTACAAACATACAACAACTGCAACAAATTGAGAGGGAAGCAGTAAACATACAAGCAGCCACAAGAGAATTTCAAACCGGTTTGCTTGCAAGGCAAACTGCGTGCTAGAATACATAGGGAACATTGCATACACAATAAAGCATTTCGAAGAACGCCATACACATTGTTTCACATTGGAATCTTACCAGCATTTTCTTAAAGTAAATCAAAATTTAAATTTTGGCCACAAAAAAATTATAATAAATTGTTCAAAGGCCAACATAAGCACTGCAAAGACACACCACTTATTTAGGCATATTGTTAGAGGATATTCGCAAGCAGGTGCGTTACAAATCGATTTCAAGAATTTCAAAGAGACTTTAAGGCGTACATACATGGGGCGACGCAATTGATAATTGACAAATCTTGAAAAAAAGAAGATGTGCCCAGGAATGGCCTTTAGTTATGACGTGGGCGAAAACGATCAACCGATTTGTACGAGTACATTGGGGTAGACCCTATTTCTGCGGCGCAATTATGCAATGTTTGGAGATGTAATTTCATTTGATGCTACTTACAACACAAATAGGTTAGTTAGAAAATTGGTGCATATATAAATCAAAACTGGTGTATATATTTAAATAATATGGTGTACTTTTACTAAAAAATGATGCATTACAAAATGTACTTGTTCTCAGGTACAAAATAGTTTTTGCACTATTTATAGGCATTGACAACCATCGTCGTTGTGTTACATTTGCATGTGGATTATTATTAAAAGAGGATGAGGAATCCTATGTCTGGTTATTCATAATTTTTCCGAAACAATGTGCGAGACGTCTACATTGTAACCGATCAGGATCCATCGATGAAAAACGCATTCAAAATAGTTTTCAAGACCGCAAGGCACCGCTTATGTATGTGGCACATTATGGGAATGTGAGCACCAAAGTCGGCCATACATTATTCAAAAATGAGCAATTCTTACGTCGTCTTAATTCCACTATTTGGAATGACCAAATTGAACCTGCTGAATTTGAAAAATGATGGCAATCAGTGATGACGAAGTTCAATCTAGAAAACCATCCATGGTTTTCATCAATGTATGAAATCAGAAAAAGTTGGATCCCCGCTTATTTTAGAGATGTTCCCATGGGAGGGTTACTGCGAACTACGTCACGGTCTGATAGCACGAACAATTGGTTCGGCTAGTTTACAAACCCGCAAGTCAATTTAGTAGAGTTCTTCATGCACTTTGACAGCGCAATGGATTCGCAATGGCACACAGTACACAAACTAAACGATAATGATACTCTCATCCTCGAATGCCGTTGGACATTGAAAAACATGCAGCAACATTGTACTTGCATGCTATTCTTAAAAAAATAAGCCTGGAGATTGAAACCGCATGTTATAAGTGCTCTGTACATTTGGTCACAAGAATATATGTCAGTTGTTCCTACTCAATAAAAGACCAGAATGATGCAATTTTCAATGTACTATGCTGCAAAGAAGAAACAAAGACAGTGTGTAGCTGCAAGATGTTCGACAAATCCTCCTGCACATAAAACATAACAACCCATAAGTAAAAAAAAAAAAACAAAGCCTAGAAATTTAAAAAAAGAATACACTCACGCCCCCAGTTGCGGCTGTTCCTCAGCCAAATTTTTCTCAGCGTATTTTCGCGATGTTTCCAAAACAGAGTCCCAATTGGCAACATTTGTTTCCTGTATCAACCCAATACTAAAGTTGGGCATATCGTCGCACGTAATCTTAAACTCCTTCCGCCGGCAAATCGCTTGCTCAACCTTCTCCAAAGGCACAATATTTTCCGGATTATTCCAAAATGTATCATTCTGCTGAGTCTCGCTACCAAGCCCTTGGCCACCATCACAGTTACTTCACTAGCTTTTTCACCGAAAAAACATATCAACTTCCTCGCCACAACTTCAATCTTCCCAAAGTAAGGATTAAAAGACAGCTCCCGAGGCGCATTATTCAGCATAAAAATAATATCTATTACTTCGGTAGCTAGCGACACCAACTAGACAAAACATTACCAATGTACCCCTACACAATATGAATCCAAGAGAATTATTCCACACACAAAAAAAATAGCCCAAAAATAAACTGGATAAACACTAACAAATATAATGCACACAAAACAAACTTTATAGTGTACATTTAGTTGAATTATGATGTATAAATAACTTTCACGTGGTGTATATAGCTTATGTACTAACACATCATGCTGACCCATGCTTCAAAAAATGGAACAAACATATAACTATACCTAATATTATATCATTCACATACTACCTTTACATCATTCATATAATAAACATGCATTATCATACAGTTACAACAACAAAAACAAACAAAAATCTCATATAAATGAAACAATACAAAACTATAACCAACAATATACCATTAAAACACAATAATTACATCAATATCGTACAAAACATGCATCATCAAAAATATAGACAACCCAATTAAAAGGTACATTATAGATTTGAAGTGTTTTTTAACAGAGGTATCAATAAAATAATGTTAAAAAGAGAAAAAACCTGCACACCACCACTAAATGAAACAGGGGCCAAGTGATCATTTTGTGATCCAGATGGTCCAGCCTCATCAATAGTGCAGTCTATAAAACCTTGGCTAAAACCCCCAATGTTGACCTCAAGAAGACTCTATCCCTAAATTTTTCATTGGCAATGAGCGAACACACGGACAACCCTTGGGATCTCGAATTGACATGACAACTCTATCCATGTAGAATCCTTTGAGTGCCAAAAAATGTTATTCTAAAAAATGACATAAAAGAAATTAAAACATACTTACAATAAAAAAAAGCAACAACCCGTTGAAATGCTTCTTGTTCGTACTATCCCATTGTAGGTCCCAAGGGGTGTAAGTGTAAGGTTTAGAAGGGGGTTGAATAAACCTTACCAAATTTTCGATTTAGTCCTTTTAAATCTACTGAGTTAATTCTACACAGTTGTGTCCTTGATGGACAACGAATTAGTCACTCAAGAGAGTTAATCTCTCAACGATTTCACCGAGTTTGTTGATGGAGTAACTCACCGTTGGCTACAATTTAACTTTCAATTTGTGGTTTTATTTACAATGAAGACTTAACACCCTTAAGTTTGATTAAGCAAGATATTAGAGCTTGATTTAGTACTTGTAAATTATCAAATGGATAGCAAATTTATCAAAGAGATATACGCAGATTAAAAGTGCGGAATTTAAATCTTTGAAATGTAAATGACACAAGAAAGTTTTTATAGAGGTTCAAGATGGGGTAATTCTTCTACTCCTCTCTTCTCCAACTCCTGGAGGAATCCACTAAGTAATGATCGGTTTACAAAGTGGTAACAGTCCAGGATACAAGTCTTGATCACAATGGCCAACTTGATCCTTTGGGACTCGATCACGGAGACGCCTTGATCACTCGGTGGCTTCTCGTGCGACTCGCTTCTTCTTCCAGGCAGTGCCTTGCTACTACACTCACTTGCTCAAGCTCTTTGATTTGATCACGAAGCCCTCCAAATGCTTAAGACTTAGTTCAACCTTGAACTTTTCTACAATCCTTCCCGGAAAGTAGACCCCTTGTTTTCAAAGGTTTCCTCTTCAATCAAGTTGAAGTTCTCTTTCCTTCACGGGTAAGTGTTGGATTGATGTACTTGAAATGTAGGCTTGAGGATTGAGATTGTTTCGTTTTTTTTAATGTGCTTGTATATCTCACGTATGTGTCATTCATGCATCCTCCTTCAAACAAACTCCTCGGCCTTTTATAGTGAACTTTCAAAAATTTGCCCGTTGAAGAGATAGGCTTATTTTTGAAAGTCACTTTGCGTCGTTGGCTTGCGCTTGAATTGCCGTTTCCTCGTATGAATTATTCTTTTCACCTTTTCGAGTTCGACACGGTGTAGTGCTTCCCATTGGTTCGTTCCTTTTGCACGCTTCGGGATGAGCACTCCAAGAAAGGTAGTATGGAGATATTACTTGTTTAAGTAAATCTCTTGATTTAACTGCTTCTTTTCGATTATCTCGACTTGACCGCATTTCCTTGCTTTCCCGTGGTGACTTAGAGTCGACTTCCAATCATTGGATGACTCTTCTCACACTTCAACTTGTGACTTGGCTTTTCTTGAGTTGACTTGACGATGCTCCACTCAACAGCATCTCAAATTCTACTTCTTCAAGAGAGTTCCCGTCTACTCTTCTTTGCCATACTCACTGTCTCACAAAGAGTTTTCCTTCCGATCTTGATTGTCTTCTTGCATGTTAGGGCGTAGTTTCTTGACTCACTTGGCCACTCTATTCATTACAATGCATTTTACAACAAGAATTGGGGTGCCAACTTTCTATTCTAAGTTTTACATGGCATTCATCAAAATCTAAACAATAAAATTCCTAACAATTTCCCCTTTTGATGATGCCAAAACTTAAATCATACAAATATGCAAATAACAAAGATACATACAGATAGTGTATTGACATAGAATGTATGCGAGAATCAATCTTTTTATTGATCATATCATTCTTGTACTTAACACAATCATTTACAAGGTGTATCGTAGTATATAATCGTCTTCACAAAAAAATTTATAACTTTATTACGAAGACTTACATTGTATGTATTTACATAATAAAATACATGAAGGGTCGGACAAAGAACACTTCATCTCCTTCATTGCCTCTCTTCTTTTCATCTTGATCAAGATCTTCTTCTCTTCTTCTCTTTTTCTCGCCGCCACCGCCTTTTTTTCTTCTCATATGCCTTCCTTCTGGCAGCTTCATCTTTCCTTAGTCTTTCCTGTCTCTCCTGCCATAGCCGAGTTTGTCTTTTGTTTTCTTCTTCTATTCTCTTTACATACTCGGCGTTAGTTTTAGCCACTCGCAAATTTGCCACTTGGTCAAGCCCGGCCAAATAGATCCCTCCTTTCTTTCCGGGATCTACGTATTCGATATTCTTGGGCGAGGCCTGGGTCCAAGCTTCTTCCTCCACTCACTGCTTCTTCCTCTACCTCTGGGCGTATCTTGTCTTGGGGTCTTCTTCTTCCCGGTGATTGACTAGCAGAGTGACCAGGTGAGTGATCGGAAGTCTCATTGTCTGTCACCTTCCTCCTCACATAATGTGAGACCCTTTTCCCAAGATAAGTCCCGTGCTTGAGCCATGGACATATTTGCAAAATATCCTTCGATTCGAGCGTTTTGAATTCGTCGATCTTGGCTCTGTCCCGACATCTGAAATGGTATACGTGTCTCTGTCCAACCGGAATGCCTCCATGTTCTTTCAAGATGTTCATCACCCTGGCATCCATTCTTCCTTCCACTTCCTTCATCCTGCTTCAATTTCTTTTCTCTTCTCGGCCATAGATACAGCAGTGTTGGAGTGGCAGAGTCACAGGGAGTTTGCCGCTTATAATGTCACCAGACAGGACCCTGTTGGGGGTTTGTGCAATCATCAATGTTACATCATCTGATCCTTCCCCCTCAACAAGTTTTCCTTTCTTCTGTTTCAAGACTTCCTCACCGATTTTCCTTCTCAAATTTTCCTTTCTTTTCACTTTTTTGTTTGCTTTAAGGTATTCCTCTTCCCCTTTTTGGCATCATCAAAGGATAGAGGAACCCCAGGGAACATCTTTGGCAAGCATGAAGTCGAGTCTTGATGGTTGAATTCTCGCTTCAAGTCTGCGTTGTATGCAGACGGAATTGATCGAGTAGCGTTGGATTCTCACAATCGCTTCATCTCACCATGAGAAGGCTGAATTTTCTCGTCATGTGTTCTTCCAAACGCTGTATATCATTTGCATTCGCTCACGCAGCAGACTTGATCTCGGCGGTGTGAGCTTCATGCATATGCTCAATGTGTTCCCTCAAACCGTTTTTGCATCAACATTCTCGACTCTCCACACCAGCTTGTTGAACAAGGTTAAAGTATCTCACCTGTTCCACACGCATTGATTCTTCTTTGTTGCCACCATTCCCTTATCCCGACCGTGATGCCTCTCAAGTCACCGTAAAGTTGGCATCTCTGTTGTCCAGGCGCATATCCAAAGAGGCCCGATGCCTCTCCATCTTTTCAACTTCAAAAAAGAGTGCCTTGAACACTTCTCGAACTTCACCGATTCTTCACATTGCGGTGATGGCCATACAACGTCGAAATCAAAATCGGCTGGAACAATGGTGCCTGAGTGAAAAAGCAGGAGGTGGTCGTGATATCGTGCTTGCTCATTTTCTTCGACTCTTCGTGGAGTTCTCGTATCTCCAAAGTGAGAAAGGGAAAGATTCTACAAAAGATTCATCACCGCCGATCGGGATCTTCAATGATGAGCGGTGCGCGTGAAGTTCTTTTGGGAATCGATCCACTGTGTGGCTTGAGGAGCCCGAGCGGTGGTTTCTGGTTCACCGGTTTGGTTGTGAAATAGACTCGGCTTGCTTGAGCCTCAATTTCTTAACGGCTTCGTTGGTCTCGGTGATTTTTCCTTTTCAGTGACTTGTCCTCGGCCTTATCAAGGCGAGCGTCATCGGACGATGATGAGATTTCTAGTGGTGGCTCATCATCAAAGTTAAGAGTTTGACGAGTAGTCTTGGGATCGAGACTTACTCGTGCTTGGAACACCCGCAATGAGTCTTTTGGATTTGTCATGGGGTTGACTCGGCCTTCTTCTTCGTCTTCCGATCCCCGAAAAGTGACATTAGGGTTGTCCCGGGAATCATGAAGTGCGCTGATCTTCTTCTCGATGGGTCGATGATTGCGGTAGGGATGTTCTCTTCTTGACCTCTTTACCCCGGAAGTCTCAACCTCCCGTGGGCCTTCATTTCTCCAAAGCCAGGTCTCTCTTTGCTGCGAGGCATTGGTCCTCCCTTTCGACAAATGTCACTGTCTTAGGGTCTTCTACAGATGGCATCCATTGGAGTCTCAACCCCATGGATTGCACTTTCATCGCCAGTGTTAACTCCCGGGCATTCCTTCCTCGTGCCTCGATCGCATCGCGCCGTCATTAGCCTTCAGAGAAGTTGGCACCTCACCAGACAGTCTCAATGCCTGAGCTTCGTTGATGGCAACTTGTTGTTTCTTCTTGTGATTGTAATTTCTCTTCTTCGCCTCCTTGCTTCTTTGTGGAGTCATCTGCAGATCCTCCGACCTTGCTACGTGGAGGAGTTTCCCCCTCGTAGGCGCACCACCGATTGACTTGGAGTGGGGTCACTCGTCTCCGGACTCCCGGCCTGTTGCAATTGATGGTTCAGCCGTTGGGGCGGTGGTAGCACACCTTCAATAGGGGTTGGCTCATTGGGGTCCCCACTAGCCCGTTTCATCGCCATTTCCCTTATTGCCTTCTTCCGAGTGAGTCAAGTGGTAGCGAAACATCGATGGCTATTTATTTGTCAACCACTCCCATAGGATCGATTTCGGTGTGTTCGGAGGACTCTCCCTGGTCCCTCCATTAGTCTTTGCTCGTGAAGAATTCTTGATTCATGCAATGCTTGTTTGCATTTGTAACTCTTCTCGTGGCGGCATTTTCTGATCCTCATCACTTTGTCCGAGAAGACATCAAGAAGAGGATGGAAGTGTTACGTCAGGTCTGGGAGATAGGGCGGTGCTTGCCTTCTCACGTGCTTCGGCTTCTTCACTTGCTTTGCTCTCTCCCGTGTCCTTGTAGATCTGCAGGATGTCTAAGAGCTTGTCCTCATCAAGTCTTTGGGAGCATAGTAGTTAGTCCAAGGAAATTTAGCGTTCTTCTTCTTCTTCTATGAACTCGGGCCGTTGGAACTGTTCCCTTGACTTGCTCAACTTCTATTTTCTCCACTCACGCAGACGATTTTGGATGTCCGGGTAAGGTGGAGATAGGATCATTACATCACTATCTCTCTTGGGCTGGTTCTTCTTGTGTTTGTTTGTGTGAGCTACAATGTGTCTTGGGTTGCCTCTGCGATCGCCTTCAGCAGACTTGGCTGTTTCATCAACTACATCCTGGAGACTCTACTTCTCCAAAGAGTCTCCGATATTTGTGCTTAGCCGAGAATCGACTCACCGGGTTTCTCTGTTCGGATCGCTGACGAGTCTTCTTCATCTCTGGTTTGTACCAGGGGAATTTACTGTTCGTGAGCGGTGTCCTCTGAGTCTTGGGCGGCGGGGCCGTGTGGCCGGTGTTTGTTTCTCGAGGAGCTGCCGTGCTGGGCTTGTCGATTCTCCTCCTTTGACGATCGGAGAAGGTATTTGTGAGTCCTTCTCGACTTCTGCGGGGGCAGTGACACGGCCGGCGGGGCGGTGACTCATTGCAGCGGGCGGGAGCATGTTTGGTTTTCTTTCTTTGCAGGGGCATCATCTTCTTAGCACCGCAGGGCGCTTTTCTTCTTGGAGAGGAAGCAAGATTGTATCTTGGTCACCGATTCCCCTCACTGTGTCGCTCTCTTGGCATAAGCTCGCTTCGAGCACCGAGAGAGGTTAGCTCAACATCCTCTTGTTAACATGGAAGGCCTTCCCATGTCTAAGAGGGACTCCTTTCACCTCCAATAGCCGCCAATCACTAGGCCATATCCCGAGGATCCTCCAAATGTGCCATCTTCTTTGAAGGACTTGTTCCCCACGTTCGCAGAGTCTGTAGATAAACCCAGCCCGGTTTATCTTCTTTTCTTCGATGATTGCAGCCATCACAACCAAAGATTGCCTTTGATAGTTGGTCAAAGTTGCCAAATTTGATGTCGATACATTTGGCAACTATGTCCAACAATTTGTGATAATCCTCCTTCAGCCAGTCTCTTGTTTGTGTGTATATAATTTTATCAAAAAGGTCGGACTTGGCTATTTCTTTCCATGCGTCGACCCAAGTTTACATCGCTTCCTTAATTTCGATGCTCCTTCCGCAGGTAGTGAGCAATATTCACCAAATCCTTGGCGTGATAGTCACCGCTTCCCGTGAACAGATGACTTGATTCCTTCGTCGTGAATCTCGGCATTCACGTAGAATTGTCGACCTCCTCCACATAGGTCATAGGATATTCCAAATTAGAAAGCGGTTTTAGTCCGGACGTTTCCAACTTTTCCGCGATTTTCTTCACCAGGGTGTCGTCGGACCCTCGCTTCACCATTCTCAATAAATCCACCGTCGAACCGGTGTGGATTTGCTTTCCTAGCTTGGTAAAGTCATAAGTTGGTGCCATTTCTCAGGATTATATCAAGAAAAATCTCGAAATTGATTTGAATGTTGGTAGGGTTTCGAGAGTAGTTTGCCTTTGCTTTTGAGAGAAAAAAGATGAACAGCTTTTAGAAGTGTGAGAGAGAAACGGACGAAAATGGTTTAAATATGGTTTATGAAAGGACGTGCGACGGTTTTGAATTGTGATCGAAATCAATGGCTTGGATTTCGCACGCCTATTGAGCATTTCACGTCCTCGTATTTAATGCGGCAACATTTATATCCAATCATAAGCTTAGTGCAGCGGCTTTATGTCCGTACACATCATCATTATCTTTGACGTGTTCCTTAAAAACATTCCCGCTAAGTCAAAACGATCGCATTTTTGTCATTTTGCTCATAAGTTATTCAAACATCTCTTAGCCGATTTAACTCTACTTCTCACATTTCTCTTAGCGACTCAGCTATCACCGACTTCGGTGTAGTTGTCTTCCGATCTGGTGATTCTTGAAATGATTTCTGTTTTCAGCTTTTTTCACTTCTTTTTCTGTTCTAATACTCTTCTTTGATTCGTCCTGCAGTGTTAGCTCACCAATTAACCCCAACTCATGCTTGAGTTCTTCAAATCTTGACTCACATAATGGTTTTGTGAAGATGTCGGCTAGTTGTTTATCGGTTGAGATATATTCCAAGATAATGTCCTTCTTTTCAACATGATCTCTTATGAAATGATATCGACATCAATATGTTTTGTTCTTGAGTGCAAAGACGAGATTTTGAGTGATTGCAATGGCACTTGTGTTATCACACATGATTGGAATTTCTTTTTCTTCAACTTCATAGTCTCTCACCTTGTCTCATCCATAGGACTTGGGCACAACAAATGCCTGCCCCTATGTATTCTCGCCTCACCAGAGGTGGCTATTGAGTTTTGCTTCTTGCTAAACCAGGAAATTAGTCTGTTTCCTAGCATTTGACAGTGCCTGAAGTGCTTTTCCTGTCCACTCTGCATCCAAAGATAGTCGAGATCAATAGCCAATTAGCTTGAATCCACCTTCCTTTGGATACCATAGGCCTACTTCTTGGCTTCCTTTCAAGTATCTCAATATTCTCTTAGTTGCTTGTCATATGGCTCTCTTTTGGAGCAGATTGAAATCTTGCACATACACCTACAACAAAGGTGATGTCCGCCTGCTTTCTTTGTGAGATAGAGCAATGATCCAATAAGTGCTCAGATCTTGTTTGATCTACAGGCTTGCCATCCGCATCCATGTCCATTTTGACCGATGTGTTCATTGGTATTTTTACGACTGACGACTTCTCTTCCATACCAAACTTCTTCATTAAATCCCTGGTATATTTTGTTTGACTTATGAAGGTTCCATCCTTCACTTGTTTCACTTGAAGTCCAAGGAAAATGTCGGTTCTCCCATCATGCTCATTTCAAATTTACTTTGCATGAGGTTTGAGAATTTTTCACACTCTTTGTTAGTGGATCCAAAAATGATGTCATCCACATATATTTGAACAAGCAAGATACTCTTCTTGTCTTGAATTACTCAAAAGTGTTCTATCTACTTTTCCTTTTGTGAATCCATTTTCGATTAGGAATTGTGACAGGTATCATACCATGCTCGGTGCCTGTTTCAATCCATACAAGGCTTTCTTGAGTTTGTATACCTTGTCTCCAAGAGTCTTCTGCTCAAATCCTGGAGGTTGTTCAACGTATACTTCTTCTTCCAATAAACCAATTAGGAATGCACTTTTTACATCCATCCGATATACAATGAAATTCTTGTGAGTCGCATAGGCAAGAAACATCCTTATAGCTTCCAATCTTGCTACGAGGGGCAAATGTTTCATCAAAATCTATCCCTTCTTCTTGGCAATATCCTTTGGCTACCAATCTTGCTTTGTTTCTTACCACGTAACCTTCCTCGTTCATCTTATTTCGAATACCCATTTGGTTCCAATAACATTTTGATGTATGGGTCTTTGCACTAGTTCCCATACTTTATTTCTCTCAAACTCGATTGACTCTTCTTCTTGCATAACTTGAATCCAATGTGTGTCATCCAATGCTTGTGACACATCTTTTGGCTCTATTTGCGAAATGAAGCATGTGAACATAGCTTCTTGTTGAGTTCGGATCTTGTTTTGACACCTTCTCTCATATCTCCAATGACAAGTTCTCGTGGATGGTCTCTCAACCATCTTACATCAGGTTGGAGTGAGTTAGCCGGATTCATCGACTTGCGGTACCGTGTTCTTTGTGGTCGACTCTTTCGTGGGTCACTTAGGCGCAAATTTTCCACCGCTTTTGAGATTCAAATATCTCATCTTCTTCTCGTTGATAATCCCGACTTGGCACTTCAAACTTCAGGCGTAGGGACTCTTACGTATGATTGGATGATTCAACTTATCACCGACTCTTCAATGTCTTCTCCATTTACATTTGGCTCATCGAATACTACATGAATGGATTCCTCTCGTAACCATAGTTCTTTTGTTGAGTACCCTGTAGGCTTTGCTTTCACCGAGTATCCTAAGAAGATACCTTCATCGGCTTTAGCATCAAAAGCCTTTAGGTTGTCTTTGCCATTGTTGTGGATGAAGCATTTACATCCAAATATCCTGAAATATGCAACATTTGGTTTTCTTCCACCCGGATCTCATAGGAGTCTTTGTCACCGTCTATTTATCATACATCCTGTTTTGGGTGTAGTGTCGTGTGTTAATTGCTTGACCAAAATCTTTTTGTAACCCCGCTTGACTAACATGGTCCTTGCTTCCGCTTTTTGAGGGTTCTTTCCTTCTTTCTCGCAACTCCATTCTCACAGGAGTCCTTGTCAGCTGATAGTTCATGACCAATACCATTCTCAATACAATATCGAGTTATTATTCCATTGACAAACTCGGTTCCTCTATCGATCTTATTTTGATAATGGTTTGACTCTTCTCATTTTGAATTCTCTTCATCACCGTGGTAGTTTTTGTAGGGTTTCTTTCTTCTTGCACATGAATATTGTCCATGTATATCTTGAGTAGTCATCTACTACCACCAAGGTGTATTTCTTTCCACTTATCTTTGCCGGGCCGTTCCACTGGGCCAAATAGATCCATATGAAGTAGATGCAATATTCTTGTTGAGGATGGGCATGTCTTTTCTTTGAATGACGACTTGATTTGTTTTCCTTCGACATGCATCACATATACTCTCCTTCTTGTATCTTGAGTCCGGAAGTCCTTCTACAAGATGACTTCTTGCTAGCTTGTTAATTGTTTTGAAATTCAGGTGACTCGGCTTTTTTGTGCCACATACCAACTTGATTGATTTGTGCTCTTTGCTAGTAGACAGTCTTTGGATGTTGCGGTTGACCAATCCACTACATACATATTCTTCCTCGTCTATTTCCTTGCAAAGACAACTTCATTTGATTCAATATCCTTGATTTGGCATACACCCATGTTGAAGCCAACATTGTAGCCCTTGTCACAGGTGGCCGATCGATACGATGAGGTTGAAGTTGAGTCCTTCAACATATGCAACATCTGTGATTTCTAATCCATTCCTCTTGATGGATCCAATGCCTCTTATTTCACCAGAGCTTCATTTCCCCAAATATGACTTTGGCTCCTTTGACTTCCTTGAATTTTGATTTCTCTTATTTCTTGTCATATGTCCGAATGACCACTATCCATGTACCAGGTTCCTTGGCACTCACTTTGTTCCTTGAACCCGCAATCAAGGAAATTAAGTTTTAGGTACCCATACTTGTGCGGGTCCTGAGGGGTTAGAATTGTAAGATGATCCAACCAACCTATAGCCAAATGATTTGACTCTGGGGTTGCCATCTATCGATGCCATAATCATAATTAATTCGACAAATTGCTTGGGGATTCTAGGTTCATACAAATTGTCTCTTTTGTCCGTATGCTGCATATGTGTTTTAGCAATTGCCTTCCTTGGTAATTGTGGTGCTTTTGAGTGTAGTGCCTAGGTGCATGTGTGTCTTTGATGAAAGCTCTTATACTTTTGGAATGGCCTTTGTTGAGTTCTAGCCTTTGCCACTTGGGCTTATATTCCATAAGTCTATGCTGATGGTTCACATTATTCCAATCGGCTTGCTTGGATATTTTCTACCATTCCCATCATATGTATTTCTTTTATGGATTTTAAGGATTTTTGGTAGCTCGCTTTCTTTTTACAGAGTATTTTACGTTAGGAGTTTGCTTTGAAGGACTCGGTGAATCTCTTCTCGGTGTCCTTTCAAAGACACTCAACTCGGCATTTTCCTTTTCCTTTGTAACCAAGGCCGCTTTGCTTAGTATTGTGCTTTGGAGTGAATGTGTGTGCAACATTTAGAGTTTTGGGTTTTTCGGACTCTTCATGACTTGAAGATCCTTTTTCCAAAATTACTCTTGAGGTTTGACATGGCACAAAGGAATTAAATCCTAAGCCTGTCTTGTCTCCACATTCTCTTTGACTCATAATAAGATCATCCAATGATTTAGATGCCTTAGTGAATGAGGCAATAACATTTTGAGGTCATTCTCCTCTTTTCTATAGCGCAATTTACTGCTACTAATTTAGCATTTTCACCTTTAAACTTTCATTTTCATGACTATTTGACTTAGAGTACTCGGCTCCTTAGTCACTTTGAGTTTTGACTTTTAAGTAGGTTGTTTTCCTCATTCAATAGTGTGTGTGAGGATTTAATGTGCTCAAAATCTTTCATCATTTTGCCTAATGAATCATAAAGATCGGTAGGTGATGAAGTGTGTGTGTCACGATCACTATCACTAGTGCGCTTGTTGAATTAGATTGTACCTCATCTTCTTGATCTTGTTCTTTGGCCATTAAGCGGATCAAGGCTTCTTCTTCGTAGTCACTCGAGTAGTCGGCTTCTTTGCTCTCTCAATCACCTTGTCTCTCTTGACTTGTGTCTCGTGATCTGCGACCATCATTGCCTTTTTCTTTTTCTTGTCTTCTTTCTCTCAAGACCTTTCTTTCTTCTTCATTCATTCCCTGTACTTGTTGACTCACCGGATATGAGCAAATAATGGCATAGTGACACTGGTTGTCTACAATTCCAACATAGATATTCACCTTTTGATCACTCTTTCTACTCTTGAGTTGTCACCCTTTGATACTCAACTTGTTGATGATCCATTCTCTTGGTTGGCCTATCATCCCTTGATTTGGAGGGAGCCGAGTGTCTTCTCGGAAGATTCACCCTTTCCTCTCTTGTAGTTCTTGTTAAAGAACTTGTTAAATCTTTTAACCATCGTAGGCTATTTCTTCCGGGTCAATTGCCTCTTTGACCTCGGCTCTCTTCCCATCTTTGACAATTAGAGCAGCATTGTTTTGGGTACAACTGTCTCTTCCTGGTCTTTTCTTCTCACTCAAACTCATAGGCTTTGAGGTCCGAGAATAGTTCATGGTTGGATGTCTTTGATAGGTCCATGGAATGTCTCGATGCCATGACCTTCATTTCCCATTCACCGAAGACTTTTTAGGATCTTCATACACATTTCCTTCTCGTGTATATTCCTTTCCAAGTGTAGACACTCGTTTTGTGATTTCTGAACCGAGCGTCTAGTTGATCCAGGTTCTCTCCCGAGATCATTTTGAAATTTTCAAATTTTTGTCTCATCTCGACAATTTGTTTTCTTTGATTTGCTCACGAGCCTTCACAAATCAATGTCGACTTGTCCTGATTTCTTTAGCCGTTTTGCATGATTTGACTTTGTTGAACATGGCTTTGTCCAAGGTTTTGTAGAGGATGTCCTTGGCTACATTATCCAGGTTGTATCTTTTTCTCACATCATTTGTCCACTCGGTTCTTGGTTTTCAACCATGACGGTCTAGAGCAACATCTTCTTCTCCTTCACCGCAACTCTTCGTCATGTTTGTGTTCACTTTTAATATTTGTAGAGGCCCATCTTCTATTACTATCCACATCTCATCATGTAATCTTTGATAGATGAGCCTGCGCATACGAATTTTCCAATCATCAAATTCTTCAATAGTGAACATAGGGATGCGTGTCAAATTTGCTTCCATGATAATGATTTTTAATAAAAGGAGTTTTGAAAGTTTAAGTACTAAAGCGGACTTTGAGAAGTTTGGAGATCTAGTTCAAGAACTGGTGCGGAGGGTTCAATGAACCAACCGCTCGATACCACTTGTAGGTCCCAAGGGGTGTAAGTGTAAGGTTTAGAAGGGGTTGAATAAACCTTACCAAATTTTCGATTTAGTCCTTTTAAATCTCTGAGTTAATTCTACACACCGTGTCCTTGATGGACAATCGAATTAGTCACTTAGTAGAGTTAATCTCTCAACAGATCACCGAGTGTTGATGGAGTAACTCACTTTGTTGGCTACAATTTAACTTAACTTTGTGGTTTTATTTACAACGGAAGACTTAACACCCTTAAGTTTGATTAAGCAAGATATTAGAGCTTGATTTAGTACTTGTAAATTATCAAATGGATAGCAAATTTATCAAATAGATATACGCATTAAAAGTGCAGAATTTAAATGCTTTGAAATGTAAATGACACAAAGAAAGTTTTTATAGAGGTTCGAAGATGGGGTAATTCTTCTACTCCTCTCTTCTCCAACTCCCGGAGGAATCCACTAAGTAATGATCGGTTTACAAAGTGGTAACAGTCCGGATACAAGTCTTGATCACAACAACCAACTTGATCCTTTGGGACTCGATCCCCGAGACGCCTTGATCACTCACCAAGCTTCTCAAATGCGACTCGCTTCTTCACAGGGCACCGCCTTGCTACTACACTCACTTGCTCAAGCTCTTTGGATTTGATCACGAAGCCCTCCAAATGCTTAAGACTTAGTTCAACCTTGAACTTTTCTACAATCCTTCCCGGAAAGTAGACCCTTGTTTTCAAAGGTTTCTCTTCAATCAAGTTGAAGTTCTCTTTCCTTCACGAGGTAAGTGTTGGATTGATGTACTTGAAATGTAGGCTTGAGGATTGAGATTGTTTCGATTTTTTTTTTAATGTGCTTGTATATCTCACGTATGTGTCATTCATGCATCCTCCTTCCTCAAACAAACTCCTCGGCCTTTTATAGTGAACTTTCAAAAATTTGCCCGTTGAAGAGATAGGCTTATTTTTGAAAGTCACTTTGCGTCGTTGGCTTGCGCTTCTTGGAATTGCCGTTTCCTCATATGAATTATTCTTTTCACCTTTTCGAGTTCGACACGGTGTAGTGCTTCCCATTGGTTCGTTCCTTTTGCACGCTTCTCGGGATGAGCACTCCAAGAAAGGTAGTATGGAGATATTACTTGTTTAAGTAAATCTCTTGATTTACGTCGGCAACGGTTCTTTTTACGATTATCTCGACTTGACTGCATTTCCTTGCTTTCCCCGGTGACTTAGAGTCGACCTTCCAATCATTGGATGACTCTTCTCACTTCAACTTGTGACTTGGCTTTTCTTGAGTTGACTTGACGATGCTCCACTCACCGCATCTCACCGCTTCTTCATAGAGTTCCCGTCTACTCTTCTTTGCCATACTCAAATTTGTCTCACAGAGAGTTTTCCTTCCATCTTGATTGTCTTCTTGCATGTTAGGGCGTAGTTGTCTTGACTCACTTTGGCCACTCTATTCATTACAATGCATTTTACAACAAGAATTGGGGTGCCAACTTTCTATTCTAAGTTTTACATGGCATTCATCAAAATCTAAATAATAAAATTCCTAACACCCATCTCACTCTGCTAGATATCAAAGTCTTCAAAGTGTACTCGCACCAATTCAAGTTGCGAATATCGTTAACATCCTCCAAACACTTCATAACGAGTGGGTTAATATAACTGCCCTAACATTGCCTATAATCTGTGCATCTACAAGAGCAACGAAGTGCCTCTTAAACCAAACACCTCTTTTACCATCCTCAAGCATCTCCCCACAAATATCCGCATGACCTTAATACTATAGCTCCCATCTTCATTGGCTTCAAATCAGCGGATCGCCAATCCTCATAAATTTGAGATGTTTTCGACTTTTTTTTTGTCAATTCTAGTTCCACCCCTCGGAAACCCCAACACCAACTCAACATCCTTCTCGTCGCAGTGAATAGACCTCCCTACCGGAAGCATTAATTCACATTTGACAATGTTAAAAACAGTCAACCAATCAATAAATTAGCTTGGGCGGATACTGCCGACTCGAGCCCCAGCGAACTTCCAAACCCCATTTCAACCACAACTTTGGTCTGAAAATTATTCAAACCAATCAACTCTTCCGCTAAAGTAGTAGACACATATCTAGTTTTCAACTTGGGGAATGCAAATTTCTCTTTTCATTTGTCTACCTTAGCCTTCTTCTTAATATTTCGTCCCCCGTCATCCGCCCGCCAGAAGCTGGTCTTTTCTGGTTTTCTCTAGCCATATAAACTTATCAACTTACCATTAACAACAAGCAAAGAAAAATAAACACACGTCAAAACTAGAGAAACATAAAACATACCCATGTTAAAAAATGTATTAAAAACACAACTGACAAACTAAATATTCACTATATGAACCTTAACTCTGCACCAAAAAAATACTATTTTCACACCATATGTGTTTATGCACTTTGTGAACTACTTATGCACAGAACAAAAACTAATCATGCACCATAATACATCTACCATTATATCAAAAATATCCCCTACATACTTGAAATTGCTAACTTAGCCGTGCATCAAATGAAAACTTTATGCACTTTGTAAACTACTTATGCACAGAACCAAAACTAATCATGCACCATAATACATCTACCATTATATCAAAAATATCCCCTACATACTTGAAATTGGCAACTTAGCCGTACATCAAATGAAAACTAAAAATGCATATCTTGTACAAAACTATACATCATATATGTGTTACACGTATACTTCAAAGACTGAACAATAAACCAATACACCACAAAACAAAGATGCACTAAACATTGAATAAATATGCATCGTTAAATATGATATATACATCAAAAATTCCACAAACAAAAACAACGAAATCCACCTAAAACTTCCAAAACCTACTGGTTAAACAAAAAAATTACCTCCATTAACAAAAAAAAACATCCAAAACATCCAAAACCAGAAACTCTAGACCCAAAATATACACAAAAAAATGTTCTATTTTAAGGAATTGAACCAAAGGCAAAAAAAAAAAAAGACAAAAACTGAACATAGAAAGCAATGAACAACAAAAATATAACAATCAAGTAAATATAATCAAAAACGAACAAAAAGTACTTACTGAAAAATCGAACTGCAAAGAACTTCTTCCAAAAATCCCCTGCTCGTAAAGAAAAGCGCCCCTCAAAACCGTCCCTCAAAACTGGAAAGAGAGAATTGAAAATCGAAAAGAAGGCCACAGCTCACTCACAGAGAGAAACTGAAATTAGTTTTGAAAATAATGAGACTTGAAAGCGGGAGTTTTGGGATATTAATCCCAAAAATCAATCTTAAAAAAACGATTACCAAAAAAACTAAATAACCTCTCTTTTAAAAAGACAATACTACCCCTACCAGTTGAAAAAGACAAAAAACCCAAAAACTCGAAAAAACACATAGCCATTGGATATGATATTTAAGTGGCTGGGATTAATCCACACAGTCTTACGTAGAGTCCCTGCCACATTTAATCTAATACATATATGTATATATCAGTGTTGTAAAAATTAGCCTAGGTGGCCTAGGCGCCCCTAGGCCGATCCGATTTTCCCAAAATGGGCAAAAAAATTGGCCCGGGCAAAAATCGGCCTAGGCGGTCTAGTCGGAATAAATCGGCCAAAATTCAAAAAAAATAAAAAAAAAAGAAAAACTTAGTGTTTCTAGGCGCCCGACTAGGTGCCCTAGGCGCTAGGCGCCCGGCTGTCGCCTGACTAGCGCCTAGCGATTCCTGCAACCTTGATATATAGAGAGGATATGGATCCAATGGGTCCTCCCAATTGGGGTGAGTCCATAGGAACCAATTCTAACTATAGATTAATATTTTTGGGTGGTCCAGATTTTTTGGGGGGGGGTTTATATTTATTTT
This sequence comes from Rehmannia glutinosa, assembly GCA_016081115.2. Lineage (NCBI taxonomy): Eukaryota > Viridiplantae > Streptophyta > Magnoliopsida > Lamiales > Orobanchaceae > Rehmannia > Rehmannia glutinosa. Next base: position 31,221,022 of record CM071934.1, on the reverse strand, counting down.
TTTTTATTTCAACAACTAAGAAGGGTAGTGTGTTCATTTTACAATATAGAATCAGTTATTGAGATTTGATGAGATCTCAATCACGTTCAATTTCCTTCCCCCTTTCATGCGACACGTGTTTTCAGTTTTTGAGTAACCCATATTCCCTCATATTCACGTCTTTTTTTCTCCAAATGATTCATTTGAAAGACGCTTATGTAATATAATCATACTGCATGTGTAGTATAACCATATTACATGTGTAATTTAATCATATATGTGTTGCATATGTAATGTATATTTGTTGCTTTTGTACTATAGGGTTGTGGCTTATTACTTGCTTATGTAGTTAATGTATTTGTGTTGCATATGTAGTGTATATTCGTTGCTTATGTAGTATGAGTTTGTTGCTTATGACTTGCTTATGTAATTAATGTATCTGTGGTGGATACGTAGTATATATTCGTCGTTTATGTAGTATATGCTTGTTGCTTATGTAGTATGAGTTTGTTGCTTATGACTTGCTTATGTAGTTAATGTATCTGTGGTGCATACGTAGTGTATATTCGTTACTTATGTAGTAGTATAGGCTTGTTGCTTATGTAGTATGTGTTTGTTGCTTATGACTTGATTATGTAGTTAATGATATATAAAAGCACCATGACACATCTATACAAGCAACAAATTACATCTTCATAAGCAACTTTCAAACTGTAGTCGAGTTCTAGCAACTATGGCGGATTGTCTGCAACTTTTTTCACACAGTAGTGCGTTGAAGAAGAAGAAGAAGAAAGGATTTCTCACAGTAGTGCGTTGAAGAAGAAGTAGGAGAATTGTTCCGTTGAATTTGCTACGGGATTTGGAAGGATTGCGTGATCTCAGAATCAGCTGAATTAGTCCCCTTTGTTTAATTAACAACTTGTAATCTGCAATTTAAACTCTTAAATCGCAGCCCTTGAAAAACATAAATATATGGTTAGGATTGGTCCTTATAGACTCACCCAATGAGGTGGTCTCATATAACCCTCTTCCGATATATATTGTAACATGAATTAAGAAACTAGAAAATTTATTACGCACATTATATTAAATTAAAATTTAATCTATAAATATCCTACTGAACGGTAATTTGATCTTTAGTTTTTATTTTATTTTATTTTAGTTACAATAATTCATTTCTAATTATCAATGAAATTTAAATCATGTAAAAAATGGTAATTCTATTCTTTTGTAATCCTTGCACATACTAATCATTGGAATGTTATACTCGTACATTCCTTTCATATATGTTACTCTATTCCTAAATTCATTCCATTCACACCATATTCCATTCATGCATATTAGTCGTTCCGTTAGAGTTCGCTTAGCATTCCTTTAAACACCATGTACTACTTTCTTTTGAGCAATTTATGCATATGTTGGGGATCATAGCCTCAACATATCCCCCACCCATTTTTGGATGTTTCTCTTAAATAAAACAAAAACTCTTGCTTGGAATTCTCATATAAGTTTTGATAATATCATGTTCAAGAGCTAGTGGACGACCTAATACAAAATTCACAATTCACACTCGTTATTGATCAACTCTATTCTACTGGGTCATTTACGTTTAAGTGGGCAATCCATATAGTAAGCCACATGCAGTGTAATGGCATTACAAGGCATAAAAAATCATAAGGTCTGGATCACATTAAAGAGCCAAACGGATTGTGTCATCGTTGAATTTGGAATCCTGAACAGAACCACTTAAATAGATCCATATACCAATCTCTTTCTCATTTACAAGATATGCAATTAACTGATTCATCCTCTTATTTATTGTTGTTTTAATTTGAATCAATACTAACTTAAATATTGGAGGTATTTTTCCACGATACTCCCGAAGATCCCTTAATGGTTAGCAACTTATCTAACTAGTTGATACCGGGGATGGTCGATTCTACAATGAGTTGTTAACCTCTTAACATTAGCAAACACACTGCATAATTTTAACGCCATCTATAGGAAATTCTGCTTCAGCTTTGAGGATGTAAGACTCGATCATAGGCCAAAGAGATAAGCATATATAATACCTGATCAGAGTATGGGATGATCGAGATGGAGCATATCAATGACACCCTTTGATATTGCTCCAACAATCTTCATAGCCTCAACAGTACTAGTAACAAAAAATTGATAATTGTGGAATACAATCATGGTCCTCAGAGTCTGCAAAATGTGCTCAGCAGACTAGTGGCCCAGTGGAAATGGCAATGAAATGGGTTTGGAATGAGTTTGGCCCAAACCCGAGGTCCACCAAGTTAAGAAAAAATTAGACTGTAGGTTTGTCCAACCCTGCCTTGAATGAGGACTCACCGCGGCGCGGACTTAAACCCGACGAGTCCAACCTATTAGACCCACAAATATTAATTTTTATTTTATTTATATTTATATTGAGCAAAAATTATAGATTTTACTCATAGAAAAGAATCACACATACAACATTAAGCAATATACACTAAAATTGATACATTATTATACCCAACTAGTATTCCACCCGTGCGATGCACGGAGCGTAGATTTTAAAAAAAATAATTTGATTTTTAGTGATTGTTGAATGTCTTATTTTAGAAACAACTAAATCGTAAATATGGATAAACAATAATCTGTATGGGTTATATTATTCAATATATAAAAATACAGCATTGTTTCTTGAACCAGTATATTTATTATCACTATTGCATATCAAAATTTTAAGTCTTTTTGGGTTAATAATTCTAGAAATATCAACATACAAAGGAACAAAGACGTTTTTTTTAGAGGAGTCCACCATTAGACAATAAAATGAAACATAAAAAATCTGTACTCAAAGAAATAACAAATAAATATACAAAATTGATAAAAAAAGAAATGATATTGCCCCATTAAAAGCACAACCAATTAATTGCAATGAAAAGTAATCGACAGTATATATAATTTAGCCTACTTGATAAAGTTTAATTATAATATATAAACCATTAAATTATTATAATTTATTATAATTATTCTAAAATATATATTGATTGTAGGCCAACAGAAACTGACCCAACTAATTTCTGGAAAAAGAAAAACAACAATGTAAATTAATGCCACAAATTATGTAAAAGGTTGACCCAACTCTTATTTGGGTAGAATGATAATGGACTTTATTATTAAATAATACAAAAAAATAGAGGAAATACCACAAAATACCCACCCCTTTACTTTTTTCTTATCACGTTTTTTACCCTGAGAGTATCAGGCAAAATTTAGAAAAAAATCACCTCTGTTTTTCCTTAAATTTTTCGACACGCAACCGAAATTATCTATTTAGAATGAAATGCTTACCTGCACCTAGCAGAACAACCCGTGCTCCTCCGCCACCAAAAAAACTCAGAGCCGCTTCAAGTTTCGAATCAAACCATAATATCCGAACAGCAAGAATCACCCCAGAAATCTCCTTAGCATTATTAAACCTGTCTTTCTTAATCTTTTCATAAATGGCTTTCAGGTATATCTCGCCCGCAAACAGCTCCGCCAACGGGTAGTTGATCACCTGCTTCCACAATGCTCGTCCGGCCATTGTCTGGCACGCCGATCGCTGGAGCAAATCCCACTCACGCTCAATGGCTGCGCGAAGAGCTTTAAGAGTCTCACTGCTTAGCAATTCAGGTAACTTGAGTTCTGGCCAAAACTTGTCTTCTAGAAAGCCATTTTCGTGATTCGACATATTTTAATTTTTTTGACAAGACTAATCGGCGTTGGAGTTGAAACTCTTGAAGGTTTCATAACGACGATTGGCGACTAAATCGTAAACAAAGTTCCTGGTGGCTGACCGGATTTTGCTCAAGACGGTTTCGAGAGTGCGATGAGTCCTTTGAGCTGCAAAGCTTCGAAAATTTGTTTTAATGTCTCTAAATCCTTTGACGGTTCATCGATTCCTCTCATTTTCAATTTGTTCTCGATCTCCCCATAGATTGATACAGTTTGGGGTGAAGATTTTGTGGTTGATTTCGAGTTTTCATCCGACGGGGTGAGGCTCAAATCATGTTTGATGAAATGTCGGCGAAGACTCGAGGTTAAACCCAATTTTCTGTGTTCTTTTATTATTTTGTGATTTGAAGTTTTTCGTTTGTTTCGATGTTGTTTCGAAGTTGTTTCTTTTATGTTTATGTATTTCTATTTATTTGTTCTTTTTTATTGTTTTTGTTTTGTTGTGTTATGTATCTGACTGTGTATTTTTTTTATTTCTTTTTGTAGTGAATGTGGGATTTTTTGTTGTTTGTTATGCCAAGCACTTTATTGTTGGGAAAGCTATGGACGTTGAAGCGTTCGAGATAGAGAATGAACAAGCACAATGCTCGATGTCACCGCTTCACAATCATGCTAAGTTGAATCGCAAAATGGTGATGACGATGACAACGACATTGAGTTTCTACCTCCACTTCCTAATGATTTTAGAGAATTGTTGATATGTAAATTTTAATGATGGTGTAATCAGTTGAAACATGTAAGAAACAATTGTGAAACAGGGGATCATGTGATAAAAGTTTGTAGTAAATTATTTTTAAATTTAGAGAAATAGTGTAGTTTTTCCCCATATACTCTTCAGCTTTTTTTTTTGTCATCCTTGTAAATGTTGATCTTTGTTTCATTTCGATGTCTGCATGTCTAATCCTGAACTAAAAATCTCACGTACTTTAGCAAAGATGTTACTAGTAGGTATTTCCCCGCTACAGTTGATGCATTCAATAATTCTACGATGTTGGAAGTCAATAAAAAGTACTTTTTGGTCTGACAGTGGAGTCGTGTCCATTTCTCGTAGCCGATGATGGACAAGTATGCTCAAATTTTCTGAATTGAATTTGTTGTTCCAAGATTTCGTTTAGGGTTTTGAATGTGCAGTCCATTGAAATCAGTATTCTTGTTATTTCAAAGTTGGTATACTCTCTATTTTCTTCCCATTGTCCATTGTGGCATACCACAGCTGAGATTTTCTCTATGCAACTGTGGAATTTAATGAAAAGTTGGCTAAGTGAAACATATAAGAAACCTAAATGAAACAGGTATGAAACAACAAAGAAACAAGAAACATATTTGAAACAACAAAGAAACAAAAAAGAAACCAACGCAAAAAAATCAGCGGAAAATGGGTATTTTTGTCAAAAATCAGCGGAAAATGGGTATTTTGTCAAAAAACAGCGAAAAATGGGTATTTTTGTCCAAATTCAGCGGAAATGGGTATTTTTGTCCAAAATCGTGGAAAATGGACATTGTGCAAGGATTGAGTATGGAAAATAGGGTATTTATGTCCTTTTCCCAAAACAATACGTAAAGAGATGGAACAAAGTAGAATATGGCCCAACTGTAATTGGCCCAAACAGTTTTTGCACAATTAAATGAAAATTAAACAGAAGTTTAATAATTTAACACAATAAAACCTAGCAGTCGACTGGATTTCTAACCTTGAACTTTCACTGTCAAAAATTATCTTGGTTTTTCTTTCTTTTTTTGGCGGCCGCTGCAAAATTCTTCAGATGATTTTTTATGCTTCTTCTCCGAAATTTTACCATTTATTATATTCTTAAAAAAGTTCTGTGGAAATCGATTAGAAATATTATGGCCTTGTTTGTTTATGTTTCCAATAGCCTATTTCCATTTTCCAACTATTCATAAAAGTGGAATCATGTTTGTCCATAAAATTTCCAATGGAAATCATCATTTTCATTTTCTATTTTTCACATAAAACAACATCTCAAGCCTATAAATTCTATTCTCAAACCTATACACTACCCTACATCACATATCAATCACTATTCTCATATTTTAACTCAATTATACATGTGGGACCCACCACTATCAACTATATCTAATTAAAATATTACTATTTTTAAATTACATCTATCTAATGGAACCCACCACCTACAATCTTACAACTATAATATTATATTTTCAAATTAAAATATTGAAAGTGGACCCCACCACCATCAACTTTCCAATTATTATATACATAAAATAATATTTCAAAACTACTCATCAACCAAATACAATCTCATTTCCAACCCTACATAAAACACATTTCAATTTATTCATCCAAACATAATCTCAATTTCCACACGAAAACCCAGTGTTCTAAAAATCGCTAGGCGCTAGTCGGGCGGCAGATTCGGGCCTAGCGCCTAGGCGGAGCCTGGGCGGGGTTAGACGGGATCTGAGCGGTGTTAGTCGGGATCTAATTGAAAAAATAATGTAGGCGGACAAGAGGGACCTAGCGCCTAGGCGAGGACTAATCGGAGCTAGGCAGGGTCTTTTAGAACAATGCGAAAACCAATAAATTCTCAAAATTTCATTTCCAACTCCAGAAACTGGAAATGGACCATGAAAACATAAACAAATAGGCCCTATGTGTCTCTATCTTTCGAGATTCTTAACAAAAACATTCGAAAAAATCTTATTTTTCTATTTTCAAACCCTGATTTTTCAGAGAGACAAATTTTTATTACAGATCTGAAAAATTAAATCGGATTTGAAACCCTGATTTTTCAAACCCTAGTTCTGATTTTTACCCTGATTTATACTCATGTCCTGATTTACTCTGTAGTGTTCTGTTGGATAAAAAATTATGGAATCCGCCGCCCCACTTAATTGATTTCTGAAATTTCTGAAACTCACAATTCGAGAGGTGGTTTTGAGGGATTCTTATTCTTCATTATATAAGTGATTGTTTTATTTTCTTTATACACCTATTTTATTTTAGTTAATGCTTACATTGTATTTTATAAGTTGAAAATACTATTTTTTTCAGAATAAAATAATGTTTTTTTCACAATAAAATACTGTTTTCATTTCTTGAATCCTTAACTCTGTTTTCATCTCCAACAGTAGCAGTTGATTGAATTGATCAGGAATGGGAAGGTGGAAGGGACCTCGAGTTGGAAAAGATTGTTGCACTCACTACAACATAAATGATATTAGGTAACACCCAAAAAATATTACCTAATAGCCATAAAATGTTACTATAGACAATAGGTAGCACTTTTATGGTGTTGCACTTGCCCGTGCTACCTATAGTCTAAGGTATCACTTTTATTAGTTTTAGGGACACTTTTTCTAAGTGTTACATTAAGTTCTCTATTGGTAACACTTTAAAGCAATATTTCTATATAACACTTTTTGTAACACTTTTTATATTTGTAACACTTAAAAAAAAATACTTCTACATGTGAATCTTATGTAACACTATTTTTTTTTGTAGCACTTCGTAGAAATACTATTTTTTGCCATCAAGTAGATTCGAACCCAAGACCTGTTATGTGTGGAAGTGACAATTTGCCACTAAGCTAATTAAGTTGATTCTTATTACAACTTTTTCTTTGTTTTGTATATACGCATACACACACACACACACACATATATATATATATATATTAAAATTGTATAAAAATTATATTATATGTATATAATATATTTTATACATAAAATATTATATTATATAATATATGCATTAAATTATACTATAAAATGCATCTATCAAATTTTATATTATATAGCATACAGTTTGATAATCATATTATGTTATATATTAAAGGACTCAAAAAATTAAAATATCAAAAATATATAAAATAAGTTTACGACAGATTAAAAATTCTAATTGTAAAAAATCAAATAATAATAAATAATGAAAAATTAATTTACCGATGGAAAAATTTCCTAACTAATTACCGACAACATCAATTTTCAATCGGTAAATATAAAAATATATATCAAAATATAAAATTAATTTACCAACATATTAAATAATTCTAACAGTACAAAAATCAAATAATAAAAAAATAATTTATCGACGGAAAAAATTCCTAAGTAATTACCGACAACATCAATTTTCATTGGTAATTTTTTTCTTAAAAAGTAAAAAAAATAAAAATAAAAGGTTAAGGATGAAATTGGTCTCGTTATTAAAAATTAATAAATAAATAAATAATAAATAATAAAATATATACTTTCACATTATCCATCGATATTACGACAGAATTAATTATCTCCGTAAAAAATAAAAAAATAAAAGCAAAACTAAAATATTTTATAAAAAGAAAACAAAAATTCAGTAAAAAAATAGAGTACATGATGTCTACAATTTTTAGGTTAAGTGATTTTTTTGCCTTCACCTATTTTGTGATATCAATTAATTAAATAAATCGTTGACATAATTTAATGATAGTTATATAATTGTGTTACTAAAAATAGCTTCAGAAGTGTTACAATTAATAAAATATAGAGTTACCAAGAGTGCTTTTTAAATAAAGTGATACCTATTTGTGGTACAAAAGAAATAAAAAAAAATGATACTTAAAAAGTGTTACATATAAATTGATAAAGTGCTACTAAAGTGTTACATAAATATTTTAATATAAAAAGTGTTACAAACACGTGTTACATATGTACCTTATGTAAAAAGTGCTACAAAACTTGTGTTACCTAATGTCATTTATGTTGTAGTGACTGCTTGCGTTTGAAGATATCAACATATGCTCTGTTGGTTTGCTGCTTCATATTGCGAAGTGTCTTAAGACTCAAACATCCTTACCAGTCAAAGCAACGTAAAATGTTACTCCCTGCTACTTTTTTGCAATATCTACTTTTCTGTTTATTTTCATTGTTTTGGCTAACTATACGCTTCTGGTACATGAGATCTTTCTCTTTTTATTCTGGAAAAAATGATTTTCTCTTCATTTCTGAAAGTGATTTATTAAATACATTTCTCGAATTTCATTTGAAATTTAATGAAAATTCAATTCCATTTTCAAAAATCATTTTGTCTTCTAATATGGAATGTAATGTCAGCAATGGGAATAAATGTAATATTTGTTTGCATGTTGATAACAAATCACTTTATAGATAAAAACATGTTTTGGGTTAGAAATGACTTAAGTTGATCAGTTCATTTATACATGGGACTTTGTTTTTGGTTTTCATATGTTTTTTTATTATTGGGATTCTTTATAGTGTTTAGAATTTATGAGATCTTTATTATAACATTCTTTATACACAAATCTGACTCACCTTAGATTTACTTATTCTTTTTTTTTTTTTTTGGGAAATATATAGGAATAATCAAGTCGATATCCCTACTCAAGTTGAAATTTTCTGGATATTGTTCTCAATACTAATGTGAAAAATTATTATTCATTTTTGTACTGATCTCACTTTTGACTATTTCTGTTGGCTTTGGCTTCATCAAAGGGTGGAAATGCCACTTTGTATAATTTAGGTTTGTCTATTTTTTTATGGGTTCCCTTTGGAACATCAAGCTCTTTTGTTTTTAACTCCCACCTACTCTGCAGCATACTTTGAGCATGGAATCGGTGTGCACATTCTTCTATTTTCTTTTTTTTATATATATATTTTTACATCCAAACAAAAACTCTAAACTATATTTCGGATCCATAGCGTGTGCCTCCTTCTAAATTTCATCCCAAGCCACTGATAATTCCACAACATTGGGCCATTTTCTCCCCCCAGACTCAATTGAAGCAAGCCGTATTTTTCCTCTTCCATGAATGACAAACTGAATGTGGCCCAATTAATTGCTGAAATTAGCTCAAGTCAGCCCAGAAAGCATGCTTGAAGGAATTTTTTAATGGAAAAAATATTTTATGTGTCCTAAAACCGAAATCATTCGTAAAATTAGTTTATTTGGTATTTTTGTTACACATGTATATGAAGATTCAGAATTGTGTGTTAAACATGTATATGATGATTTGGAATAGCTTCTTTGATCATGTTACATACTAACATATGGTGCTCATGTGAGAAAATTTACATTTCCGTAAATACTATACTTTTTTTTTGCTTTCTAGTCATAGATTTATTTGTCATATTATGTTACTAATTTTTATACAATGTATTACAGATTTATATAAAGTGAAGTCTAAGCTTACGGAATCACTCAATATGCTACTCGGTAAACTTTTTTATCTTGTCATGAATATAATTTTATTCGTGAAATAATAACGGTAAGAAATCTTGTCACGAATATAAATTTATTCGTGAAATAATAACTTTCTAGTTCTGATAATTAAAAATAAGTCTTTAGGAAAAATGCATCCAATACACATCAATTCTATATGAACAAATCTAACACTAGTTTTCTGTATTTTGTATATGTTAAGGGAATAGTTGGATGATTACTCTACTCAATTTGTATAAACATTAGGCCTAAAAAAACTGAACTGCATATATAGGATGAGTTTTGTAACACGAAATCTATAGAAATATTGAACAATCTAAAAAAACATTACAAAAAGAAAAAAAAAAGGAAATGTAAATCACACAACTGAAAATTCAAATAAACATACCTCTTTGATATGAAATACATATTCCTGATTAAAATAACATTTTTCTTATGCAGGTACAGTATGTAACGCAAACTCATTGCCCAGAAACATCTTTGTCGGGTTGAGGCAGTTGAACCAATGAAAAACAATGGAGCCATTATGCTGATGTTTACCATTATAGCAAAGTGATATTGTGTTTTTGAATTGTGATGAGGCCTATTTATAATGGAAATTAAAGGTGCAAATATTTGGGCTGCATTTTGAAATTAATAAGTGAATTAGTTATTCAAATTTCAAATTTCAAATTTTGAGTACTTTTTCTCGGTTCCAACACAAACATGTTCCAACACAAACAGTTGTCGTAATACAGTCACATAGTCATTTCAAATTTTAAATTTTGTTTACTTTTTCTCGGTTCTAGCACACAAATAGCTGCCATAATTAATGGAACGCCATCCAATGCAACAAAGTTGATTAAAAATGAAAACAAACTAAAAAGTATCAGAAATTGTTTAATTAATGCACGACACTTTTAACTTGATTAAGAAAGAAAGTTTCCATTTTTGGCAAGCAATTTTTGGCGGGATTTTACTAAAAATGGCATACTTTCTTGCTTTTATATATACTAGTAATCCTCCCATGCGATGCACGGACTATATGTTAAGAAAAATAACTTAATATTTTAGAAATTATTGTGTTTTTTTCAATAAAAAATAAAAGATATATATATACATATATATTGTCACACCCCAAACGGGACGCGACGAACGATCCACAACTTAAATACAAATGAACCAACAGTCCAGACAATATCAATGAGAACCCAATAAGACAGAGTCTAAATAGCAGCGGAAATAAATAACAGATACAAGTTACCACTTAAGGTCTACATTCCATCATCCAAATTACAACCCGAATTTCAACAAGTAGCAACTTAAAGTCAAAGGGTCATACGCCCCTCAATTACAAACCCGAATTGATTAGAATACAAAATTCCGACAACAACATAATAAGAAAAGAGTCCAATCAACAACAAGAAGCAGTAAATCCAACAAGCGTAGTACAAGGTCTCAATCCAGAGCTGGTTCAACACCTCCAACGAAATCCTCATCTAAGGTTAGAAAACAGGTGGGGAATGAGACAAAAATCTCAGTGGATGGGGTGATCGTGTGCGAGTGTGGCGCAATATAGTTAATGTGAGAAAACAGTTATATGAAAACGCGTGAGTATGATGCATGATTTCACACACCGTTCACAAGCGTCGTGATAAAATAATACAATAGTATATTTATACAGTTCAAGAAAATAGTTCATGGTCACACAGGCACTATGTGAATCAGTCAAGACAGGTAGGATTGCGTACGGAAGTGTAACGCCAATCCTATGCAAGGCAAATAATGGGTGCGTACGGTTTGTAGCGCCAACCAATGCAAAAAATGTAGCGGTTGCGTGCGGAAATGTAACGCCAACCAAAATGGGACGATAACTCCGAGAATCGTGTGGATCGACAAAGAATTCCTTCGTTCTTCCTTGTAACTCCCGGTCGGATGGTCCAAGAGACCGCACCTTATTGCTCGTAGGGCAAAGACAAAATCCAAATGGAGTCAAGGCGAGGCTCGGATCTGTCATAATCATGATTATACCTCGATCTACGACCCGCTTCCCTTGGACAAACTCCGTCCCTTAGTTGCGGGATTAGGGCGATGGGGCCTAAGAGTGGAATAGCGGCCCGAGCTGCCGCCTTCCCATCCCCCGACGTATCCATTCCGATTGTGAGCTCGACACACCAAGTTGACTCGGCAGAAAGTAATTATAATTACAGGTGATCAACCAGCAAATGAGTATTATTAATTTGGGAAGCGATTTAGGAAAATTTTTGGAAAACGCGAGTGGCAATTATGGCGTTGGTGGAGTTTTTGGATGAAGATGATTATCGGAAGGATAAGCAACCTTCGATATCTTGAAAGATTAGGTGGAACATGAGTCCCGTTATAGATTCAAATCGCAAGGCGAGGGAGTCGCTCCGCGATCGGGTATTAATCGGTCAAGTCGATCCGATAAGTCAAGGGTTTTTGGGAAAATAAAATACTTTAATTAAATCTCCAAGTCAGAGGGTCCAGGGCTATTTTAGTAAAAGAGGAAATAATTTGAGTTAGGTCCTTTATAAAAGAAAAATTGTAATTTAGCCCCGTTTTGTAAAAACCAACACTTTTGGGGTTAAAAATTGAATAAATAAATATCCCGACCTTGAAAAATTATGAGGTCAGTTCCTAAATTCTCCAAATTGTCCAGAGATTCAGGTTTTTAAAGTGTTATGGTCGAGTTTTTATAAAAATCTCATATTGGCCCCAAATTTGTAAAAATTGTCAATTCGGACCTTAAGTTTTAAAAATTCGGAACTCACAAACCGGAAGGGCTTTTAATGTGATTCCAGTTGGAAAATGTCACTAAGGTTGGTAGGATATTGGGACAAAAGCAGTTTTTAAAAGCAGTATGTGTAGGTCCCTCAACTTTAGAAAATATCATTTTTGTCCCATTTTAAAATAATTGCCTTTAAGGCTTTTAGGGGTCCAATTGTTATGAAATTTGAACCTTGGGGCCAAAATATAATTAAGTTATAGTTAAGTTAGTATTTCCAGGTGCATGGGCTGCATAAGTCCTGGAAATTTCATTTGGGTCCTCAAGTTTAATATTTTCACATTAGTCCCTCATTTTTAGTAAAATTGTTTTCCAAGCCCTAACCACTTGGATTTTTGGAATACTTTTAAAATATGGGATTCCCAGTAACTTAAAAGTAAAAATTTCAATTTATAAAGTTTAGGTCTGGTACAGTTTTTAAAATTGCAAAGTAGCCCTTAAACTTTCAAAATCTTACAATCTAGTCCTTGGGCTTTTAAAGGTTGATTTTATTTATCTAAAACTTCTTAAAACATTATTAAAGTGTCCAAAAGTCATTTTTGAACCTGGGTACAGTCCCAAATTTCGAAATTTGCAGAGGGGTCCTTTAACTTTTATTTTCTTGCAATTTAGTCCACCAACTTTCCATTTTTGCATTTTTAAGTCCAAAATTGAAATTTAATCAATTATGCTCGACTTTTCTAGGTTATAAGTCATCCAAAACATAGATTTTAAAGATCATACACATGCATGTCCAATACATACAATAATTCATCAATTAAAGCATTAAAGTGTACATGCATGCACCTAAAATTCAATAAATAGTAATTTTAAGCAACTCTTGAGAATTTTTATGATTTGATATATAAAATTGACATGCAATACATAGATTATATATATCTCAAGGCTCATGATCAAATTTTCTACATGCATTTTAATAAAACACCTAAAAGTTGGAAAAATAATTTTCCACCCACCTTAAATTTGGAAATTGTGAAATAAAAGGATAATTTCACAATTTTTTTGGATGAGGCTTCTTAGGTCAGCCCCTAAGTCAAGAAAATATCAAAATTTGGAGTTAGAAAAATGAGAGAAAAATTAAGGAGAAAAGAAGGAAATAAGGAAATGAAAAGGACTACACTTTACCTTGTGTAGTAGATATTGGAGACTAGTTGAAGCTCAAAAAATTGGAAATTTGGCTCAACTCCAAAAATCTCCTAAGGTCAGCCCCTATTTCTCAAAAATGAAAAAGGGTGTTAAAATTTGAAAAACAAATAGGAAGAGTAGGAAAGAAGGGTCTAGTACACAATTACCTTGTAGTCAAATTTTCTCTACTATTTCTTCTTCAAGTCTTCAAGTTTCACCACCATGCATGCATGTCTCCAAGTGGTCTTCTAAGTACCTCAAAATCCAAAATTCAAGCTTATATTAAAAAGAGAAGGTGAGGAGTAGTAAGAATTTAAGTTGAATTGAGGAGTGAAATTTCTTACCTTGAGGTAGGGGTGTTCGAATTTTTAGTGTTTAAGTGGTAAGATTGTTTGTTTTGGTTTAGATGTTTGAAGAAAGAAGTATGTTTGATGTTAGGAAGAAGATGTTCTTGAAGGTTTGAAGGTAGGCTTGAAGATGTGAAGAACTTTTGTTTGAAGATTTGAAGATGTGAAGAAGTGGTACTTGAAGATATGAAGAATTTTTGTTTGAAGATTTGAAGATGTGAAGAGTTGGTGTTTGAAGGTTTGAAGATATGAATGAATTTTTGTTTGAAGATTTGAAGATGTGAAGGATTTTTAGAGAGAGATTAGAGAGAGGGAGGAGAAAAGGTTTGAGAATTAAAATGTGTTGGATGAAAAATGAATTTTTGTGTAAATTTTGCCATTATGGCCGTCCACCATGGGGGGGGGGGGGGAGAGAGGAATTTTTGTTCAATTTTGTGTCTTGCAAATTGTCTCTTGCATGGGGACAAAAGGGTGGTCAAAGGTATGAAATGAGAAGAAATGTTGGAAGACTTCCAACATGTTGGCAAAATTAATAATAAAGAATTAATGTAAGAGATGATGTGTATAATGTTTGAATTAATGGTATAATTATACACAAGATGACTAATATAAGGTGTAGGTGTACAAGAGTTGGATGATATTTTTACTCCAAAAATGTCATCATGACCGTACATACTAGGGGCTTTATGGTAATTCCATATATTTTTTTTTTTGTCCCAAATTTGATGATAATAGATGAAATATATCAATCTCCAAAATATTTAGTGATTTCCTTGATCACTTGTAAGTCTCATGATCACTTAATCTAAATCAAAATCTTAATTGTATAAGGTAAAAGTCTCTAAAATAAATAGTCTCTTAAAATTCTTAGGTGACTAATAAATACAAAAATAGTAATAGTGATCAATCAAGTGATCATAATTGAGGAATGGAATTAATGATGATCATGATCACAAGTAATTAAATAAAATGAAATAAAGTACAAAATGTATATATTATCAATACTTACCCGTCAAAATGGCGCGGTAAAATAGTCGATCAAAAGTATAAACAACAATAAGGATCAATTATAAGCTCGGAAAAATCGGGGCTTCACATCCTCCCCTCCTTAAAAGAATTTGGTCCCCAAATTCTCTTCAGAATAGTTCTGGATATTGATTCCTTATGTCTTCTTCCATCTCCCACGTTGCGTCTTCGTCTCGGTTGTGGTTCTCGCCACACCACTTTAACCATCGGGATTTCTCTCTTACGCAACTGTGTCGTATTGCTGATCAATAATCGGGATTGGCCTCTCGGTGTAGGATAGTTTTCCATTAGAGGAGGAGTACCACGAGTGATGATATGTTCGGGATCTGGTTGATACTTCTCAATCTTGATACGTGGAATACATCGCACATTCACGCATATGGTCTTTGGTAACTCGATTTGATAGGCTAACTTCCCGATTCTCTCAGTAAAATCTTATAAGGTTCAACATACCTCGGACTTAACTTGCCTCCTTTCTTCGGGTTGATTAATCCTTTTCGTGGTGAGAGTCTGAGAAATACTTCATCTCCGACTTCAAATTCCAAATCCTTTCTTCTCTTGTCCGTGCAACTCTTTTGGCGGCTCTCGAGTCGTGCGAATCCGCTCCTTGATCGCTTGACCTTCTCCATGGCCTCCTGAACTAAGTCGACCTTTGGAATCGAGGGCGACTTTCGTTTCTCTTTCGGAGTCCATTGGTCGTCAATCTCCCAGTGTAGTGGGGATCTACATTTTCACCCATATAATGCCTCGTAGGGTGTCATCCCAATCGTGGCACGATAAGCTGTTATTGTGGCGAACTCAACTAATGGTAAGTGCGAATCCCAACTTCCTGAAATCCAACGTGCGGGCTCGCAACATATCTTCCAAGGTTTGAATCGTTCGCTCGGTATCCATCCATTTGTGGATGTCTTCTTTGTCTTTGAAACTTAGCAAGGTACCCAACTTTTCGTGCAAGCACTTCCAAAATGAGAGACAAACCTCGGGTCTCTGCTCAATACTATGTCAACTAGTACTCCATGCGGTCGAATGATCTCTGGATATAAATCTGCGCAAGTTTACGCAAGCTATCGCTTTCTTAATGGGTAAGAAGTGTGCGGGTTTCGTGAGTCGGTCTACAACTACCCAAATAGCATCATGGACTCCTCTCGGTCTTTGGTAGATCCGTCACGAAGTCCATCATTATGTGTTCCCATTTTCACTCGGGAATCCTCTTCGAAATAATTCCTTTCAAATTCTAGATGAGATTCATACTTATTGTATCTATTCATGAAGGATCTATCCCATCCTCAATATCAAAACTTAAGTGGCCTAGAGGCGCTTATATTCGATCCAAATTCCCATCACCATTTCCAATAATCATTCTCGCAAAAATATCTCTAACAACCTTAGTGGTATGCAAAATTTCTTGTCATCACCTTGTAATAGACACTATTCATAGTACCTATTCATGTGATCCGTAACATTTGCACCACTATTCGATTATCACTTAACCAATCATTTCTACTCCACATATCGATCTAATGTACTATTCTCATAATTATTAGTTCAAAACATACCTCTTATAATTCAAATCCGAATACATCCTTGCTTGTCACAAATAGTCAATACTTCATTTACCTAAGAAAGTGATACTCATTATAATAAAGTCGATTTAACTAAATAGTCGACACCTATTCATATCGTGGTATATTTCCTAACAATTGGTAGTAGATTTCATCGCTAAAAGTGCATGATCAACCCATAATCTCCACCCATCAACATATAATAGTCGAGACCTCGGAATCATTTAATAAGTTATTTCCAAAGTTGTAATCATATGAGTTGCTCCTTCCAAAATCTTGATAGCAATCTCAATTTCCCATATCCATGAGGTCCTTGATTATTCCAGATAAATGTGCACATCTCATATACTTTATATAGAATACTATTATCCGTCTCCTCCGAAATTAATCAATACTTAATACTCAATAACTAAGTCGAAATCAATCAAATTCATATATCATGTGAGTGCCTAGATCACTATAATATTCCGAATACTCACAGATAATCATTATCCCAAATTTAATTCACAAATGAGATATCATAACTTAAAAATATATATAGTGACAATATCCAGTTGAGACCCTATAATCGTCATATCCTTTACGTATCTTATCCACGATACCAAACAACAAGTCAAATTTGCTTATTTAAGCTCGTAGAAGTATTTAGAACGAATAATACAATGGCATATCATCGGTAAATCCCACTTAGTGATTCCCACACAATCATTCTCTAACTAATATCATTAGGCATCTAACTTCTATAATATATCATATGACCCAATTATATACTGTCAAGTGATAACCTTATATCCTTCAAGTCTCATCATAATGGGGCACTATAGCCTTCAAATCAAGAATTCCTAAATCACCTACATCCAAAATGAGGCATATCCATTAATGTAAAATTGGAATACACCCATGAAGTCCAACACTAGTAATACCGAGTCAAAGATACATCTGAACCAAAATACAACTGAATCTAATACAACAGGAAGCAAGGTACATCATGGTGGAAAAGTGTCTACAATAACGAAGCACAACCGACAATCAAGCTAGCTAATCAGTGAGATCGCCATCATCGTCACTAGATGCTACATCCATAACCGAGGCCTGGTCAGGCTGAGGTGGCGCCTCGACCTCGGGCGATTGACGAAATCTAACCACCGCCGAATCCTCGAATCCTGTGCATCATCAAGCGGAGCGACCTTAGGTGCCTCATGCTCTCCGACCTCGATTGGATCCTCCTCAGGATCCTTCTTAGGTCCTCCTCGGCGTCGGGTACGGGCCCTACCTCGGGTGGTGGCAATGGTTGTGCATTAGGCTGCTAGAGCGACCTCTAAAGCACGTCTCTCCGAGCTAGGGCACATGTAAGGTCCTCTATCACCGTCATCTACGCTTTATGAGGTCTCCTCCAAGCGCTCAATGGTATCGCGAGATATGCAGAGTCAATCTCCTACTTCGGCCGTCACTTGCTCTCTTCATTTTCTCTCACACATTATCCAGGTGTTCTTGGATAATTTGTATCGATCCTCCCGCTACCGTATGGTGTTGTCGCGGTCCTTAATGATAATGGTCAACTCGCTCTTTTCATCTTGGCTCCTTGCAAGCCGTGTGTCAAGTCCCCTGCGGCGCTCCTTGATAGCTCGAGGTTGCTCGAATACTCTCCCGTGCACTGAATCGTGAGTGCTCGGTAGTACTCCCGCTCGGCACGGGTCGAATAAACGTCCCACCAAGTAGGTGGCGCTGGCTCCATCCTAACCAAACAAAACTAAGGCGGATCGACCAAAGGCAAAGGAAAGACACGAGGGGAAAAATGAAAGAATGAACAAAGAAAGTCATCAAGAATCAACTAAGTCAAGACAAGTATGACTATGGTATCTCCAAATATGCGCTCTAACTTTGTTTCAATCTCAATAACATGGTTCTACGCCAAATTGAAATCGATTTCACACTTAATTAGTCAAGTCACGGTAATACCAAAAACACGGATCGAGGTCCTATCCTGGTCGGCTCGGTGTAAGTTTCCATCTTACTAGCCGAGCTCTGATACCACTCTTACTGTCACGCCCCAAACGGGACGCGACGAACGATCCACAACTTAAATACAAATGAACCAACAGTCCAGACAATATCAATGAGAACCCAATAAGACAGAGTCTAAATAGCAGCGGAAATAAATAACAGATACAAGTTACCACTTAAGGTCTACATTCCATCATCCAAATTACAACCCGAATTTCAACAAGTAGCAACTTAAAGTCAAAGGGTCATACGCCCCTCAATTACAAACCCGAATTGATTAGAATACAAAATTCCGACAACAACATAATAAGAAAAGAGTCCAATCAACAACAAGAAGCAGTAAATCCAACAAGCGTAGTCTGAGGTCTCAATCCAGAGCCGGTTCAACACCTCCAACGAAATCCTCATCTAAGGTTAGAAAACAGGTGGGGAATGAGACAAAAATCTCAGTGGATGGGGTGATCGTGTGCGAGTGTGGCGCAATATAGTTAATGTGAGAAAACAGTTATATGAAAACGCGTGAGTATGATGCATGATTTCACACACCGTTCACAAGCGTCGTGATAAAATAATACAATAGTATATTTATACAGTTCAAGAAAACAGTTCATGGTCACACAGGCACTATGTGAATCGGTCGAAGACAGGTAGGATTGCGTGCGGAAGTGTAACGCCAATCTATGCAAGGCAAATAATGGTTGCGTGCGGTTTGTAGCGCCAACCAATGCAAAAGCAGTAGCGGTTGCGTGCGGAAATGTAACGCCAACCAAAACGGGGCGATAACTCCGGGTCGTGTGGATCGACAAAGAATTCCTTCGTTCTTCCTTGTAACTCCCGACAAGATGGTCCAAGACCGCACCTTATTGCTCGTAGGCAAAGACAAAATCCAAATGGAGTCAAGCGAGGCTCGGATCTGTCATAATCATGATTATACCTCGATCTTACGACCCGCTTCCCTTGGACAAACTCCGTCCCTTAGTTGCGGGATTAGGGCGATGGGGAAGAGTGGAATAGCGATCAGCTGCCTTGTTCCATCCCCGACGTATCCATTCCGAGTATGTGAGCTCGACACACCAAGTTGACTCGAGCGGAAAGTAATTATAATTACAAGCGATCGTCGACAGAATCAGTATTATTGATTTGGGAAGCGAGTTTAGGAAAATTTTTGGAAAACGCGAGTGGCAATTATGGCGTTGGTGGAGTTTTGGATGAAGATGATTATCGGAAGGATAAGCAACCTTCGATATCTTGAAAGATTAGGTGGAACATGAGTCCGTTATAGATTCAAATCGCAAGGCGAGGGAGTCGCTCCGCGATCGGGTATTAATCGGTCAAGTCGATCCGATAAGTCAAGGGTTTTTGGGAAAATAAAATACTTTAATTAAATCTCCAAGTCAGAGGGTCCAGGGCTATTTTAGTAAAAGAGGAAATAATTTGAGTTAGGTCCTTTATAAAAGAAAAATTTTAATTTAGCCCCGTTTTGTAAAAACCAACACTTTTGGGGTTAAAAATTGAATAAATAAATATCCCGACCTTGAAAAATTATGAGGTCAGTTCCTAAATTCTCCAAATTGTCCAGAGATTCAGGTTTTTAAAGTGTTATGGTCGATTTTTTATAAAAATCTCATATTGGCCCCAAATTTGTAAAAATTGTCAATTCGGACCTTAAGTTTTAAAAATTCGAACTCACAAACCGGAAGGGCTTTTAATGTGATTCCAGTTGGAAAATGTCACTAAGGTTGGTAGGATATTGGGACAAAAGCAGTTTTTAAAAGCAGTATGTGTAGGTCCCTCAACTTTAGAAAATATCATTTTTGTCCCATTTTAAAATAATTGCCTTTAAGGCTTTTAGGGGTCCAATTGTTATGAAATTTGAACCTTGGGGCCAAAATATAATTAAGTTATAGTTAAGTTAGTATTTCCAGGTGCATGGGCTGCATAAGTCCTGGAAATTTCATTTGGGTCCTCAAGTTTAATATTTTCACATTAGTCCCTCATTTTTAGTAAAATTGTTTTCCAAGCCCTAACCACTTGGATTTTTGGAATACTTTTAAAATATGGGATTCCCAGTAACTTAAAAGTAAAAATTTCAATTTATAAAGTTTAGGTCTGGTACAGTTTTTAAAATTGCAAAGTAGCCCTTAAACTTTCAAAATCTTACAATCTAGTCCTTGGGCTTTTAAAGGTTGATTTTATTTATCTAAAACTTCTTAAAACATTATTAAAGTGTCCAAAAGTCATTTTTGAACCTGAGTACAGTCCCAAATTTCGAAATTTGCAGAGGGGTCCTTTAACTTTTATTTTCTTGCAATTTAGTCCACCAACTTTCCATTTTTGCATTTTTAAGTCCAAAATTGAAATTTAATCAATTATGCTCGACTTTTCCAGGTTATAAGTCATCCAAAACATAGATTTTAAAGATCATACACATGCATGTCCAATACATACAATAATTCATCAATTAAATCATTAAAGTGTACATGCATGCACCTAAAATTCAATAAATAGTAATTTTAAGCAACTCTTGAGAATTTTTATGATTTGATATATAAAATTGACATGTAATACATAGATTATATATATCTCAAGGCTCATGATCAAATTTTCTACATGCATTTTAATAAAACACCTAAAAGTTGGAAAAATAATTTTCCACCCACCTTAAATTTGGAAATTGTGAAATAAAAGGATAATTTCACAATTTTTTTGGATGAGGCTTCTTAGGTCAGCCCCTAAGTCAAGAAAATATCAAAATTTGGAGTTAGAAAAATGAGAGAAAAATTAAGGAGAAAAGAAGGAAATAAGGAAATGAAAAGGACTACACTTTACCTTGTGTAGTAGATATTTGGAGACTAGTTGAAGCTCAAAAATTGGAAATTTGGCTCAACTCCAAAAATCTCCTAAGGTCAGCCCCTATTTCTCAAAAATGAAAAAGGGGTGTTAAAATTTGAAAAAAAATAGGAAGAGTAGGAAAGAAGGGGTCTAGTACACAATTCTTACCTTGTAGTCAAATTTTCTCTACTATTTCTTCTTCAAGTCTTCAAGTTTCACCACCATGCATGCATGTCTCCAAGTGGTCTTCTAAGTACCTCAAAATCCAAAATTCAAGCTTATATTAAAAAGAGAAGGTGAGGAGTAGTAAGAATTTAAGTTGAATTGAGGAGTGAAATTTCTTACCTTGAGATAGGGGTGTTCGAATTTTTAGTGTTTAAGTGGTAAGATTGTTTGTTTTGGTTTAGATGTTTGAAGAAAGAAGTATGTTTGATGTTAGGAAGAAGATGTTCTTGAAGGTTTGAAGGTAGGCTTGAAGATGTGAAGAACTTTTGTTTGAAGATTTGAAGATGTGAAGAAGTGGTACTTGAAGATATGAAGAATTTTTGTTTGAAGATTTGAAGATGTGAAGAGTTGGTGTTTGAAGGTTTGAAGATATGAATGAATTTTTGTTTGAAGATTTGAAGATGTGAAGGATTTTTAGAGAGATTAGAGAGAGGGAGGAGAAAAGGTTTGAGAATTAAAATGTGTTGGATGAAAAATGAATTTTTGTGTAAATTTTGCCATTATGGCCGTCCACCATGGGGGGGGGGGAGAGAGGAATTTTTTGTTCAATTTTGTGTCTTGCAAATTGTCTCTTGCATGGGGACAAAATGGTGGTCAAAGGTATGAAATGAGAAGAAATGTTGGAAGACTTCCAACATGTTGGCAAAATTAATAATAAAGAATTAATGTAAGAGATGATGTGTATAATGTTTGAATTAATGGTATAATTATACACAAGATGACTAATATAAGGTGTAGGTGTACAAGAGTTGGATGATATTTTTACTCCAAAAATGTCATCATGACCGTACATACTAGGGGCTTTATGGTAATTCCATATATTTTTTTTTGTCCCAAATTTGATGATAATAGATGAAATATATCAATCTCCAAAATATTTAGTGATTTCCTTGATCACTTGTAAGTCTCATGATCACTTAATCTAAATCAAAATCTTAATTGTATAAGGTAAAAGTCTCTAAAATAAATAGTCTCTTAAAATTCTTAGGTGACTAATAAATACAAAAATAGTAATAGTGATCAATCAAGTGATCATAATTGAGGAATGGAATTAATGATGATCATGATCACAAGTAATTAAATAAAATGAAATAAAGTACAAAATGTATATATTATCAATACTTACCCGTCAAAATGGCGCGGTAAAATAGTCGATCAAAAGTATAAACAACAATAAGGATCAATTATAAGCTCGGAAAAATCGGGGCTTCACATATATATATATATATATATATATATATAGGATATGGATCAAATAGGTCTTCCTATTTGGAGTGAGTTCATAGGGACACATCCCAACCATAGATCAATAATTTTGGGTGGTCCAGTTTTTAGGGCTTTTTTATGTTTATTTTTTGTTTCATAATTAAAAAGGGTAGGGTGGTAATTTGGCACTTTAGAATCGCATAAGATTTCATTCCATCTTTCACGCGATTTCACCCACTCTTCACGCATACTCTCTCTCCAAATTTCGGTTTCAAAAAATTTCTCTGTTGCTTATGTAGTATAGGGTTGTTGCTTATGACTTGCTTATGTAGTTAATGTATTTGTGATGCATGTGTAGTGTATATTCGTTGCTTATGTAGTATATGCTTATCGCTTATGTAGTATGGGTTTGATGCTTATGACTTGCTTATGTAGTTAATGTATTCGTGGTGCATACGTAGTGTATATTTGTTGTTTATCTAATATAGACTTGTTGCTTATATAGTATGAGTTTGTTGCTTATGACTTGCTTATGTAGTTAATGTATATGTGGTGCATACGTAGTGTATATTCGTTGCTTATGTAGTATAGACTTGTTGCTTATATAGTATATATATATATATATATATATGGGTTTGTTGCTATGACTTGCTTATGTAGCTAATGATTCGTGGTGCATACATAGTGTATATTTGTTGCTTATGTAGTATGGATTTGTTGCTTATGACTTGCTTATGTAGCTAATGGTATATAAAAACACAATGACACATCTACACAAGCAACAAATTACATCTTCATAAGCAAACTTCGAACTGAAGTCAAGCTCTAGCAACTATGGCAAATTGTCTGCAACTTTTTTCACACAATAGTGCATTGAAGAAGAAGGATGAATGATTTATGTGAGTTGAAGAAGAAGGAGGATGATCAAGGAAGATGAGATTTGTTCACGTTTAATTTGATGTGAGATTTGGATAGATTGTGTGATCATAATGTGAACATAATCCCATGAATATTGGGTAATTTTGTAGGATGACTAATTTACCCATTTCTCTAATTACCAACATTTAATATGAATTTTTAACTCTAAAATCACAACCATTGAAAAATCTAGATATGTGGCTAGGATTGGTCCCTATGGACTTACCCCATTAGGTGGTCTCATATAACCCTCTCCCTATATATATATATATATATATATATATATATATATATATATAAACAATCATTTGTATGGGTTTATTGTATAAACAACAAATCATAAAGAAAATTTTGGATAATTAATTAAAAATTAGTACCAATGATTATAAATTTTTGATTTTGTGTTATATTACAGAACAATTAATCATAGAAAAAAAATCAATAAAAACCTAAAAAAAGAGGTCCAAGAAATTTTTTCTATTTTGTATTATATTCCGAAACAATTAATCATAAATCTATATTTTGTGGAGTATCATTGCTTCTTATAACTGTATTGAGGCGTTTCTAACAAAAAAAAAATAGTTAAAACATAATAATATGAATTCAAAAAAGCTCAATTTCAATGAAAAGCAGTCTAAACTGATATTTTTGTAATAATTATTACACGAAAACATAAAAAAAATTAAAGCCACTACAAAAAAAAACATATTCAAGTAATGTAAATATCCAAATATTATTACATTGAAAGACAGACAAATATCTATTAAAATTACTTTTGTTTTTCTCTATGACACTAACATCACTTTTAGGAGGATTTTCGTCCGTCGTCAATTGGATTGTAGAGTTACTTGTGGCCGTGAATGGAGTAGATTGTGATATACAATTCCTTCCTATATTCCGTATTGAGGTATTGACTGAAAAAAATAACAGAACAAAATAATATATATTGTTATATATCTTTCATGACATAAGCGGTATAGCGAAATAATTATTAAAGATATTCAATATCATTTGTGATATTAAAAAAATGAGATATTGTTGTTGACAAAATTAAATTTTGTTAAGAATAATATCAAAATAAATTGCATCTAAAGAAAATAATATATTGGATATTGATAATTATGCTATATATTAAATTTAGCACAATTATTTCCTCAAAAAAAAAATTAGCACAATTAAAATATATAAAATTTTATTAAGTATGATATTGAACAGTTAAAATTATTTAATCAGCCTGAAAGATGCTTTCTCAAATCCGTAAGTAATTATTGAGTACAAAACTGAAAAATACAAAATAAATAATTAATTAATTAATTAATTAACTAAAGCCTACATGATTGTTGGGCTTTTTTAAAAGTATCTAAATAACCAAAATAGATACATTACATTTGCATGGCCCAATCGGTTTTTTTTTGGGGTAAAGAACAAAGCCCATTTTTTATTGGTGAAATCAGCTTAGTGTGAAAAACCCTAAACAGATGTCCCATTTTTTAAAATTAAATTCTCTCTCTAGTTTAGTTTCTCTATCAAAGAAAACCCTTTCTTCTAAATTTTTAATCTGTAAACACAAAATTTATCCGCCATCAAAGTATATTCGATGTTTTAATTAGTTTCGAAGTTAATCTTGTGTTTTTGATAGGGAATTTTTTTTACTGATGCCCATTTTTTTGGGTTTTCAAACCTCAAAACTTTCAGTTCCGAGATTAGTTGCTTTGAATCGGTAAATTTTTTTCTGGAAACGTTCATTTCTGTAGATGTATTATATGTCTTGTTTTTTTTCCGGTAGATGTAATATTTGTCGATAATCATTCGATTTTATTTTGTATTATATGTGTATCTCATTCGATTAAGGCTTAATTTGTTGTTGTTTTTATATGTATCTCATTCGATGTTTTTCCTATCCAAAAAAAATCGTCCGATATGTTTTTTTTTCTTTCTAAATGATCCAGTCATGTCTCTCATGGAATTTTCATAGTGAAAAACTCCATATCTTTGATTAATAGGTCCTTTCCGTAACTAAAAACTTCAGATATGTATATGTTCGATTAGATCCGTTGTTTTTCGGATGTTTAGGGTATTTTCTATGTAAAACGGTTTCGATCTATAATTATTCTTAAAAATATGCTGTTTTTATGGCTTTTAACCAAATCTTTCCAGATCTGAAATAAAGATAATTGTATATTTATGTTGTATGTCTGATTAGGTGAAGCCAAACCATAGTTCCATGGGTTGATCAGTCATTAGGGAAACTTTCCTATGCCTTTAGGAATGGGACCGAAATAGCATCATAGAAGAAAGAGTAGTAGCCGAACCAACTGACATAGCTAGATCATCATAAAAAGAAGAGGCTTCCTTTCGCTCTCAAGTGCTAGTATCAAATCAAGGAGCCTTCAACGACGAATCGCGTGCGGAAATGTTGAATCTTTCATTTGTTGCATCAAGATTGTGTTGGTGTTCAGTCAGCTGTACTAAATGCATTGGATGCCGAGTGAATTGTAAGTTTTTTTCTTATAGATTATTTCTGTTGTAATTTTTCAATCTGTTTTTCATATAGATTATTGATAAATATAGTTTATTCTTCTCTTATACCAGCCAAGTTTTTCTAATTACAAAATGTTTTCTCGATAACAGCTAATAACTGAGTAATCTGTCACTGGAGTGGTGAAGACGGTCTGAAATTAAGGCAAACAAACAGGTATTTTTTTACTGCCTTGATGATAACGTCATGATTTCAGAAGATATATTCATTTTCACGGGCATGCAAGCTATAATCATACTTTCTGAATCACATGATTTATCTAAACCAGATGATTTTAATTATTCTTTCACTATTTGAAATACTTTAATCCTGCCTTTATTCGTCTTGTTACGATTTTTCATTGATGAATTTTTGAAAGTTTTTTGTTAGTATGATTGGAGATTAATTAGAAGAGATAGGGAGATAATATTGATATTTGATAGCAAGAGTGCCTTGGAAAAATATTTGTATACAACTGTCTCTAATTTCATTTTCATATTTACTTGGGACTGCTTATCTTCATTAATATACATGGTTTCAGATATAGGTATCCAACCTCAGTAAAAATATATATTCACCATAAAAAAAATCTAACCAAATATATAATCCTTAAATTCACAACTCAATCAATATATAACACAAAAAATTATAGCCAAAAAAAATTCCAATCATTATGTTTCATTACATCAGGCCTCCATTTATCTTCCTTAGCATGGGAGGAAAATTAATATCACATTTTAGCTTTCTTTCATTTCTTCAACACATGTGAAACATCTTCCTCAGACAAATGGATCTACATAAAATTAAAAGAAATTAAACAAATGAATCATAAAATTCTAACTAATCATAAACGGACAAAAGAAAAATATACCTGAGCATTGTCCCAGTTTTTTTCCCTTTAATAGTGAAAAATATGGCACTAGTAAGCCTCAATAATCCTTAAATTCACAACACAATCAAAATTTAAATACTGCAAAAAAAAGATATGGGTATGATTTTTTTTTTCTTTTGAGTAAGATATGGGTATGAAATTAGAATACAAAACTTAAACATTTACTGAAAAGTAACTCAAACGCCTAACAAAATCTTAACAATTAAATATCCAATGTCAATAAACCATAAGACAATATCAAAAAAACCCAACAAACAAAAACAATTTGCATTTAATCATCCATAAGAAAGCCAAAAAAATCAGTCAAGAGTTTTACAAAAAAAAAATTATATTACCAACAATGGCTTTTTATTTAATCTTATATCGGCTGGAATTTATCGAATTGTTTAGTGCTTGATTGTCGCATATATTATTGATCCATGATAAGAAATAACAATAGGATTGAAGAAATGAAATAGAACTCATTATATAAGCAAAAGGAAAAATTAGAATATAAGACATACCTTTGATTTTGCAGGTGTATATGAGAGGGTTTTGGATGATGGACTCGACCTATTTATACTTCTCGTGAATGTCTTCCAAGACAATTTTTAGCTGCCCAATGCAAGTTGTAATTATTTATATGTTATTACCTCAAGTGTTTCAACTTTAATGAGTTTTCTAGCTGTCCAATGCATCAGTATTGAATGTGAACCATTTTTTATTCAACAAACATTTGAATTTCTTTTAATTATGTTGCATCGAAAACATGAAAGTTTATTCAGATGTATAAAATAGAATAAAAGGTATTATAAAGTAATGGACGTGTCTATTGCTTGTGTATTTTCAAGGTTGGACATGATAAGCTAATAGATATTTGAATGCCATTTTTCAGGCCCAAGACAAAAGGCATGCGGACACCACTAATCAAGATATCTCCAAGAGTGTCATTTATAATTTTTTATTAGCATTGTTGTATTTTCTTCTTGGGAATCAGAAAAGTATGTACAATCAATGTTATTCATTGGTAAGCTAATGAGTTGCATAGGAAAAACAAAAAGGCTCTCACATATTTAAATGGATGGTAAAAACGTTAAATTGGTACATTGATTTTCAATACAAAACAGGTTGCATAGTTAATCAACACGACTTACCATATTTGGCTGAAGCATTTTGGCGGGATTTTGCCAAAAATTGAATACTTTCTTGCTTTTTTATATATATATATATATATATATAATATATATATATATATATATAGATATAGATAGTCAAAATATAACACCAATTATGAAATATTTTTACATGAAAAATCTCTCTCTCTCTCTCTCTCTCTCTCTCTCTATATATATATATATATATATATATAATACAATCAAAAAAGAGGTAATTTGTCTAGTAATCAAGTGAGTGAATCAAAATAAAATTAACACATCAAGTAATTATATTTTATAAAATTAAAATAGCAGGTTGCATCCGGGCCAATCCAATAGGACCTACTACTTGGCTAAGTATGACAATTTTGGTCAGACTCGTGCCGCCCGCCCCCCACCCGTGACCCGCGACGAGATGGGCCGAGTCTAGCTATTGCTTTGGCCCCGCGAGTACCCGCCCTGCCTAGCAAATCTATTTTTAATACATGTAATAAATTTTTGCATATATAATATATATTGTAATATAGTTTTTATGTATTTAATATTATCTCTAATATTTGTAAATTGACAATGACAACTTTTGTAAGGAATATTTTATAAATGTATTATAAATATATATTTTTTTCCTTCTATTAGTTTTTTTGTATTTTTTATTTAATTCAGGTCCGGACGGATCGCTCCACCTCGCCCTGTTCTAAGGACGGACGGGACATGTCTAGGTCTTTAGATACCTAGATCGACCCGCCCTATTGCTATCCCTATACTTGTCCCAACTCGTCTAATTATAGAATTTAGATAGGAGATCCATTTCATCGAGTTTGGACTCATCCCGAACGTGATTGATTCACTAAGGATTCGTTTGAGAAACTAGATTGGGCAGGATAAAGAATTTATTCCAGGTTTATCAATTGTTTGGGATCTTAATCTTTGATTAGGGCCATGATACTAATCTCGACCGCTTTTTGTCACATTTTTGGTTACCTTGAAGCGATGAGGCTGATGAAATGCTTGTTAGGGCCAAAGGGTTTGCCAGCTTGGATCAACTAGAATACCAGATAATTAATTATCAATTCAGAAAATATATTTACGATTCCATAAATATCAATCTAAAATACTAATGTTTTTTTTATCAATCTAATCAATTGAAAATGAATTATTCCTAGTGCATCAACAAAATCGGTAAACATACATCAATTCAAATAAAATTCATTCTAACCAATTTAATCAGCCAAATATGACTGAATCCACTAATATCTATAGTTCAGTGAATATGGATTTTAATCAACAACAAAAAGGAATGTATTTTTTTGTAATTGTATTAATAAACAAACAAACAAAAAAAACACTAAAATTCTTGTTATCGTATTAATTTAAACAAAATATATTCAACAAATTAGATAAAATACAATCTTTATAAAAGCAATCATAGATTCTTCTTATACTTCATTATTACTATTAAGAATTATTACACATTAAAATATATTGTAATTTTAGTAAATCATTATTTATCTTTTCCCCTCTTAAGCCTTAAAAGCATCAAATTGTACTCGAACCAGTGATGATGCTAACATTATTAAAAAGAACAGTAATTAAGCTATCCTGATGATCAAAGACATTAGGTTGCGATCCACATTCACAGCTAACGCTGTCAGTAAAACATAGTTAGTGTAAGGGAGATCTCACAGGTAATCAGGAAGCCACCGTCGAAACTTTTCTCAGAGCTACACTCAAATGCAGTAGCAGTATCATCTAAGAAAAACAATAGTGCTATAAAGGTTAAAACCACTCGAAAAGAGGAAATTCAAATATCGATATACTAATTATTGAGATGTTAAAAGTTTAAAACTGATTTCTCAGCTTCGAAAACTTTGCAGGAAAACAAAATCTTGCACGTCGGACACGCTGATGAGAATCTCTCCCCGATCATGACCATGTGAATCAATTCGTCAACAATTATTACCCAGTAGGTTTTCATCAGGGATAGTAACCAGTAAACGTAAATCCCCTTCCAACAATCTCCCCAGCACAAAACCATGCAAAGCATTCAATCCCAAACAAAGCAGCAATACCAGCATCCTCAACCTTCAGCTCATGCCTGTGCTTCCACATATTCTTGACGTAATCAAGTTCCTTCCAGAATGTCTCGGTACGACCAGGAATACTGCAATGGAAGTAAGAGAACTAATGAAGACAGAAGAAGGAATCTTACTGATAAAAGGATGCATCCTCGCATTAATTTCTCATTAAAGCAAATTATAGAAACACAAACCACAACAAATCAACGCTAAGTGCTGTGCCAGAACACGCACAATCAAGTCATTCGCCATGGATATCTAAAGAAATCCGAAGACTCTCTACACGCACATACACAACCCATGCGACCTTGTAGGTAAATCAGACAAATCTAATGATTCTTATGGTTATAGCCCTGCACATATGAAAGACGAGCCTGCGGAGATTATGCTAATTGGAAATCGTCATAATTCCAATTAATGCACACTGCATAAGATTAGACTTGTGATCTACCTCAAGTAAATAGCTAGCCATCTGTAGGGTCTGCCACACAATTACATGATATGTATCTGCATGAATTCTCCATGGTAATCCAAATCATGCCAGTAATGTCTCATTCAAAAGTGTCAGGGGCAGGCAATAGAGAATTAGCCAATTCAACACTTAGAGCTATTACTCATAAATCCTTCAGTCTTAGAAGCTTTTGCAGATTAAACCCTTCGAAATGTTTGGAAATGCGAAGAAATCCTCAAAAAGTTAGTTGAGTTCCTTCGTGCAAAAGTTTATCAATAATTACCATTTCACGACTAGTTCCTATGTCTTGAAGTCAATAAATGCATTGGAAACTAGTTAAAATGTTCACCAATAATTAGGTTTGTACACTAAAATGAAGATATCATACATAAGAATGATAGTGGCCGCCATATAAAGAGGAATGAATTTACACGAAATTTCTGAATTATGCTCCAGTGAAGTAAAACCTAACATAATTAACAAATGGAATTTCCAAAGTATCTAAGGAGCCATACAAAGCTCCCAATTCCAAAAACAAAAATATTTAAATGCTGCATAGGAACTTCAAAAAATACACAGCGAGGAAGTCAAAAATTAACCTGGCAAGACGAGTGTAAAACAGCTGCTTGGCTAATTCATTACACGTCTCCACGGTTGGTGGCTCTTTAACATATTGTTTATTCTGCTCCATCAACTGCTTGTAGTAGGTACTTCCGTGCTTGGCCACATATTGTGTGGCTTGGCAAGCCTTGGATTGCAATTGCTGTAGTTTCGACGCCATTAACTCCAAAAGTAAATTCTACATATCAAACAGAAAGATAATGATAAAAATATTCCAAAAAAGGGTTGCACGAGTGACTTTCTAACCTGGCACAAAAATATAACATTCATCAATAGGCCACAATGCACAAATCATCTAAATTCATGTGGAGGGTGAGAGTCTACATTTATACAAAAAAATTTAGGTCCTGTGTTTATATTGTTAGGCTTTGTGTTAGGCTTCAGGTGAATTGATATTCCAATATTTAATGCAATGAGGCCACTTTTGACCTTCTATACTTGCTTTGCATGGATGCAAGTTTTGGAATCCAACAATCCTTTGTAATTTAAGGATCAATCAACTACAATAAAATTTGATTATTACTTCAACACAACCAAATAGAAATCTCAATTACAACAACTGATCATTCACTATCAGATCAAAACATGCCATTTTAGTATAATACCTGATCATTAGCAACTTAATACGAATCGGTCTACATAGTACATTAGCTTAGAACCATTAGCACCAAATATGCAAAAATGTTCTTAAAAAGGCAAATAAACAATCCAAGCTATACCGCAGTAAGTAGCACCCCACTAAACACTTTTTTACTTGCCGAGACGTACCTGCACCTATTGCCAAAAGTTTCTCCATTGATAAAGCAAAGGACTCCTCAGTGAATCCAACGATCCCATAATTTCAATCAAAACTTCTCTTATAACAAAATGCCGATTTGCAAAATGATATCAACATTGAGAAAACTTTGTATCTTCTCAGCAGACAAAAAATAGATGTGCTTCACTTATTTCATGCGAAACATAATAGTCAAAAAATAAGACACTGGATATTTCAATTAAATACCTTCATTTACAACCACACAAAAAATATTGAAGGAAAAAAGCATATGTAAGCTATTTAGCATAAGACTATTTTCAAGATTAGAATAAGCGACATTTTTCTCTAAAAAAGAAATGAACTCCTAAAATTTCCTACCCCAGGCTGTCATTTCAGTCGAATTCATAAAATAAAATGAATTTCACCTACATACGGATTTCACATCATTTCTCACCCTCCAAATAAAAGGACACAAACAAAAACAAATAAATAAATAAATAAAATCATTTAACACCTAGCTCATAGATCACAGCTAAAGTATCATTTATTCAGCATCCGCGTCAAGTCAACATTAAAAACAATCAACAAAATAATAGATCTGAGAAATACGCCCAAAACCCCAGGAAAATGAAAACGTGCGGAAAATTACAATCCTGTCCATAATCGAGAGAAAACAGTATTTGCAACATAAATTTACCTCTCGTCTGGTCACTGGAAAAGGAAGCTCCGGTTTAGATGAACAGGCGAGGGGTTTTATGGGTCTAAGCTCTATTTTTTTAGAGAGAGTAAAGAGGCGTTGAGGTTGAGCCCTTGAGGTGAGAAAATGAGAGAAAAGTCTACTTTAATATTTTGGCCTTTTTACTGCTGCTACTAATAATAATAAATTCCTCTAAAAAAAGTAATATAATAAATTAATAATATACCTGACTGAGTGTATATTGTTAATTTGCTTAAGATTGACTTGGCATTTTCCCAAAAAGAAAAAAAAGAAGATTGACTTGGCATGGGAAAAAGAAAGAGCTTTTGACACAATTGCACAACTTTTCAGAGGCAATGACAGTTTTTTATGTTTTTCGATATTTTTTGGACAAATTTATGCTCATTCCCTTTTATTACACAAATTTACGCTCCCGCCAAAATTTTCGCACTTTTTTACGTTGTTGTTTCAAGATTGTTTCGAACATGTTTCAAACATGTTTCTTCCAATAAAATTTCAGTGAAAAAATAATTTTTGCTCCTGCTAAATAATCTATTTTATACTCAAAATCTTATAAAATTAAGAAATATACATATAAAACAACACATATTAAAATCAAATAAATTAAAATATTATAGAAACAACATGAATAAAAAAATACAATTTAATTTTTGATCCAATGCATGAAAACATAAAAAACATGGAAACAACCAAGAAATAATATAGAAACAAACCAAAAACAATATACAAAACACTATATGAGCAAAAAGAGTTAAAAATAGGAAAGAATTGTATTTAAACATCGAAAACTACGTGGAAACAACAAAGAAACATCATAAAAACATTAAAAACAATATGAAAGCAACCCAAAAACAACGTAAAAAATATTTAAAACATCACATGAATAAAAAAAGCTTAAAAATAGGTAAAAACTGTATTTACACATTGGACACTACATGGAAACAAAAAACAAATTATTAGAACAACATTAAAAATATTATAGAACAATACAGAAACAATAGAAACAATGTACAAAACAATACATGAACAAAAAACAACATAAAAAATAAGTAAAACTAATTTTGAAACATCAAAACAACAAAGAAATAAATTTAAACAACATCGAAACAACATATATAACATATAAAGCAATACATGAACAAAAAAATCGAAAAAATATAAAAATAATCAAAAAAATATGTAGGAGTGTAAAACAGGAAAAAAATAGGTACAAAAATGATAGGAGCGTATTTTGTGGTATGTTTACCAAAAAGAGGGTATTTTATATAATTTTTTCAAAAATGAATATGAATTTTTGGGCTTATGCTTGGGCTTGGCGAGCCCAAGCAAATAACTTCCTTGGTGGCCTCGTCTTCTTCCTTTACTCCGACAACGCATCTAGGGTTTCTCGAACAATGTGATATCTTACACCGGGTAAATCCTTAACCCTTCCTCCTCTTACTAAGACTGAAGAATATTCTTGTGAATTATGGCCAATAACGGGTATATAAGCAGTGATTTCAAATCCAGAGGTTAATCGTACTCTGGCAACTTTATGTAAGACGAGTTTTTTTGGGGGTGATAGTGGAAAAGTTGTGAGATAAGTCACCCTTTCGCCACTCTGAGAATCGGACCGAGATTTTCACCTCATACGGCTCCTCGTTCAATTCTTTCTGAAGAGATTAGCTCAAAAATCCCCCTCCAATATAAGCGCACCTTAAGGAAACTGCGCACTGTTTTAAATACAATGCACAGTAGAGCTTTATTATTTCTCTTTTGGCCATACAAATCCAAATTCATGGTAATATAGCTATTATTTCTTCGAGGAAATTACACTAAATTCCCTATGCTATTCATGTTTTTACACTTTACCATATGAACTATGCAAAGTTTTGCACTTTACCTTATATAGGCAATTTGCCCCTAGTTTTTTTCTTAGAATAATGGCAATAGCTCATTATGATTATCACATATCATGCCTATCATGTTATCATATAGAAAATTAATCTTTTCTTAAATTCATACCTTGTTTCAACGAAATATAGCTAGATATTTTTAGTCGATTTTTGGGTTTCTTGTCACACATAGAGTTTTACGACTGCTCCTAACACTCAGCTTAAGAGGCATATCGCAGTGGTTCATACCAACAAGACAAAAAAAGCAAAAAATTGCAGCAAGAAAATGTCGCCGCTAACTTTAGACATTAGCGATCAATTTTAAGTATTCATCACTAACCAATTAAAGAATATAAATAATATAGTTTTAGTCTATTAGCGATGGAAATATTCGTCACTAACCATGAATATTCAACTACATTATGGTCAGACAATATATGAATTTAAGAGATTATTAAATTTTTATAAAGAAACATAATGGGTTGGATATGATCGTAATGAACTATTTTTATTATGTTAAGAAAAATAAAAATTTAGGGGTAAAAATGTCCATATAGGGTAATGTACAAAAATTTATATAATTCATCTGGTAAATTGTAACGAAAAATAGTTTATATGATAAAGTATAAAAATGCGAATAGTACATGGGGTTTAGTGTAATTTTCTCTATTTCTCTACACGACTCTCACCCTCCCTAATCAAATCAAAATAAAAGTTATTTTACAAATAAATCCATTGAAGTTTGTGTTAGGAATGGGGCTAGTGGAAACCAGGTGGCTTAGCCCACCTGGCCACCACAAACAATTGTGGGGTGGAGGTCAGGGGTTCAAATCCCTGCTCCATCAAATTGTTTGTGGGGTGGAGGTCAGGGGTTCATATCCCTACTCCATCAAATTGCTCCCCGGGGCATATGCGAGCTGGTGAAGATTTGGTGGGAACTCATACTTGAATAGCATCCGTGTGGGTTCGATTCGGGAGAGATCGTTATTATTAGATTGGGGGTCGAACATAATTGTTCTCTTTACCTGGGAGGATCTGGTTGTACGCGTCGCCAGACCACCGCCGAACAACGCCGATCGTGCACATCCATGCGTTTACCTTGGCGGCGGAATGAGGAGCCGGAGTCGTTGTCTCGGGCGCATAGTCGGCGTAAGCCTGAAGCCGAGTTATCAAAAAAAAAAAAAAAAAGGAATGGGGCTAGTGGAAGTGGATGCAACAAATTTTACTGAAAAAATATAACAATCATAGCCATACAATGAGATTCACATTGGATTGTGAGATTCATTTTACTAGTTGATTTACAAATATTATAGATTGTATAAGGGAAAATAGTAAAAATGCAATGGAAAAAAGTCTCCTCTTGTAGGTGTGGAAATTTTCTCTCTCTAGAGAGGGAACCCTAAGTTTTTTTCTTCTTGATTTTTTGCCTCTTTCCGCTTTTCTTCTCCCTTTCGTGCGCCGTCCAAGTAATGGACATCTTCTCAACTTTAGCGATTTTGGTATCTCCATGATGCAAAGGATTAAGCTTTTGACATGTGTTATTGGTCTTTGGATGATTTACATCCTTAATGTGATTTTTCTTTTTTAATGCCCATTATGTCTATATTAAGTATCTCTCTTTTATTCTTTGACTTTTCTTTATTTAGATTCTCTCAACAATGAACAACCCAGTTGTCCCCTATTAACTCGTTTCTTAATTCTTATTGTTTTTTTCCTTTTTATGTCCCTACTTGCTCCCCATTACTTCTCTTTTGTTGTTGCTTTCCTCCCGGTGGCTAAATCGGTCATTGTGGGCGCTTGGAGGGCCTGGATTTTCCGAAATATTAAAAAAAAAAAAAAATCAAAAACAAAAATCAAAAAGAAGGTCTTTGTGTTAAATCGGTTGGACTTCGTGGGTGTCCGGCATTTGCCTTGTCCACATGGAGCAGACATAGCCGAAAGATCGAGAGTCTTTTCTTTATCAAAAGAGGAAAATAGTGAAATATCATTGGACTCGAACGATGTGAAGAAAAGCGGATCTCGAATGTGAAAGGAGCTTGATTGGAAAAATCTTTGGGACCAAAAAGATCGCTTTTCTTGGATTCAAAAGTATCTATGTCAATATATGGCAAACAAAAGAATCATTTGCGATTCGAGAAATTGGAAGCAACATGTTTCATTTGTATTTGTATCTCAAGAGGATAAGATTAGGGTTCTAAATGGCAAAACTTGGAGTTTCGACAATCAATACCTCATTTTGCGCGAATGGTCCAATCGATCTTGAGGAATACCGAAATGTTCAACGCAGTGGAATTATGGATACAACTTTGGAACATACCTTACCATTGGCTCGGTGTAGAAACAGGAAGGAAGATTGGAGCCAAGTTCGACAAACCGACAGATATTTTGATCCCGAAAACCGGTAGTAGCAAGGGGACACATTAAGATCCGGGTCCAAGTTAATATGGAAAAACCTCTCCCGAGAGAAACCAATATCAAACTCGGAAAATGAGGTGTGTTGGATCGACTTCCGTATGAAAATCTTCTTAACTTTTGTTTCTATTACGGAAGGATTGGTCACTCCGAAAGGGGGTGCACCTTCGAGAAAAGATGACCTCGCGCGGGATTGTCTTAATGAAGACCAATATGGGGAATGGTTGAGAGCGGGGGATTTAGGAATCACTAAAGCGGGTGTAAAAACTACACGTAAATGCGGGAGTGGGGAACCCCTAGAACGACAGGATACAAAAGAGATTATTGGCAACATAACCCAACTTGAGAGGAAGGATGATCCTGAAAGCGTTGGCTCCTGCAAGAAAGTTGATAAGGCGATGGCGTGGCGCTTCTCTTAAGGAAAATGGCAATGCGGCGATGACGGGTACAAGGAAAACAATGAGTTGACTACAAAGAAAGCACTAACACCGAAATTGTAAAGGACTGACCGAGGGTGACAAAGAGAATGAAATGATGATTGAGCAAAGAATTGCTAATATTAGGGAGGAAAATCATAATTCTCTTAGAGTTCCCCTGTAATCCGAGATTCATAGTAATCACAAACCAGTTAAGGAGGATAGAAGTCGGAGTAATAATCGGGGTAGGAGAATTCGATCAAGAAAAATGCAATTGGAAATGGGGCCAAACCTATGGAAATTTCATTGTCGGATCATAATATAAATATGGGAAGGAAGAGGAATTTTAACCTGGTTGATGAAGAGGGAATTGTAAGCTCCGAGACTCTCAAAAAGCTAAAGGATCTCATGAAAATGATGTGAAGATTCACAACGACAAAAGGTGGAGGTGCCCGACCTTAAGTGGGCCCAAAGTCATCAATGAAGATATGTGTGTGGAATTGTAGAGGATTGGGAGGACCCTCTACGTTTCCCAAATCAAGGAGTGTTTTCGACTCCATCTCCCAGATTTGGTATTCTTGTGTGAAACGAAAAAGAAACAAGCTTTTGTGAAGACGGTGTAAAAGATTGAGAGTTGAGGATAGATGGTGCATTGTTGACATTGTTCTTGGAGCTTTGAAGGAGTGGATTGAATTCTCCTCTCTTTGCTGATGTTTATAATGAAAGACAAACCCTCGAATTTTATTAAGAGAACTCGAAATTTTTCTCGAGCCCATCTTTAGGTGCGATATGATGATCCTTTTTAAAAAGATCGATCTTGTGGCTAATGTGGGAACAAAATATGGAATTGAGGGTTGCTTGTTCGATGAAAATGGGTGCTTGATTCGGGCTTGGGCAACTTCTAGGATAACCTTCGTCATCCAAAGGAAGCAACCTTGCTTGGTATCCGCAAGCTCTCTGTTAGGTTCCAAATTTGAAGGCTCAAACAGCATAATTCATATAGATGACAAAGATATCGTTTGCAACCTCAACAACAAATTCATTTTGAAAATGTTAGTGCAAAGATAGTGAACACATCTATTTGTTATGTTTTTGTTTGATCATGTTGTTTTGTGATTCAAGACCATTCTAGTTTAGCTTCTTGTAATAGACTAGGCAGTGTGATGGCCTTTGATTGTGATGTTGATTTGAATTGGGTTGACCAATTCCCGGTTAACTTTAAATTAGCCAATTTGGTCTTTTGATTGGCTACATTGTATTTTCGTTTTTGGTTGAGTTTGCAATAAAATACTTCTATCGTTCGGAAAAAAAAAAATATAAGGGAAAATAGTAATTTGTTCATTTTACCCTTAGGGCTCGTTTGGTTGCTCTTAATAAATGGGATTAGCCCCACTTTTATTAGCTATCATTCAAATTAAGTTGTTTGTTTCCAAAATGAAAGCCTTGATGGCCCAGGCCCCATCAACAATCAACACCTTACTTGGATTCCACATCCCATCATCACCCCCGGATCCACAATACTACGCAATTTACATCCCATTAAAAGATGTTGAAAGACAAAAAAACCCTCATTTA
Source organism: Rehmannia glutinosa (assembly GCA_016081115.2). Classification (NCBI taxonomy): domain Eukaryota; kingdom Viridiplantae; phylum Streptophyta; class Magnoliopsida; order Lamiales; family Orobanchaceae; genus Rehmannia; species Rehmannia glutinosa. The sequence goes on along the minus strand of CM071934.1, from coordinate 31,181,607 downwards.
TAAATTATATCAACATAAACCCTAAACTCAAAACCACGTTCAAATTATTCGAGGAAGAGCTTCTACCGCAATGGGATATCCGAATATAAAATTTGTTGACCTCAAGTTATCGTTGCAGAGAACTCTAAAATTTGTTTTTGGGTTTTTGATATAAAGAGAATTGTTTTATATGTTTTTGTATGTTTCTTATTTTTGTGTAATTCTGCGTATTTTTGTGTCTTTACGTGTCGTTATATAGTATCGAGTGTTACATAGGGTACTTTTATCATTTTTATAAGTTTTGGTAAAAAGGAGTCTTGAAAATGGGCATTACAGTTAGATGACGATCGACGTTGGCGTGGACAAGTCTTGTGGTCACAAGACATTGGCACGCTGGATCGCGCACGAATAATAGAGAAAAAATGAAACATGCACGCACATGTGAGCGGCGTGCACGCTCAACTCTTGAATGTGCGTGGCCGCGCACAGTCTTTGATTGCGCCGGCAAGACTGGACACACGGGCGCGGGCATGCATAGGGGTGCGAGTGAGAAAGATCGCGCCGAGGGCAGCACGGTCGCGCACCTGGATATGTTTCTAGAGTTTTTTTTAGTTTTTTTTCTTCTTTTAGGATTCTCCCATTTTGTATAGGATTCTAGGCTTATAAATAGCATTTGAAGGATCCATAATTTTGTACACTTTCATTACTTAACACTTTTAAACCTTAGATTTGTTATTTTCTCTTTCATTCAACATTGGAATTGTTTGGGTTCTTTCCATTGAAGTTATTTTGTGGTTTAATCAAAGTGTAATATTTCTTCATCTTCTTTATCTGATTTCAATTATTGGGTGATTATTATTGTTGCATGATGATGTTTATGATTGTTTTCTTTCCTTCAATTGAGATTATGATCTCACCTCTAAGCATGAACTAACTTCCTTGTTCTATGATTAGGATGATTTGATTCAAACAAATAAGTATGAGTATTGACTAATTGATTTGCTTTCATGAATAAATTGCTTTACTTGATGATTAATTGTTTGGCCAGCTTTTGATTATGTTGAGGGAATAATTGAGATCGAGAGAAGGTATTATTCATGGACTAAATTTGTTCAGGGGGTTAGATATGAATCATACATGTATTATCTAACTTGGTGAATGAAAATAACGAATTATATAGAGATAGACCTAATCTGTGAATACGTAAGTTATCAGATCTAGGCCTAGTTTTTAACTGTTTGTTATAATTATTAATCACTGTTGGGAAATTAATTTTTAGATTTTGATGAATGCCATGTAAAACTTAGAATAGAAAGTTGGCACCCCATTTTTGTTGTAAATTGCATTGTAATAGATAGGGCTGGTCGAGCTGAGTTAAGTCAGCTATGCCAAGATATGCAAGAAGTCAACTGGATACTAGAAGGAAGACTTCATTTGTGAGGCGGTGAGTGTGGCAAAGAAGAGAAGACAGAACTCGATGAAGGTGCAAGTGAGATGCAATCGAGTTAAGTGTCGATCAAGTCAACTCAAGACAACCAAGTCTCAAGTTGAAGTGATGGATGAGTCATCCATGATTGGAAGTCGACTCGAAGTCACCTGGGAAGTCAAGGAAATGCGATCAAGTCGAGATAACTCAAAGAGATCCATTGCACGAAGTCAAGAGAAATACTTAAACAAGTAATACTTCCATCTTGCCTTTCTTGAAGTGCTCGATCCCGAGAAGCGTGCAAAAGGAATAAACCAATAGGAAACATTGCACTGTGTGGTCGAACTCAAAAGTCAATACTCATTCATACGAGGAAATGTCAATTTCAAGGATCGCAACAAGACAAGCCAACGACCACAAGTGTCTTACGAAAATAAGCCTATCTCTTCAACGGGCAAATTTTTCAAAAGAACACTATAAAAGGTGAGGAATCTATTTGAGAGAGTGTTGGTTACCTTGACAATCGAAAAACAAACACGAACAAGAAAAGCAATATTTGTAACCAAAAATATTCTCAAATCATTCAAGTTCAATCCTCAAGCCTATACTACGAAGAAATCAATCCAACACTTACCCGTGAAGGAAAGACAACTTCAATCGATTGAAGAGGAAACATTTGAAGAATCAAGGGGTCTACACTCCACGGAGGATTGTAGAAAGGTTCAAAGACGAACCGAGTCTCAAGTTTTGGAGGGCTTCGTGATCAAATCAAGAAGCTTGAGCAAGTGGGCTGTAGCAGCGGCAAACGCCTGTGAAGAAGAAGGCCGAGTCGAGAAGCCATCTGTGTGACCAAGGCATCTCGGATCGAGTCCCAAAGGATCAAGTCACCGTGTGTGATCAAGACTTGCATCTGGATCGTTAACCACTTTGTATATTGATCAATACTTAGTGGATTCCTCCGGAGTTGGATAAGAGAGGAGTAGAAGAATTACCCCATCTTGAACCTCTATAAAAACTTATTGTGTCATTTACATTTCAACACTTTAATTTACGCACATTACTTTAATATCTGCTGATAAATTTGCTATCCAATTGATAATCAACAAAGTGCTAAAACCAAGCATTAAAACATATTTAACCAAAATTCAAGGGTTTTAAGTCTTCCGATGAAAACATATCACAGTCGAGTTAAGTCTTTAGTCAAAACAACTGAGTTATTCTATCAACAAATCGATCCGAGTGCGTTGAGTGACTAACTCTGGCCGATTAACTAACTTAGTTGTCCACCAAGGACTCACTTTGAAGTGAAGTATTAACTCGAACGTTTTAAAAGGACTAAATCGAAAATTTGGTAAGATTTATTCAACCCCCCCTTCTAAACCTTACACTCACACCCCTTGGGACCTACAAGTGGTATCAGAGCGGTTGGTTCATTGAGCCTTCCGCACTGGTTACTGAACTAGATCTCCAAATTTTTCAAAGCTTGCTTTAACACTTGATCTTTCAAAACTCTTTTATTCAAGAAGTTATTATCATGGAAGCAAATCGACACGCATCCATATGTTCACAATTGAGGAATTTGATGATTGGAAAATTCGTATGGAGGCTCATCTATCAAAGCATTACACGATGAAATGTGGATAGTAATAGAAAATGGGCCACCGCAAATCTTAAAAGTGAACACACGGTACGCAAGGAGAGAGCTGCACCGGTGAAGGAGAAGAGGATCTTTGCTCCCGGACGATGGTTGAAAAACCAAGAGCCGAATGGACAAATGATGACAGGAAAAGATATAACTTGACAATGTGGCTAAGGACATTCTTTACAAAACTTTGGACAAAGCCATGTTCAACAAAGTCAAATCATGCAAAACGGCAAAAGAAATCTGGGACAAGCTAACCTTGATTTGTGAAGGCTCGAGCAAATCAAGGAAAATAAACTATCTGTTGTTGTACAAAAATTTGAAAACTTTAAGATGCTTTGCGGAGAAACCTTGGATCACCGGATGCTCGGTTCACGAAATTACCAATGAACTATCGCACTTGGAAAAGAATATACATAGAAGGAAATGTGCATGAAGATTCTAAGAAGTCTCCCAACTGAGTGGGATATGAAAGTCATGGCCATGAGACACTCCATGGACCTATCAAAGACATCCAACCATGAGCTATTCTCAGATCTCAAAGCCTACGAATTTGAGCTGAGAAGAAAAGACCAAGAGGAGACAGATGTGCCCAAAACAGCTGCTTTAATAGTTAAGGATGGTAAAAGAGTTGAGGTCAAAGAAGTCATTGACCAAGAGGAGATAGCCGATGGTTAAAAAGTTTAATAAGTTCTTCAACAAGAATTACAAGAGAGCAAAGGTGAATCCTCCGAGAAGACACTCGGCTCCCCCAAGTCAAGGAAGATAGGCCAACCAAGAGAGCGAGTATCAAAAGGCCGAGTATCAAAGAGCCGACAACCCAAGAATGGAAAGAATCGATCAAAAAGTTGAAAATCTATCTTTGGAACTGCAGCAACCCGTCACTATGCCATTGATTGCCCATATCCTGTAGTCAACAAATACAAGAATGAATAGGAAAGAAAAGTCTTGAGAGAAAGAAGACAAGAAAAGAGAAAGGCAATGTTGGGCTGTAGAGATCATTGAGATGAGGCAACCAAGTCAAAAGACGCAATGACTCGGAGAGTAGTGAAGCGACTACTCAAGTGACTCGAAGAAGAAGCCTTGATCATCAAATGGCCAAAGAACAAAACCAACCGACCAAGAAAATGAGGGTACACTCTAACTCATCACACTCGGATACTAGTGATAGTGATTGTGACACACATACTTCATCACCCACTCGATCTTTATGATTCATTAGGCAAAATGATGAAAGACTTTGAACACATTAAATCCTCACACACACTACTAAATGAGAAAAACAGCTACTCAAAAGCCAAAACTCACAAATTGACTAAGGAGTTTGAGTACTCTAAGTCACATAGTGATGAGAATAAAAGTTTAAAAAAATTTGAAAATGCTAAGTTAATAAAGCGAGATAGGCTGCTATAGAAAAGAGGGAGAATGACCTCAAAAATGTGATTGCCTCATTCACTAAGGCATCTAAATCCTTGGATGATCTCATTATGAGTCAACGAGAATGTGGAGATAAGACAGGCTTAGGATTTAATTCCTCTGTGCTATGTCAAGCTCCAAAAGTGATTTTGGAAAAAGGATCTTCAAGTAATGAAGCATCTCAAAAATCCAAAACTCCAAATGGTGCACACACATTTATTCCAAAGCACAATCACAAGCAAACTGGCCTTGGTTATAAAGGAAAAGGAAAACATCCAGTTGAGTGTGCTGAGAGGACAACTGAGAATAAATCCAGCCGAGTTCCTCAGCAAACTCCAAACAAGAAGTACTCTGTAAAGAAGAAACAGAGCTACCAAAAGCCCCAGAAATTCTATAAAAGGAATACATATGATGGGAATGGTAGAAATTATCCAAGTCAAGCTGATTGGAATAATGTGAACTATCAACAAAGATCTATGGAATATAAGCCTAAATGGCAAAGGCCTAAGACTCAGCAAAGGCCATTCCAAAGGTAAAAGAGCTATCATCAGCACACATATGCACTCATGCACTATACTCAAAGATATCACAACTACCCAAACAAAGCAATTGCTAAAACACATACACAGGCATACAGACAAAAGAGACAACTGTATGAACCTAAAATCCCCAAGCAATTTGCTAAAATTAATTATGATTATGGCACTGATAGATGGCAACCTCTTAGAGTCAAATCATTTGGCGATAGGTTGGTTGGATCATCTTACAATACTAACCCCTCAGGACCCAGACAAATATGGGTACCTAAAACCTAATTTCCTTGATTGCAGGTTCAAGGAGCAGAACAGTGCCAAGGAACCTGGTACATGGATAGTGATGCTCCGGACACATGACAGAAACAAGAAAAATCAAAAATTCAAGGAGGTTAAAGGTGCAAAAGTCATATTTGGAGGAAATGAAGCTCGGGAGAAATAAAGGCATTGGATCCATCAAGAAAAATGGATTAGAAATTACAGATGTTGCATACGTTGAAGGCCTCAATTTCAACTTACTAAGCATAAGTCAACTCTGTGACAAGGGCTATAATGTTGGATTCAATATGGGAGTGTGCCAAATCAAGAACACTGAATCTAATGAAGTAGTGCTGCAAGGATGCAAACAAAAGAACATGTATGTGGTAGATTGGTCAACTGCAACACCAAGCACTTGTCTGCTAGCAAAAAGCACGGCTGAATCAAGTTGGTTGTGGCACAAGAAGCTGAGTCACCTGAACTTCAAAACAATTAACAAGCTTGCAAGGAGAAATCTCGTGGAAGGACTTCCAGACTCAGTATACAAGAAGGAAAGTGTATGTGATGCATGCCATATGGGAAAGCAAATCAAATCATCATTCAAAGAAAAGACATGTCCATCTTCAACAAGAATATTGCACCTGCTGCATATGGATCTATTTGGTCCAGTTGAACCAGCCAGCATAAGTGGGAAGAAATATACCTTGGTGGTAGTAGATGACTACTCAAGATACACATGGACAATATTCATGTGTAAGAAGAAAGAAACTCTGCAAAAACTACCTCAGCTGATGAAGAGAATCCAAATGAGAAGAGTCAAACCATTATCAAAATAAGATCTGACAGGAGGAACCGAGTTTGTCAATGGTATAATAACTCGATATTTTGTTGAAAATGGTATTGGTCATGAATTATCAGCTACAAGGACTCCACAACAAAATGGAGTTGCGAAAGAAGGAACATAACTCTCAAAGAAGCAAAAGAATGACCATGTTAGGTCAAGCGGGGCGCTAAAAGATTTTGGGTGAAGTAATAAACACATCATGCTATACTCAAAATAGATGCATGATAAACAGACAAATTGACAAAGACTCCCTATGAGATTTGGGCAGGGAAAGCCAAATGTTGCATATTTTAGAATATTTGGATGCAAATGCTTCATCCATAACAATGGCAAGGACAATTTAAAGGCTTTTGATGCTAATGTTGATGAAGGTATCTTTTTGGGATACTCAGCTGAAAGCAAAGCCTACAGAGTGCTCAACAAAAGGACAATGGTTACTAAAGAATCCATTCATGTGGTGTTTGATGAACCCAATGTAAATGAAGAAGACATTGAAGAGTCACCGATAAAATGAATCAACCAACCATGCGAGAAGAGTCCCTATGTTGAAGCAAGCCGGAATTAAAAACCCGTAAGAAGATGAGATAGTCGAGACTCAAAGACAAAATGGAAAATCTGCGGCTAAGTGATGATGAGAGAGAGCCGATCAAAATAACACAAATCGCAAGACGGCTAAATCCGGCTAACTTACTCCAACATGATGTAAGATGGTGAGAGACCATCCACGAACTAATCATTGGAGATGTAAGAGAAGGTGTAAAAACTAGATCCGAACCCAACAAGAAGCCATGTTCACTTGTTTCATCTCACAAATAGAGCCAAAAGATGTGTCACAAGCTTTGGATGACACACATTGGATTCAAGCCATGCAAGAAGAGTGAATCGGTTTGAAAGAAACAAAGTGTGGGAATTGGTTCAAAGACCTACCCATCAAAATGTTATTGGCACTAAATGGGTGTTCGAAACAAGATGAATGTGGAAGGTTACGTGGTAAGAAACAAAGCAAGATTGGTAGCCAAAGGGTATTGCCAAGAAGAAGGGATAGATTTTGATGAAACATTTGCCCCTGTAGCAAGATTGGAAGCCATAAGGATGTTTCTTGTCTATCTTTGCTCACAAGAACTTCACTTTGTATATCAAATGGATGTAAAGAGTGCATTCCTTAATGGGTTATTGAAGGAAGAAGTATATGTTGAACAACCTCCGAGGATTTGAGCGAGAAGACTCTTGGAGATAAAGTATACAAACTCAAGAAAGCTTTATATGGATTGAAACAGGCACCAAGAGCATGATATGATACATTATCACAATTCCCGATCGAGAACGGTTTACAAAAGGCAAAGTGGATAGAACACTCTCCCGAATTCAAGATGGGAAGAGTATCTTGCTTGTTCAAATATATGTGGATGACATCATCTTTGGATCCACAAACAAAGAGTCGTGTGATAAATTCTCAAATCTTATGCAAAGCAAATTTGAAATGAGCATGATGGGAGAGGCGACATTCTTCCTTGGACTCCAAGTAAAACAACCGAAGGATGGAACCTTCATATGTCGACAAAATACACGAGAGATTTAATGATGAAATTTGGTATGGAAGAGAAGTCTTCTGAAAATACCAATGAATACATCGATCAAAAATAGATATGGATGCGGATGGCAAGCCTGTGGATCAAACAAGATACATGAGCACTTATTGGATCAACTGCTCTATCTTACGGCAAAGAAGGCGGCCGACATCACCTTTCTTTGTAGGTGTATGTGTACGAGATTTCAATCTGCTCCAAAAGAAAGCCACATGATCGCAACCAAGAAAATTTTGAGATATTTGAAAGGAAGCCAAGAAGTTGGCTTATGGTATCCAAAGGAAGGTGGATTCAAGCTAATTGGGTATTCAGACTCTGACTATACTGGATGTAGAGTTGACAAGAAGAGTACCTCAGGCACATGTCAAATGCTTGGAAATATGCTAATTTCCTAGTTTAGCAAGAAGCAAAATTCAATAGCTACCTCCACAACTGAAGCAGAATACATAGCTGCGGGCAACTGTTGTGCCCAAGTCTTATGGATGAGACAACATCTGAGAGATTATGAAGTTGAAGAAAAGGAAATTCCAATTATGTGTGATAACACAAGTGCAATTGCAATCACTCAAAATCCTGTGTTGCACTCAAGAACAAAGCACATTGATGTCAGATATCACTTCATAAGAGATCATGTTGAAAAGAAGGACATCACCTTGGAATATATCTCAACTGATAAGCAGTTAGCTGACATATTCACAAAACCATTATGTGAATCAAGATTTGAAGAACTCAAGCATGAATTAGGGTTAATTGAGCTGAGTTGACACTCAGAAGAGTCAAAGAAAAGAGATGGAACATGAAAAGATGAAAAAGGGCTGAACTCTTAAATCAGCTAAGTGAATCAGCCGTATCGGAGAATCAGCTGCGTCAAGTTAACTGACAGCTGAGTACCTATGTGCAAAGAGAGAAGAGTTAAATCAGCTAAGGAATAAGCTGAGTCATTTATGAGCATAGTGACAAAAACACAGTCGTTTTTACTAAGCGGGAATGTTTTTAAGAATGATGTCAGCATAATTATGACGTGTACAGTCAAAAGCTGCACACAAAGCTTATGATTGGATATAAATGCTGCCGCATTAAATATGAGAAATTAAGTGTTAACCGGCGTGCAAAATCTGAGCCGTTGATCTTGATCAAATTTCAAAAACCACCCGCACGTCCTTTCATAACCCATACTTATACCGTTTCGTCCGATTTTCTTTCACTTTACCAAAACTGTTCATCTCTCTCTCTCAAAGGCAAAGAAAGAAATTCTCTCTCAAAACCCTACAAATCCTCAAGTTCATTTTCAAAGTTTCGTTCGGTAAAACATCGAGAAATGGCATCTACTCATGATTTTGTCAAGTTGGGAAAGCAAATCCACACTGGGTCTACTGTGGATTTCGACGGCATGATCAAACAGGGGTCTGACGACACCCTCGTGAAGAAGATTGCAGAGAAACTGGAAAAATCTGGATTAAAACCATTTTTGATGATGGAGTTTCCGATGACCTACGTGGAAGAGGTCTCACAGTTCTACGTGAACGCTGAAGTTCACGATGAGGGCATCAAGTCCTCTGTTCACGGGAAAGAGTTCACCATCACTGCCAAGGATCTGGCAGAACACTGTTTGTTGCCGGCGGAAGGAGTGCCGGAGATTTATGAAGCTGATGTTAACCTGGCTGCTGCTTGGAAAAAAGTAGCCAAGCCCGATTGTCTTTGCGAAGGTTGTCTACACAAATGAGAAGAAGGCTGAAGGAAGACTACCACAAGTTCTTTGGATATTGTTGCCAAGTGCATTGATATCAAATTTGGAAGCTATAATCAACTTGTCCCAAGACTAAGCTGATCGTGATGGCCGCAATCATAGAAGAAAAAGAAAGGTGGTGAATTTGCTGAGTTTGTATACACAGACTTACTAGAATATTGGGAATAAATCCTTCAAGGAGGATGGTACGTTTGGAGGATCCTGGTGCGGCCTGTGATTGGCGGATGATGGAAGTAAAATGAGTCCCTCTTCGACATGGAAAGGCATTCCATGTTAACAAGAAGATGTTCCTGTCTAATCTCTCCGGAGCACGGAGGAGAGCTTATGCCAAGAGAGCGACACGAGTGAGGGGGAATCACCGGTCCCGAAGAAACAAGCTGTCTCCTCCTCTCCCCGAAAAGAAAATCGCCCTGCGGTACAAAGAAGATTGCTTGCCCTTGGCAAAAAGAAGAAAAACAAAAGATGCCCCCGCCCCTGCAGCCAAGTCACCGCCCCCGCAGCCGTGTCTCCCGCTGCGCCCGCAACGGAGAAGGAACCTCAAATACCTTCTCCAATTGTCAAGAAAAGGAGGATGATAAGCCGAGATGGCTAGCTCCTCCTCGAAAAAAGACAACAACATCGCCCCCGCCGCCAGACTCGAAAGAAACTATATCCGAGCCGGAAATCCCTCCGGTAAGGACTAAAAGAAGAATCTTCAAGCGTTCGAGCTTGAGAAACCGGGAGTCACCACTCACCAAATAGATACTCGGAGACTACGGAGAAGTAGAGTCTCCAAAATCATTGATGAAACGACAAAGTCTTCCCGTCCGATCAGAGGCACATTGAAGACACAATCGTCGGCAAGCAACAACCGAGACACTAAAAAGCGGTGAGAGAGCAAACTCTCCTATGACAGGTTGTTTCCCCTCCCGCAATGACGCTCATGCGAGGGTGCGGAGCACCAAAGTTTGCTACCTTCAATCCCCGAGAACGAGGGATAGCGGGAGAAAGATGACAAAGATGATGATGATGTGATGATCCTATCCCCACCATATCCAGACATCCAAAATCATCTGCGAGAATGGAGGAAGTGAAAGCTGAGTCGATCCAGGGAACAGTTCCAAAGACCGGAATTTATTGAAAAAGAAGATAAAAGCTCGTTGAACTTTCTCGGATTGACCAATGTGGTCCAAGCAATCGGATGAAGAAAACGCACAAATATCTTGCAGATCTTCAAAGACAAGGAGAAGCAGAGACTGGCAGAGGAAGCTGAGGCTCGTGAAAAGGCCAATATTTGTCCCTTTACTGGAACCACTGATCATACACATTCTCATCTTGACATCCTCTCTAGGAGTGATGAGGATCTGGATCTGCTGCCGCTCTGAAAGAATTGCGGTCTGCGGCAAGCCATGTGGGAATCCAGGAACCTCGCATGAGCAACGGTTATTGGAAGGACCAGGGAGTCTTCCACATCACAACCGAGATCGATCCGATGGGAGTGGTGCGGATATTGCCATAGTTGTTCTGCCACCACTTCTCCACTCACTCGAGAAGAAGGTATTAAGGGAACTGGCGATGAAACTGGGATTGTGGGGACCCTAGTCGAGCCTACCCCTAATGAAGGTGTCTTACCACCTGCCCTAACGGCTGACAACTCAAAGGGAACATCCGGGAGTCTGGAGACGAGTGACCCCATTCCAAGTCACTCACCGGTGGTGTGCCACGATGGGGGAAACTCTCTCCACTGCGGCAAGGTCGGAGGATGTTGCGCACGAATCCTCAACGAATCTTGGAGGTGAAGTGGAGAAGGAACAACAAACGGATACAAAGCAAGTTGTCACTGACGAGGCTCAGACAGTTAAGACTGTCTCAGCTGAAGTGCCAACTGCTCTGCAGGCCAATGACGCTGCTGGTGCAATCGAGGCACAGGAAGGAACTGCCCGGGAGTTAACACTGGCAATGAAAGTGCAATCCATGGAGTTGAGACTCAGGTGGATGCCACCTCAAAAGACCCCAAGACAGTGACACTATCGAAGGGGTATCGTCCAGCCCTCGCTGCGATTGAGACTGCGGGGAGGTAGTGAAGGCCAATGGGAGGTTGAGACTTCCTGGTAAAGAGACGGAAGCCGGAACATCCCTCCTACTATCATTGATCCATCTGAAAAGGAGATAAGTGCTCTTCACGATTCCCAAGAAAATCCTGATGTAACCTTTCTGGGATCTCAAGGTGAAGACGAAGCTGAGTCATCCCCTATTGCCAATCCAAAATACTCGGTGAGGATGTTCTCCCAAGCACGAGTAAGTCCGACCTTAAGGCTACTCGCCAAACCTTTAATTTTGATGATGAGCCACCCTTGGAAATCTCATCATCGTCCCATGACGCTTCTGATATGGCCGAGGACCAGTCAACTCATATGAAAAAACCAACAGATCGATCGAAATCTGTTAAGACAATGAGGCTCGGCAAAGGCCGGGTCAACTCCACAACGGACCACGGTGACACGAGTCAATCGCGCAGGCTCCCAAGTTGCAAAGACGATCGACTCCACCGGGAACTTCACGAGCACAAGTTGTCATCAAGCGATTCCCATTGCGTGATGATTCGGTTGAAGAATCGTTTCCCTTCTCTCTGGAAGTACGACCTTCCGAAGAATCACCGAGATCAAGAACGTTTCCATAAACCCGATCCCGTTATTCCAACAGACACCATCATCCCAACAGACTTTGACTTTGACGCCGCTTGGGCGCCACCGGACAGAGTAGTGACAACCGAGGTTCGAGAAGTTTTCAAGGCCATATTTGCGAGAGATAGAGAAGATGGAGAGGCACCGAGGCCTCACCGGATATAAGGGACAACGAGAGACGCAAATCTTCTGCCGTCTGCGAGGAATAATTTTCGAGGATCCGAGAATGGTGGCAACAACAATAAACAATGCGCGTAGAACAAGATCGATATTTCAGGACATTGTTCAATAAATTACTAAGACAAAAATGCAAGAGATGCATGAATGCATGAATCTCACAAAGACAAGAATGCAAGAGAACATCGATCGAATGCATGAATGCAAGAATGCAAGAGAACATCGATCAAATGCATGAATCTCACAAAGACAGAGATGCAAATTGCTACGTGAATATAATAAGAAAGAGCTCCTACGTAGAGAGAACATGGATAGGAAGTTCACCTCCTCATGGTTGAAATGAAGCTGTGACAGTGAATCCAACGCCACCCGCTCCGAATTCCGTGCGGATACTCCGCAGTGATTGAAGCATAACTCAACTATCGGGCGCTTAGACTTCATGATTACTAGCTTGTTTCAGGCGTTCCTCTCTCCTTTGATGATGCCAAAAATGGGGAAGAGGAATACCTAAAGGCGTTGAAAGGATCGAAGGCCGAAAAGGAGGACGCCTTGTTTGTGAAGGAAAGACAACAGTGAGAAACAGAGAAGAGAGAAGAAAGGAAAATCATTGAGGGGGAAGGTTCGAAAGATATAACCTTGATGATTGATAAAACCCCCAACAAGGTCTTGTCACGGTGATATCATCGGCAAAAACTCCCCGTGACTCTGCCGCTCCAACATCCTGCGAGTACCCATGGCCGAAAAGAGAAAGATAGTTGAAACGGGGATGAAGGAGGTGGAAGGAAAGATGGATGCCCAAGTTATGGATATTCGAAACAACATGGAGGCATTCCAACAAACAGAGACACCTATGCCATTTCGGATGCCTGGAACCGAGCTAAGATCTGTGATGAATTCAAGACGCTCGCATCCGAGGGTTACTTCGCAAATATGTCTATGGCCCAAACTTGGGATTTGTATTGGGAAAAGGGCTTCAAGCTATGTGAAGAAGGCGACGGGAAAGCGGACTCGCGGTCGCTCTGCTTTGGTCACTCTGCTAGTCACTCAAATTGGGAAAAAGAAGGCCCCAAAGACAAATACACGCCCGAGAGGAAGAGGAAGAACCGATTGTGGAGGAAGAGGTTTCGGACCTAGACCTCGCCCAAAAACATTGAGTACATAGATCCGCATAAGAAAGGAGGGATCTATTGGGGTGATTCGACGAAGTAGCCAACTGCAAGTGGCTAAAAACAATGGTGAGTATGTGAAAAGGATTGAAGAAGAAAATAGAAGACAAACTCACTTGTGGGAGGAAAGACAAGAAAGAAAAAGAAGAGATGAAGGCGCCGAGAAAGGCTTATGAGAAAAAGAAGGAGGTCAAGATGAGAAGAAGAGAAAAAGGTCGAAGATGACAGAGTCAAGAAGAGGAAAGAAGGAGGAACGAATGAGATGAAGTGTTGTTGTTCACCCCTTCATGTATTTTACTATGTAAATACATGTTTATGTAAGTCTTCTGTACATCGAATAAAATTGTATAATTTCTATACTTGCGTAGATATAGAACAGCAGAGTTACCTTAAGTTCTGTTTAAGCTCTGATACACTATGTAAATAGTTGTGTAAAGAACAAAAATGTTATGATCAATAAAAGATTGATTCTACGCATACATTCTCAGATTCTACATTATCCGTGACGTATCTTTCTTTGTTCAATTATTGAATGATTGTTTTAAGTTTTGGCATCATCAAAAAGGGGGAAATTGTTGGGAAATGAATTTTTAGATTTTGATGAATGCCATGTAAAACTTAGAATAGAAAGTTGGCACCCCATTTTTGTTGTAAATTTCATTGTAATAGATAGGGCTGGTCGAGCCGAGTTAAGTCGGCTATGCCAAGATATGCAAGAAGTCAACCGAGACTAGAAGGAAGACTCATTGTGAGGCGGTGAGTGTGGCAAAGAAGAGAAGACAAGAACTCGATCAAGGTGCAAATCGAGATGCAATGAGTGAAGTGTCGATCAAGTCAACTCAAGAACTGCCCAGTCTCAAGTTGAAGTGACATATGAGTCATCCATGATTGGAAGGCGACTCGAAGTCACCTGGGAAGTCAAGGAAATGCGGTCAAGTCGAGATAATCGAAAGAGATCCGTTGCATAGAAGTCAAGAGAATTACTTAAACAAGTAATACTTCCATCTTGCCTTTCTTGAAGTGCTCGATCCCGAAGCGTGCAAAAGGAATAAACCATAGGAAACACTCGCACTGTGTGAACTCGAAAAGTCAATACTCATTCATACGAGGAAATGTCAATTTCAAGAATCGCAATAAGACAAGCCAACGACCACAAGTGTCTTACGAAAATAAGCTATCTCTTCAACGGGCAAATTTTTCAAAAGAACACTATAAAAGGCTGAGGAATCTATTTGAGAGAGTGTTGGTTACCTTGACAATCAGAAAACAAACACGAACAAGAAAAACAATATCTATAACCAAAAATATTCTCAAATCATTCAAGTTCAATCCTCAAGCCTACACTACGAAGAAAAATCAATCCAACACTTACCCGTGAAGGAAAGACAACTTCAATCAGTTGAAGAGGAAACATTTGAAGAATCAAGAGGTCTACACTCCACGGAGGATTGTAGAAAGGTTCAAAGATGAACCAGTCTCAAGTTTTGGAGGGCTTCATGATCAAATCCAAGAAGCTTGAGCAAGTGTGGGTGTAGTAGCAAGACAGTTGCCCCCGAAGAAGGCGAGTCGTGCGAGAAGCCGATGTGTGACCAAGGCATCTCCGGATCGAGTCCCAAAGGATCAAGTCACCAGTGTGATCAAGACTTGCATCCGGATCATTAACCACTTTATATATTGATCAATACTTAGTGGATTCCTCCAGGAGTTGGAGAAGAGAGGAGTAGAAGAATTACCCCATCTTCGAACCTCTATAAAAACTTATTGTGTCATTTACATTTCATCACTTTAATTTCTGCACATTACTTTAATATCTGCTGATAAATTTGCTATCCAATTGATAATCAACAAAGTGCTAAAACCAAGTATTAAAACATATTTAACCAAAATTCAAGGGTGTTTAAGTCTTCCGCTAAAAACATATCACAAATCGAGTTAAGTCTTTAGTCAAAACAAAATGAGTTATTCTATCAACACTCGAGTCAGTCGTTGAGTGACTAACTCTGCTGATTAACTAACTTAGCTGTCCACCAAGGACTCAGCTGTGAAATATTAACTCTGAACGTTTTAAAAGGACTAAATCGAAAAGTTGGTAAGGTTTATTCAACCCCCCTTCTAAACCTTACACTCACACCCCTTGGGATCTACAATCACATAGTTGATATTCTGCTTGCAAGTTTGATGAGACAATTCTGAAATCCTAGACGTTTATCCATATCATTTTCTTGGGTTTAATTGTGTTCAGTTTTTTTTTTTGAAAGCAATTGTGTTTAGTTTTAATTGGCATTTTTATTATTTTTCTTTAGATAATTAAAATCACAAATCTTGTTAGAGTGTTTAGGATTTATATTTTGTTATTTGTATTGCATAATAATTATTTGCTGGCTAAGTCTTCCGCGAGGGATGACTTTGGTCAACTTGCTACCCTACGATTAATCTCGTGCTCTTACGAGCGTCACTAGATTTATTTTAGGTGTTTAGCGGTCGAATAAAATTTTGGCGCCTTTGCCGGGGAAGGCTTTATGCGTAATAATTATTGTGTTTATTTTTCGTGATTGCAGATTAGGAATTTTTGTTAATTTTTGTTTATTTTTAGTTTAAGATTCTTTTTGTTTGCCTTTTGATTTTTTACTTTATTCCACAGGTGCGTTTGATCTATTTTTCTGGTGTTGTTCATGCAAGGACGTAGAAATCTCAATCGGCACCTTGTGCCTTTCGTGGACGACATCCATCAAGTTGCGAGATGTACAAGGAAAGAAGGGGATGATTCTACGAATAGTAGCGAGAATTCTCATGATCACGTTTCAAAGGAAGAACAAACAGACTACAAACCAGAGATTGGTGATAATGAAAACAAAAATAACGTGGAGGCACGTTAGCCTTTGATGCATGAGTTCGCACGCCCTGTCATTGGGACTGCGACCTCTTGAATCACTTTAGGACAACAACACGGAACTATGAGCTCAAAACTATACACTTCAATCAGTTACCGTCGTTTTATGGGATGCCCAATGAAGATCCTCTTTACTTCATTCGGGAATTCTATTCCTTCATTCAAACTTTTCATCTACAAGATTTGAATGAAGATCAACTTCGGATGCGATGTTTTTCTTATACTCTGAAGGACCGGGCGAAAACTTGGCTTATGTCTCTACCTCCCAACTCTCTTACTAATTGGGAGGCGGTGTACAATAAGTTCATGGCTAGGTACTATTCATATCAGAAGACTTCAGATCTGTGAGCTAAAATAGCTACTTTTAGTCAAATGGATTGTGAGCCTTTTCATGAGGCCTGTGATCGCTTTAAGGATTTATAGACTAAATGCCCACATCATCACTATCCTATGAAATTGTTAAACTAATTTTTCTATGATGGGTTGTCACATAATTATCAATATATGGTTGATAATGCCACTGGGTGTGACATGGTTGAACACACGACTCAGGAAATTTATGATCTTCTCGAGATGAGGAGCACTAATTCACAACAAAAGAGTACTAGAGGCAAACAGGCTGCAGTAAATGAAGTAGTTCCGAGCTTTGGTGTGACAAAACAATTGGTTGAATTGACTAAGCAAGTGCAATTGTTGGCTACAAGGGGGCATCCACCAGTCGCCCCTCATTCTGCCGAGTCATGCGGGATTTGTGGTGAATTTGGTCATGGGGCTAATGTTTATAATGTTATGATTGAACAACAGAGTGAGGACGTTAACGCTATCCAGGGCTATCAACAAAGGCCTCGTAATTATCCTTTCGCTCAGACTTACAACCGAGATTGGCAAAATCATTCGAACTTTAGTTGGGGCAATTCACAAAATCCATCTCAAATCTATCAAAGGCCACCACAACCCCAAGGTCAGGCATCAAAATAATCTCGGCCTCCATCTATTGAAGAAAGCTTGAGTTTATTCATACAAGTTAGTAAGAAAACTCAAGAGGCCAACTTTCAACGGTTTGAATCCATGGAAGCCTTGTTTAAGCGTCTTGAGACTCAAGTTGGTCAATTAGCCACTCAAGTTGGTGAAATCACTTAACATGTGGTAAATAAAGGGAAGCTATTTAACTAATCAGAGCAAGCCCAAACCGTCACCGTGTTACGAAGTGGTAAGATTATCGATAATAAAGTTAAAATTCTATTTTCTACTACTTTATCTAACCATGTAGGCGATGAAGAGATAACAAAGGCCCCAAATTTGAAAGACAAGCAAAAGGAAGAAGAGGGAGTAAAGGATCTATCTTGCACAAAATCAACAATTCTTACAAACCTCCGATTCCTTTCCCAAGTCTCTTTCGGAACGAAAAATAGGATAAGCAGTTCTTGGATTTCTATAACATGTTATCTAAGGATAATATTAATTTACCTTTGCTAGATGTTATTAGAAATGTTCTAGCATATGTGAAATTCTTTTAAGAACTCACATCCAACAAGAGGAAGTTCGATGACAACAAAAAGGTAATAGTTTCAGAAGTAGCAAGTGCGATTCTTTGGCACCAATTGCCTTCTAAACAACGAGATCTAAATAGTTTTGTTATTAAAATTATAATGGGAAATAGTAAAGAAACATCTGGGATGCTCGATTTGGGGGCAAGTATTAATCTGATGTCTTACTCTATTTTTAAACAACTTGATTTAGGGGACTTGAAGCCCACTAGAATGTGTCTTCAACTTACTGATAGGTCCATTAAGTATCCTAAAGGTTTTGTGGAAGATATTTTGGTAAAAGTGGATGGTCTCATTATTTATTTTAATTTTGTTGTATTAGAAGTAGAGGAAGTGCAAAATCAGGGTAGTGAGCACACACTTCTGTTGGGCCGCCCATTTATGGCCACCACACACACACTTATTGATGTTAAAAACGGACGCATGACTATGATTGTGCTTGGTGACACTGTGACCTTTTCTATTTATGACACTAACCCCATTCCCTCGCATGCGTCACTTGAAAAATACGCTAGAAGACATATGGGCAAACCTTAAAACGAGGGGAGGGGTGATGGAAATATTTGTGCTAGAAGACGTGGATAGTAAACCCCAAAAAAACTTGAGTTAAAAAACTCCCTAAGCAATTGAAATACGTGTTTTTAGAAGAAGGTGAGCAGAAGCCAGTGCTTATCTCGGCTTGCTTTCTAAAAAAGAATAGGAAGAATTGTTGGCGGTACTTAGAAAATTTAAGAATGCGATAGGTTGGGGGTTGAGTGATATCAAAGGGATTAGTCCTACTATATACATGCATATAATTATTTTAGAAGAGGAGGCTAAGTCTAATAGAGAAGCTCAAAAGAGATTGAACCCCATTATGATGGAAGTAGTGAAAAAAAAAGGTATTGAAACTCCTAGTCGAAGGGGTGATATACCCGATTACGGATAATGAATGGGTGAGTTTGGTGCATGTTGTATCGAAGAAGAGTGGGATAATAGTTATAGGAAATGAAAAAGGTGAAATTATTCCCACTAGGACCACGACTGGGTGGAGAATGTGCATAAATTATTGGAAGTTGAATACTACTAGTAAGAAAGATCACTTCTCCCTCTCCTTTATTGATCAAATTCTTGACAAACTTGCAGGACATAGATTCTATTGCTTTTTGGATGATTTGTCAGAGTATTATCAAGTGTCCATCGCACCAGAGGATCATGCCAAAACTATTTTTTTAGGTCCCAAGAGGTGATAAGTAAAGTTTAGAAGGGGAAGGGGTTGAATAAACTTTACCAACTTCCTGTTTTTAGTCCTTTTAAGAATTTCATATTTGACTCAAGTCAGCTAAGTCCTTGATGGACAGCTAAGTTGGCTTACACAAGAAAGTTACCCACTCAACAGACTCGACTGAGCTGTTGATAGTATAACTTAGTTGTTTCAGCTAACACTTTAAAATAACAGTTGACTTGGTTTTTAACAGCGGAAGACTTTCACCCTTAGTTTTTTGAATATGTTTTTCAACACTAGTTTTAGCTAGGTTATTATCAATAGACTTTAGCAATTTAACAATCAACAGATATAAAGATAATGCAAGAATGTAAGTGTGCTGAAAGTAAATAGATACAAGCAATTACAGTGGTTCGAGGATTGGGTAATTTCTCTAATCCACTCTTCTCCAACCCCTGGAGGAATCCACTAATGTAAGTTTACTTGGTTACAAAATAGTAACAGTCCGAGTCAGCTTTGATCATACAACTAGCTGCTTCTGGGACTCAGCTTCTTCACAAGACGGCTGCCCTGCTACTTCAGCTTCCTTCAAACATTTGGACTTGATTACTTAGCTCTCCAACAGGTTCAAAGCTCTGGTTCGATCTGGAGCCTTACTACACCTCCTTCAACCTTGGAGAGTAGACCCCATGTTCTTGAAAATAAGTTTTTCCTCTTCAACAAATGAAGTTATGCAATATTGTGGATAAAGATTCAAATTCTTATTCAATTATTAATCTAACATTATAAAATACTTTTCTCAAAAAGTTTGTCATCATAATTAGAAAAAAGCATAATAACAATTTTGGGCCCCTAAAATTATTTTAATATTTGGGTTTTTAAAATTTGGAAGTTTCTTTTTAGTTTCTTATTTATTATATATGTATATATGAAATATTAAAAAAACCAGCTTCAATTAGTCAGTTAAATGAAATGACAGACATATCCTAAAACAACTTTTTTAATGAAAAAAATTGGGTTATACCCAAATACCCTAACCAATTTAACTAATTTCAACACGCAAAATTGGGTTATACCCAAATACCCTATCCAATAGACCAGATTAAAAAAATATGTTTCACTAATATCAACAAAAAATTCTATAGTTGAGAACAAAAACTAAAGATCGACACACTTGGCCCATATATGGTTGCCATGTGCCACCACATACCATCTGTTCCCAGTAACCCTGGCTTATATGCCTCTGAGCCCCTTCAACATTCCTATATAGAACAACAACTTGTATGTGACCAAATTTCGTGATCTCTTTGAGCAGTGCAAGGGGGTCGGAAGTACCCACTTATCCACTCTAACACATGAATATATATTTCCAGCGTGTACTTTAATTGGGCTTTATACATATTTTTTATAACCTCAACAGTCAACACTAATTCTATCATTGTGTCGCCGACATAATACTTATCAGGAACATATATTGTCATCGGGAAATTTGTGCCGGGACATTTGGAAGAGGTAACGACACGGGAAGCAAAATTTTTAGCAATGTAAAACATGTCCTACTGAGCTCAGTGAGCTTCAATCATGGTTTTTAAATATATCTGACATGCTAATGGAGTGGGTAGGGCTAGAGCCGTATCAGGCCCGATCCGCCGAGCCTAGAGTAAAAATAGGGTCGAGCCAAATAAGCTCAATTTTTTTTAGGTTGTGCTTGTCGGGAATGTGGTCGGTAGAAGTCCGACATGCTCAAGAGTATAATGGCCGCACATTAATTTTTATCGAAGACAATACTATTGTCATTCATATTTAATTTTTTATGGACGACAATTTAACAACATTAGTTCATTGATTCAATAACAACATTAGTTCATTGATTCACATGTCTATTTATATTAGACACCCTCTTAACCAA
The DNA here is from genome assembly GCA_016081115.2 of Rehmannia glutinosa. Classification (NCBI taxonomy): domain Eukaryota; kingdom Viridiplantae; phylum Streptophyta; class Magnoliopsida; order Lamiales; family Orobanchaceae; genus Rehmannia; species Rehmannia glutinosa. Next base: position 31,160,620 of record CM071934.1, on the reverse strand, counting down.
TGGCCAGAATTACTTTATTCTAATGGTTACATGTCATCTAGTGTACTCATCTACTAGAATACATATTTATTAAAATATTTTACAAACATTATTCAAGTAATGTTCTAGATATTTTTCTATTATATTTTTAAAGTAATATTTTTAAAGTTTTCTACTCTTTTCGTGTCACTATACTCAATTTGTCTTAATGAATAAATTCAATATTGAGTCTAAAATAATTTGTCTTAATGAATAAATTCAGTAATGAATCTAAATATAGTTGAAGATGTCTAGAAACCGAGTCAGCATGCTGGGAATGTGCTAATAAGGGATTTATGTTTCCCGCTAACCATCATAATTAATTGCCTAGCTCCAACTGAGAAATTGGTAGTTCATAATTAAATTCAAAAATTTAACAAAGTAAAGAAGGTTTATCGTCAACAAATTTTCGCTAGAAAATTCATCGTCAACTTTGACTTTTCTATCTTAATTTAGTGAAATAGATTTTCCTATCCCTTTTCTTTTCGGTATTGCTCAGCCGAGTTCACTAAAAAAATAAGTTAAAATTTTCTTATTCTAATATTTCACTCGTACATAACAATTAGTAATATATTGCAAGATCTCTTCCAAAAATAATCAACACAAGAACATTAATAAACATCCTAATAAGTAGACAACATTATCATCCCATCTAAACATTGATCGTCAAAATTAAATTCATGATCATCTCCTCACAGCTTAATGGCAATCCTTTTACAGAGGGGGCAAATATTTTTGCGTTGCAGCCACTTTGATGCAGCAATAGTGATATTCATGCCCGCAATCCAGAACCGCAATCATCTTCTTATCATCATCACATAGATTGTCCTGGCAAACTGTACAAATTTTAGGATATCTGTCGTCTCTAATTATATTATTATCAAGATTCCTTGTTTTCAGGTATCTCGAAATCACTTCCTCCAACAATTCATCTTGTTGAATCACTTCTCCCGTATCGGAGGTTTCATTTTCGATGACATCGACAAAATCACTATCATATTGCAAGAGGATGACCTCTTGTTGCTGTTGTTGTTGTTGTTGTTGGGCCCGATCGGATTCGCGTTGTTGGGCCAATTCAGCTTTGTGTCACCGGATTAGTTTGGCTTGTTCTGCTTGGTGTCATCGGAGTTGTACATCCAGTTCTGCTGCATATCGCCGGCGTTGTTCGTCCCATTCTGCTTCGTGTCTTCGAAGTATTGTGGTTTGCGAATCGATGGCTTCATGATGTTCTAGCACATTAAGAATATCTTCATATCTCAAAACAATGTTTTCCTCTATCGCCCAACCATCTAGTTTAGACCATATTTCAGCTTAACGTTGAAGGCGTTGTCGAGCCCGTTCGTCTTCATGTCGCCAACGCTGTTCGGTTAATTCGGTTTCACGTTCCTCTAAACCACCATTCATTATTCTTGTTGCCCCAAATTATCAGATTTAGTCCAAAAATTCTAGACAACGGATTGCCCAAAATTATTCTTCCGATAATCTACTACGGTGAACTCTTGTCTAGCGGATCAACTTGCGTGATTAGCAAACCCTTTATAAAATACCGGTGCTCTATCTCTTCTCTTTTTCTAAAGGAGTTCTAATATCGGTGCTCTAGCTCTGCTCTTCTCATTTTCTAAAGGCGTTCCTCCAATTACATATATATAGGACTGCAAATAAATCCTATTCCTATGCTAATTAAAACTCCAAAACTGTTACATTTGTTGTTTGATTGGACATCAAATCTTTTATTTATTATCTGCAATATATAATAACTACTAAATATGGATAAGAATCCTTATTTTATACAAACTCCAACTCTAAAACCCACTTAATATAAAAACCTGTTCAATATAACCACTAACCAAAATAATAATTAATTTTGACAAAAAATTGCCAATTAAATCACGTCCAAGAAATTTCGACTTAACAACTCTGAAATTCTTTGATAAAAAATTTGAATGAATCATTAATACGTTATTTTTATGAGCAAATTGTGGGAAATACCCACCTGGGATAGGACAAAGACTTTTCTAACATGTGAGATAAAAAAATTAAGTTTTTACCCACTTTTGTGGTTCTTTTACTCAAATACCCTTGATACTTGAATACAAAAGCAAAAGGTAGGTGGAGTCATATTTCTCTCTCACATAAATATACTTTCTTTATTTGCAGATTTTTAACATAAGTTTTAGTTTTTTAAAAATAAAATTCAAATTTTTATAAAATCATTTAGTATAAAAAATAACTTTTGAAAATAATTTTGAGTTTTTATTATTTTATAATTATAATTTTAAGATATTTTAAATAAATGGAAAATATTTTAAAAAATCTTATAGTTTTTTTTAAAACAATTTTATATTTAATTTTTTTGTAATTTTTTTATTTTAAAATAATTTCGATTCTTTTTTTTTGTTTTTTAAAAAAACTATTGTGCTTTTTATATTTTAATATTTAGAACTTAAAATAATTTTGTGGATTTTTTAACGGTTTTTAATAAATAGCAAATACTTTTAAATTTTATTTAAATAATTTTCAAAATTAATAGACAATTTTTCAGATTTTTCAAATAGTTGTTTTATGTTGTTTTTTAATTAGTTTTTGGATATGACACAATATGGGCATGATATGGAACGATATGACACGCAGTTTGGGCATGATATGTATATGTATATCTACATAGGGGTTGAGACGATATGACACGATATGGGCACGATATGTATATGTATATGTACATGGGGGTTGGCACGATATGACACAATACGGACACGATATATATATATATATATATATATATATATATATATGTATATGTACATGGGGATTGGCATGATATGGCACGATATGGTATGATATGGGTACACAATTTTGTACATAGGGGTATGTGTATTTGGAGGGAAGGAAAACATTAATTACATCAGTTTTAAAATTCAAATCCTCAAATTAAAGGAGGGGCATTTTGGTCAAATTGGGTAGAAAAGAGTTTTCTTATGTTGATGGGTAGAAAATAGTACCCACTATCTAGTGTGGGTACTTAAAAAAATGTGATAATTGTTTTTTTTTATCACTTTTTCATAACAAACTCTTTTCTACACCAAAAGAGTGTGTTTTTACATTTCTACCTTTATTTTAACCCAACCCCATGGTTAACCCCAATCCTCTCTCTTCCCTCTCTCTTCAACACACATTACACTTTACCCCTTCAAAAAAAAAGAATACAAAAATAATGTGTTGTATCGCTGCCTTTAACATGCCTCCAACATTGGAATTAATTGCTCAATATCTACTCTCATTATGGAGGAATTTATTGCCCAACCAACAATATTCAAGTGGCATTTTCACATTTGGTGTGTAACTCTCACATTTTCAAATCATTTTTTTCTTTATCCTTCTCACATCTCCCCCGTTTATGCCTAGAAATTGATTTAGGTATGTATTCTATATACTTATATGTGGACTTGTATTATCGTGCTTCAAATTTTTAGACATCATATGCTTATTTTAACTTAATAAATGTTTTAGTATTCTTCTTTGGTTGTAAGTGTTCGTGTTTGATATCGTTTTTATGATTTTTTCGTAATTATTGGATGAAAATACTCACTATATGACTTGAAATATAACATCACGGTATGGATATCAAAGAACTGGTTCGGTTTACAGTATGGTATATGGTTCACGGTTAGTTTGATGCTGTGATATCTTTGCAGAAGTTCACGATATAGGTTCACATTTTAGGTTAACGGTATATATTTACAGTATATATGTTCACAATTTAATACATTATACCGTGAAGGCATATAATACCGTGACGTCATATAATGTCGTGAAGTCATGCAATACCGTGAAAGTATATAGTACCGTGAAATTATAGTTTACCGTGAAGTAGATTCCGCAAAGTGAATTTATATCGTGAACACATATGTACTGTGAATTTATATCGTGAACTCATATGTATGTACTATGATTTGATTGAGTATGATACTGTGAACTCATATGTACCGTGAATTTGTGCAAATTGTGATAATAGAGATTTTGCGGACATTTTCAAAGACATGTCTATTATCTAGACGATTGTTATTTATTAATTGTTATTATGTTTCTTGCAGATGAACTGGCATAATTTGGTAGTTCGATATAGTGGATATTGGCAAGGAATCGAATATGTCGGCGGAGAAGACGAGATAATAGCTATTCATGATGGGGATAATTGTTTTTCGGACCTCACAGAGACTGTGCACGATAGCGTGAAGGCCGATTTAGATACCGGGGGATATATTATTATCCATTCTCTTGTTGATATTGATGGAAAAGGTGTTCATCGTAAGAAGATTAGGAATATGTCTTTTAGCTGTTGTTGACATGGTTATTGTGTTTGTTACTATTAAGAAGATGAATTCTGGATCTGGTAACATCCAGATAGCTCAAATTGGAGGAAATGTCTATAATAATTCTGGAGGGTTTGTTGAATTAATCAACTCTCAGATTAGGGGAAATTTTGTGGTTCCTACTTATATACAAGGCGGTGGACTTTTGCAAATTTCTCCGTTTGGATTTGGTAATTATACACAAGATAATAATGTTATAGACTTTAAAAAATGTTCAGATCCGAATCCTGTCGAGTAGAATCCCATTGAGAAAAACCCATTGATGATTTGAGTGAAAATTATGTTGATTGGGGTTTGAACAACGACAAAAATGATGATTTGAGTGATAATGGCAACACTACTGGCATGTGACGTTAAAGATTGTGAAGACGTCATTGAAGAAGATGGTACTGACATTGAATGTGATGATGAAGATTATGAGGAGACCGAACTTTAATATGATTTTTCCAACAATTTTGCAAATGGCTTAGTGAGCGGGGCGAATTGATTGGTATGAATTCAAACAATAACCGAGAACAGCACAGTCAACATAGACCACCCATTGATTTAAATGAAGAGATACCACAAATTATGCTCAACATGGTTGGACAATTCCTGGTGCTCCGTTGGTTTCATCAGATTCAATTCATGAATCTATCTCAACAGATCCAAGTGGTGGCATGTTATCTACTAGATCAACTTATACGACCAAAGAACAAATGGTTATTGCTGTTGGGAGGTATCACTTGGATAAATTTGTGGAGTACCATGTAAAATACTCAGATACCAAAAGATTCCAGGCAATTTGCAAACATGACGGATGTCTATTTGCATTGAAGGCGAAAGGTCGAGGATCATTTTGGAGGGTGTATAACATCACTGATCACACATGTCAATTTGATCCCAATCGTAGTGCACCTCGACAGTTGCCTTCCAAAGTGATTGGTGCATCTTCGCATCTAGACTCCTGGTTGAGAATGCGTCTCTTGTTCCTAGGGATATGATGAGCGACTTATGGGAAAGACATCATCTTAATGTGCGTTATAATGTTGCCCTAAAAGCAAAACATCATGCGATAGGGATGATTTACGATGATGACATGATACCATCCTATCTGCACATGTTGGATAAGACAAATCCTGGATCTGCAACTGTGTTTTTGATTGATCAAACCAATAGGTTCAAATATGTTTTTTTTTTGCATTGGGTGCGTCTATTCGTGGTTTTAGTGAAAATGGTCGACCCGTTATAGTAGTAGATGGAACACATTTGAAGGGTAAGTATTGGGGAGTTCTATTTGCGCCGCCGTCACTCAGGATGGTAACCAACATATATTTCCACTTGCAGTTGAGATAAGGGACAAAGAAGATGATAGATCTTGGACATGGTTTTTGGAGAATGTTAAGAAAGCGTATGGTTCTCCTGAAGATCTCGTGATTGTTTCAGATAAACATATAAGCATTGGAAATACGGTAAAGGTTGTGTACCCTGAGGCGGATCATTGTCTATGTTGTTACCATTTGCAAAATAACTTGTCAAAATTTGGGAAGACTGTTGTTTCACTGTTTTATAATGCTGCTTATAGTTATAAGTTGTTAGACTACGAGAAATATATTACACTTCTTAAATCAGAAAATGAGGGGGCGTATTCACATTTGATGAGCATTGGGTGAGAAAAGTGGGCACGTTGCATATGTCCAGTATGCCGTTATGAGTTTATGAACTCCAATTCAGCATAAAGTTTCAACAATCGTATAGTTTGGGCGAGGAGACTTCCTATTTGTTCGGTGTTAGAGGTTGTCGGACAACAATTGAACGATGGTTCTATGAACGGCGGGCTTGAAGATAGAGAGCATGAATTAACAGAAGTGGTAGCGAATGCCCTCGGGGAAGCAGTCAATTTAGGTGCCACATTCGGCGTTGATTTCATTGACAATGCGAGATTGAAAGTGAAAGATGGAGCCAAAACATATATTGTTGACCTTAGCGCAAAGACTTGCACTTGTCGGCGGTTCGAACATATGTTGATTCCTTGTTCTCATGGAGTAACTGCTATTAGGTTAGTTTTTATTTTTTGATATTTGTCTTCTTTAAATAATTTTGTTATTACCATATAATTCATTTTATTATTATTGTGGATTGTCATAGGAAAGTGAATCATAATGTATACTCATATGTCGACGAATTTTACAAGACGAGTACATTGCGCAAATTGTGGTTCGGTATAGTCATGCGAATCCCCGAGTCCGAAGAATGGGTTGTACCTAATGAGGTTAGATCATTGGTATGTGACCCTCCTAAAAATCCAAGACAAGCTGGACGACCGCGCCGAAATTGCTATGCTTCGGGCCCACAACAAGAAGTAGGATACGTAAGCAACAAGTTTGTTTGAGGTGTGGGTCGACTTCACACAATCGCATTAGGTGCACAAAATAGTTAATCCCTAGTACATCTGCCTCAGTTGAGTCATCCACGAATGAGCAAATTGGTAGACGCCGTGCACCTAAAAAATGTGGTATATGTTGAGGTTCAGATCATACTCAACGAAAATGTCCGAGTAGGGAGGGTGTTGTCGGGTTGGGTAGTAATTAAATTTCTAATTAGTACCACTTAGTGGATATTGTCATTTCATACTTAAATTTCTTGTTTTGTATTTTCTATTTTGTACTATATATGCTTGGATTGTATTTTCATTAATTTTGGGTTGTTTTCACTACATAATTATTTTTTTCATGAATTTTGGGTTGAGTTTTCAGTGTCTTGTATAAAAATTAGTAGGACTTCCCGATATACAAATTAATATGACGTAACGGCTTATAATTAGTATGACTTCCCGGTATACCAATTAATATGACTTCACGGCTTATAATTAGTACGACATCCCGGTATAATAATTAGTATGACTTCCCGGAGTGACTTCCTGGTATACCAATTAATATGACTTCATAGCTTATAATTAGTACGACTTCCCGGTATAAAAATTAGTAGGACTTCCCGGAGTGACTTCTCGGTATACAAATTAATATGACTTCACGTCATATCAATAGTACGACGTCCTGATGTAAAAATTAATAGGACTTCCCGGTATAATATAGTCTGACAATTTGATTGGAATTCAACATTAAACTTACCAATAACAATAAGAACTATTCACGAAATTAGATTACATAATTAAAAAAATTACTAGAAAAACACAAATTTAAAAACTGGAATAAGAAACGTCATTAAAGAAGAGTGCACAAACAACCATAACACTTCATGGCCAATCATGGTGTGAAGAAGAACTTCCTTGCTCAACATTCGCTCCAAACCTAGGACGTTGTGGCGAGTAGCTTGGAGGATGAGCCGAAAAGTTACTTGAGACTTGTGTTTTCGCCTCTGGTTTCTTAAATAGTTTTTCGAGATTGTCAAATAAATGTTCTCCCTCTAACATATAGTCAGTACAACAAACGGTTGGATCATCCTACAAAACAAATAAAATGAATGGTTAAAAATACTTAGATTACAAAATGGGATATTATACAACTCATATGAACATAAGATTATTTATTTTACCGAGCGCCATGTTACCCAGTCCCTATTAGGTGCATGCACGAAATTGAGTTTGCGATTCCAATATACACCCGACGTACTCAGCATTTTGTCAAACAAAGTATAACGAGCTTGAAGATGTTTGACATGTTGATTGACTTCAGTGAACTTAAAATTACACCCAAATGCAAATTTCAGAACACACCTGGCCTCCAAGATGGCGACACTGTTGTTTGTTTCACCGACTACCCAATTGCCCTTACTCATCTCGCTCAGTAGGGAATCGACGAGCATGATGTCCATCGGCAATGTCCATTTTGATTTTTTTCATCATAGAGTCTCATCATTAAATGGGAGCTCGGCTTCTGTGAGGATGGTAGAGGGGACCAGTTGAACTCATCCATTTCAACGACAACACAAACATAAAAATGATATATTTGTAAGGGTGGTGGAGGGGACTAGCTCAAGTTGTTGTTCAATAGAATTATGAGCATGTATTTATAGGCCATGAAATATTCATAATCGTATTTTTTGTAAATCTTGTAAAGTTGTCTACATAAAATTTATATCCGACAAAGTATGGTTGACAAGACGTATCAATGCAAATTAGAGTATTTCTGATATCTTATTTTAATATTTATATCTCAAACCCAATCAACCCTCAAATTATACATAAATTCAGCCCATGTATCCCAAAGCACCACCATTTAAAAAAGCTGGAAGTAGCTTTTTTCCGAAAAAAGATGGAAACAGAAAAATCTACACTAAAAATCTGAAAAAACTAAAAAATCACTTAAATTAAGTACTAAAAAATGAGTATTTAAAACCCAATCAACCCTCAAATTATACATAAATTCAGCCCATAAGTCCCAAAGCACCACCATTTAGAAAAGCTGGAAGTAGCTTTTTTCAAAAAAAGCTCGAAACTTAGAAAAATCTACACTCCAAAAATCAAAAAATTGAAAAATCACTTAAATTAAGTACTAAAAATGACTTTAAACATTTAAAACCCAATCAACCCTTTAGAAAAGGCTGAATTATACAAAAAAAGCTAAACTTAGAAAAATCTATTCAGAAAAATCCCAAATTAAGTCCTAAAAACTGCATTTAAAACCATCATTTAGAAAAGGCCCGTAAGTCCCAAAGCACCATCATTTAGAAAAGCTTTTTTCTCAAAAAAGATGGAAACTTAGAAAAATCTACACTCAAAAATCTGAAAAAAAACTGAAAAATCACTTAAATTAAGTACTAAAAAATGAGCATTTAAAACCCAAACAATTCTCAAATTATACATATATTCAGCCCATAGGACCATGTAATCACCCGGTCAGTCGTGCAAGTGCTACCACACTACGATGTGCTGGTGAAAGTCCTATGATGATCCGGTAGTATTAAGCATAGGTAATGGTGAAGCCATAGTCCACCCTAGTTTCCTCACTCGGTGATAGCATCATTTATCCCTAGGTAAAGTATTCCATGGTCGTGGTAGTATTCAATACCCGTGGGCGATAACATGCCATAAAAGGACTATCGGGTGATATATCCATCATATCCCAATCACCCTCTAAATATGTTCATTTACCATATTCGATCATGTGCAACCGAAGATCTCTAATGCTCTTGGCGATGGAATCAACACGTCACTCCAACGAATTAAGTTTATCCCCTAAACGACTTTCTAAAGCTTACACACTATCCATGACCCGTCCCACCTCCGTTGAATAATACCCGTAATTAATGATAACATGTCTTTAAAACTCAAAATAAAAGGATGCGTTTATTGTATGTGGATCGTCCCCATTATTGTATAACGTGTTTGTTCATTTACCATATTCCCAGAACCATCAAATGAAGTGTTATTTATTCAATTAGTTATTTCGATATACTGTGAGCAACACGTGCTTATTGATCGAATCGTAGTGATTGATTTTGAAAAAATTAATTTATGGCCCTTGCCAAATTATGCAAAATAATCTAAACGTGTTTGTTCATCTACCACATTCCCGAACCATTCCCATCCGACACGAATAATTAAACACCATCGGGAAGATCGCTAATGTGCTCTTGGCTATCCAACCCAAATTGACACCCCTACTCTTGGCTCATCGGTAGGCAAATCAACAAGTCTATGTGACCAACCACAACTGTTTCCACGACCCCGAGACCCACCACTTCCACCTCGACGACCCCGCGAACCACCACGCCTGTTTGCACGACCCCTGACAACGTCTCCACTGGAGGTACCATCCCAGTGTGGTGGTATAAATGTCGAGTCTTGGTGGACGTATTGTATGCCAGCACGCAAATCATCTGAGATATACTGCCATGCAAAATGTGCTGACTCCTCTGGAGTAGGCGTAAGAGTCTCAAAGCATCGATGCTACAAAAAATAAAATTTCTTTATTAGACATAGAACAAACATGAGTACTAATAACAAATGCAGAAAAAACACGTATGAAATTTATTAGCATAAAAAAGAATTCCACATACCCGATTATCGAAATAATTGATAAATTCAAAGTTTTTCCACGTGAATCGTCATCGTAGCAAGCGTGGTCTTTGTAATAACACGTCACACTCTTTATCTGCTTGGCTAACCCCTAAATGAGATATCGCCTCGTACACCCAAATCTGCAATGAAGTAATTACATAACCAATTTTATTAGGTTCACTAAAAATATAATGAACTACAATAACAAAAGATACAAAAAAAAAACTATAGTCATACCAGAACAGCAAGGGAATGTCCGAACAAATGGTACTTGGAAGATGTATGGGCGGGTTGAGATGAAGGAAGAGACCGCAAATGATGTGCAAGGATCTGAAATGAGAACTTACCCCAGGGGAAACTCTCCCACCGGTCAGTATCCTCGATCAATGCCCATGCCCACTCATCAACCGAACGAGTGTCCATCAACAGCGAATAAAATCTTATATACGAACAAAATCTTGGCAATCTTAACCTGATCGGAAACTGAATATGCAAACTCCCCTCCACAAAAATGGTTTAAAATAGAATCAATGACTATACGTTGCGGACGAGCAATGCGACGCGTGTATACGCTATCATCTGGTATCTCATGCCACACATTCAGATCAAAATCTGAATCACCAAATCTCAACCAAGTCACCAAAGCATACTCGTATTTTGAAAATCAAACGAATATATCACCGCCAACTCTAAACCAAAACTCGTCGAGCTCTGATCCAGCGCTATTAACCTCTCGTTCGAATAATGCATGCAAAGCGGCATGCAGGAAGCCCCCGTAGTAGAGAAATTCAAGTAATGCCCAAAACAAGAAGTGACAAACTGATTATATATTTCAGGGCGCTTGGGTTCGGTCAATTGTATTTTTATTTCATCAAAACCTTTAGTCGAACATACAAATTTAGTACAACTTTCTTCCCTTGAAAACTTTGTCTTTTCCATGACCAATCAACCTGCAAGCCACAAATTATAATTTATATAATTAATAACCAATATTATATGAATAATAATGAAATCATAGTTTTTACATTAATTCCAAAATATAACACTTATTGTTTTAAAATTAAAAGATTGAAAACAACTCAAATTAAGATAAGTTTACGTTATACCAATTAATACGACTTCACATATATTAATCCAGACAACTACTCAGAATACTAAGAATTAACACTTCCCGGAATTAACACTTCTCGGTATATGTCTGGTTCAACATTACGATATAATAGTTCACGACATTATATCATTTCACAGTATTATGACTACACAATATAATATGCGTTCACGGTATTATATCATTTCACGGTATTATGACTACAAGGTATAATATGCGTTCACGACATTATATCAATTCATGGTATTATGACTACACAGTATTATATGACTACACGATATTATAATACTTCACGGTATAATGGATTAAACTGTGAAAATATAGCATTAACCTAAACTGTGAACCTATATCGTGAATTGAACTACAACAACCCATACCATCAAGTCCTAAACCCTAAATCTGTAATTACTCTCCAACTCATACATACAAATAACAACAAAATCGAAACTAAAATCCCTAAATTCCAACACATAAACCTCAATTTTAACCAATAAAAACTCAAAACAACAAAAAATCCAAAAAAAAAACTTATTTTGACCCACCCGTTCTTGAGGCAAATGGTCACGATTTTTGGCTACCTCCGTCTATTCCGGCATTAACACTGCATTTTCCGGTCGTGGTGGTGGGACATTGTTGTTTGTGTGAACCTCCATCGACTCCGACACCAACTCTTCATTTTCCAATCGATTTAGTGGTGGTGGGGCCTTGTTGTTTATGTGAAGAAGATGGTGGTGTGGCGTCGTGAGGTGGGGCGTCGTGGAGGTGGGACATTGTGGAGGTGGGCTTTGTGGTGGTGTATGTTTGGTGGCAGTGGAGATTGTATTAGTTGGGGGAAAAAGTTAAAATTTGGGTATTTGGGTTGATTTTTGGTTGGGGGGCCGTATGGGGGCTGGTGGGTTGGGTTTGTTTTTGTTTTGGTTTTTTTTTTTTAATTTTGAAAAGGATTTTGTTTTAAAAAAAAGGGGGAAATCAAATAAGTTAAAAAAGGTAACTAAAGTATGGTTGAGTTATGTGGGGTTGGGTTAAAAAAGTGTAGAAAAGAGTTTTTTTATAAATGTGTATATAAAAGAGTTTTAATTGTTCAAATGGTGTATAAAAAAAATTCTCCCTAAAAAATTTCCCTACTTTTATTATATCACCAAGTTTTCTTCTCCTAATCAAACTCTGTTTGTTAGACACGATCAAATCTTTCAAATCATTGTGTTAAATAAAACCTAAATTCTAGACATTAATTATGTATTTATAAATATAAAACATTAGTATCTCATATTTTATTTTATTTTATAAGTATGAACCAACAACAACACTATATATAGTGTTATACAAGTTGACATTTCCCGTACTTACTTTCCAATTGTTATCAAAACTATTCTTTAAAGTTCAAATTCCAAAATATTTACAACTTGAAATATGAATTACTTGCAACATCGGTATCCTTGAGAGTTGAGACCTTGACCAGTATTATCTTCCCGGTATATAATAATTAGGGATAATTACAAAAACACCCTTTTGGTTTGACCTAATTATAAAAAAACCCAGAGATGTTTCAAAATTATAAAAAACACCATCAAGTTTAATTATGTGTTAAATTTAAGGGGGTGACTGTAATATTTTTATAAATATCAGGGGGTTTTTATATGTTTTTTTGCTTTTGAAGATCTCCAGCAAGTGATGGTAACATATCATCATTTTAATGAAGTGTGCAGCTTTTCAAGTCCTGACACACGCTCAGTGCTTCCCATTGGTTCATTTCATTTGCACGCTTCTGGGATGAGCACTTTTAGACATGGCAGTATAGACGTATTACTATGATAAGTAATATCCTTGACTTTTGTGCAACAGATCCATTACAGTCGACTTTGACTTGACATCTGCTTTACCCCTTTGTCTTGAGTCAGTTCCAATCTTTTAGGAACGACTTAACTGTATGTCAACTGATAGAAACAACATTCTAACAACTTGACTGATACTTCCCTATACTTCACTCAGCTGCCTCACAGTTGGGTCTTCTTCTTCAGTCTTCAGTTGAGTCATGTGTAGGTCCCAAGGGGTATGAGTAAGGTTTAGAAGGGGGGTTGAATAAACCTTACCAACGTTTTGATTTTAGTCCTTTTTAAAATATTACGAGTTAACACAAAACTAAGTCCTTGAGGACATCTAAGTTGGTTATTCAACGAGTTAGCCACTCACAGACTTCGATAGAGCTTGATAGAATAACTCAGTTGTTTAACCTGAACCTTAACTTGGCTGTGTTGGTTTTATCAGCGGAAGACTTAACACCCTTTGATTTGTTTTAAACTTGTTTTAACACTTGATTTTGGCACTAGGTTATTAATCAGTTGGATAGCAAATAAGTTTACTAGCAGATATAATGTAGGTATGCAGAAATGTAAATGTGCTGAAAAATAAATGACACAGTTAATTTTTATAGAGGTTCGAAGATTGGGTAGTTCTTCTAATCCTCTCTTCTCCAACTCCTGGAGGAATCCACTAAGTAACAGATCAGTTTACAGAGTGGTGAACAGTCTAGAGACAACCTTGGTCACATAGCTGGCTTCTCGTCCGACTCAGCTTCTTCACAGGGTAGCTGCCTTGCTACTTCAACTCACTTTCTCAAGCTCTTGGATTTGATCACGAAGCCCTCCAATAACTTGATACTAGTTCGACCTTGAACCTTCCTACAATTCTTCTTGGATGGTAGACCCCTTTTGATTCTTCAAAAGTTTCCTCTTCAATAGTTTGAAGTTGTCTTTCATTCACAGCTTGTGTTGGATCGATTTTCTTGGAATTTTAGGTTAGAGGATTTGCTTGAATATCTTTGAGAATATTTGCAGGTTAATAGCTTGAATAATGCTTGATTGTTCATGGTTCAGGTAATCTTTTCTCAATGAATTTCCTAAGCCTTTTATAGTGAACTTTTGAAAATCTGCCCGTTGAAGAGATAAGCTGATTTCAAAAGTCACTTGTGTTCGTTGGCTTGTCTTTTCTTGGTCATCAATCTTGAGATGTAGACCCTTCCTTATATTAAATAAATGTGCGGCTTTTTAGGTTCTGACACGTGGTGCAGTGCTTCCCATTGGTTTATTCCTCTTGCACGCTTCTGGGACAAGAACTTTAAGACCTGGCAGCATGGAAGTATTACTTATTTAAGTAATGTTCGACTTCAAATCACGGATTCATTTCGCTTAACTCCTCTTGGTCACGCCTTTTTCCCCAGGTGACTTGAGTCTGCTCCAATCATTGGAAGACTCATCCGTCACTTCAACTTGAGACTTGATTCTTGAGTTGACTTTGGTGACTCTTTACACAACCTGTTCCTCAGCTGATACATCTTCAGTGAGTTCTTGATCTTCTATCTTGGCCATACTTAGCTGTTCCACAACAGAGTCTTCACTTCAGTCTTCAGTCGACTTCTTGTATTTCCAGGCATAGCTGACTTGACTCAGCTTTTCAAGCCCTATCTATTACAATGAAAATTACAAGGAAAATGGGGTGCCAACTTTCTAGTTTAAGTTTTACATGGCATTCATCAAAATCTATAAAATAAATTTCCCAACAATTTCCCCCTTTTTGATGATGCCAAAACTTAAAAACATTCAAGAAAATATAAACAGCAAAGTTACATACAGACAATGCAGTAACAAAGAATGTATGTGTAGAATTGATCATTTTATTGATCATAGCATTCTTGTCCTTTACACAGCTGTTTACATTTAGTATCAGAGCATTATATATCAAAGCAAAATACAGACATCTATGCTAGGATATAAATACAAAGAGAAAAATTACAGAACACTTCACTAAGTATACAGATGACTTACAAAAATGTATTTACATAAGTAAAATACATGAAGGGTTCGTAGCAACATTTCATCGCCTTCGCTGCCTCTTTCTTTCCTCTTTAGCTCTGTCAAAGTCATCAACTCTTTTTCTCTTTCTTTCTTCTTCCTCAGCTTTCTTCTTCTTCTTCTCATAGGCTCTCTTCACAGCATCATCCTTACGCTTTCTTTCGAGCCATAGCTGAGTTTGTCTTTCATTTTCCTCTTCTTGTCTTTTCACGTCTTCAACATTCTTCCTTGCCACCTCCAGATTTGCCACTTCATCAAATCCAGCCTAGTAGATCCTCCCTTTCTTTTCGGGATCTACATATTCGATATTCTTGGGTTTCGGGCAAGGTCGAGAACCTCTTCCTCTACCACTTCTTCCTCCTCTTCTGGGTGTATATTGTACCCAGTGTTCTAAAACTCGGGCTAGGCGGGCGCTTAGGCGCCCCCTAACCGAGGAGAAAACTTGCAAATCGGCCTACAAATCGGGCGGGCGCTCAAGTCGGCGCCTAGTCGCTCAAGTCGGCGCCTAGGCGCCCAAGTCGGCGCCCAGCGCCGAGATGCATTCTTTTTTTTTTAAAAAAAAAACTGCTCACCAAAACGACGTCATTTTGGTTCCTTTTTTTTAAAAAAAAATCCAGCTTTTTCAATAATAAGCCTAATCTTTCAAAAACCCAATCCCCAACCCCCCGTAAGGTAAAACCTAAAACCCTATCACCCCCAAATCCCAAATCACGAACGAGACTTCTTGTTGCTGGAGGGGTATTCATTTGAATCGTTTCAAGTTTAGGAGTTCAATCTCAGTCCACTATGGAAATGGTATGATTATCTTGATCACTCTCTGAATCTCATTATCTATTTATCATACATGAGTTGTTTTTTTTAATTTTTTCTAAAAAGTTATTTCTGCCATAAAATTTGTATTTTGCTGATTTGAAAAAAAAAAGAATATGTGAGAGCCATCAATGGGTAACAGGTTATATGAGTATAAATGATTGGGTGATGAAATGAACACAACATTCTTGTATTTCAATTTTAAAAACAGAGGCAAAAATGGTTAACTATTGACTTGTTGAGAGAAATCTCCATCATTCATCTGTTATTATTTGTTAATAAGCAACTTTGCTGCGTTGAGTTGTGGAATACTCTCAGTCTGATTTTTTACATACAAGAATTGTTTTTCAGAATTATTCCAGTCAGCTGAGCTAAAGCATTGGTATAATAAGTATTTGAAAAGTCCACAACTAACTCATAAATAATGTCAATTAGCTGGATTTAGACTAATGGAGGTTTCCAAATATGAAAAGGAATTGCATTTATGAAAACAGATAATGATGTGAGATATCAACTTATAGATTATTTAACTTGAACAAGTACATATAATTGTAAGTCCAAGCGGCTACGATAATCTATAGGGGGGGTGAATAGATTATCTCCATCTTTTCGATTTCGCCCTCTTTTTATAACCGAATGCTCAAACACAATAATAAAGGTGCGAAATGTAAACAACACACGTCGATTTAAAGAGGTTCAACCCACCTAGGGCCTAATCCTCTACCACCCCAGTATATCCAGGATGGATTTCAAAAAGAAAAAGAATTTTATTAATTACCAAAATTAATACAAATTCAACTTACAACACTTTGAAGAGCACCACACTCTTCTTCAACAACACCTTTGGAGATTACCACAATCTCCCTTTGAAGATTACCACAATCTTCCTTCAACGGCACCTTGTGAAGATTACCACAATCTTCAACCTTGAAGAATACCAAATTCTTCAACACCTCAATAAGAAGATCACCACAATCTTCTTTTACCTATCACCTAGATCATCCAAGTGTGCTCTTACCACAAGAACACTCACAAGGATATCTTGTGTTTGAATGATAACCAAAATCAAGATTACAACTCAATAATGAATATTACAATTTGAGTGCAAAGTGTAATCAAGAATAGCCTAGACCTCAAGGACGTGAAAGTGATAAGCTAGACAAATTTACAACAAGAATAATAACAATGAAAGACCAAGTATTTGCTTGAAGTGTATCTTGTTGTGTTGTATCTCAATTGTTATTGGTTGCTCCAAAACTTCCTCTATTTATAGGAGATGATTGATCAAGCATAGGCTCACTCTTGGGGATTGAAAATCTACTACAGAAAAATACAATTAAAATCAAGAATATAGCTGTTAGAAATCAATCCCACAATTTAAGGAAATGTGTCTGTTGTCAAACGGTCATATTTTTCTTTAATCAATACGGGCGACCGGTCGCACGAAAATAAGAGAATTGAAGAACACTTTGGAAATTACAACAGGCGGCGGCCGACGACACGAGGCTTCGACCGGTCGACCCCTGTTTCAACCGTCCCCCTCATTCAAAAATGCAAGGTTTTAGTTCTGTTTCAACACGAACTTGCAGTGCGGCCGACCACGGCGGCCAGGCCGATCGACTGAACCGACGCCTGCCGGCATCGGGTCGACTGCTGATTTTTCTTTCGTCTCATTTTCTGTTTCAAAAATCATCTTCAGTACGGTTGCCCTATAGGGCGACCTGGCCGACCACGAGGCGGAAATGTTGTCCAATTTTGTCGAAAATAAAACTCAAGAAATACTCCGAAAATTTAGTAAAAACATTTTAAACCAATCGGGAGTATTTAGACAACATTTAGAAATCTTGTTATAGGAGTTAAAACCCATTGACATAAAATCATTAAAAGTGTTGTCCATTATTATCAAAAATAAACTTGAGGAAATACTCCGGAAAATATTAAAACCATTTTAAATCATTTAGGAGTATTTGGACAACCTTTAAAAACATTGTTTTGGTGACAAAATAAAATCATCAAAATTAAGATAAAAACATGTATCAAACAATAATTTGCAGCTATGGACCAGTAAATGACTAAATGTGATGCTATAAGTTTAATTTAAAAGTTGAATGTGATGCATAAAAGCTTTATGCGAATGCTAAGGAGTTAAGTAAGAACTATCTTGAATAAAATAAAAAGGGAAAACAAAATAATAGTGGTTATATAATTTCAGTTTCTATCAAACAACAGATTTATACATAACTATTTGAATGATATATAATTTCAGTTTTTTCAGATATCTCTTATGTTAGCATCTGTTCAATAACTATTTGAATGATTGGGTTAAAATATACAATACATATGGATTATGATTGTTTCCTATCCAATACAAATATATATATCTAACTGAATTCTCTTGCATGTCAGGC
The DNA here is from genome assembly GCA_016081115.2 of Rehmannia glutinosa. Taxonomy (NCBI): domain Eukaryota; kingdom Viridiplantae; phylum Streptophyta; class Magnoliopsida; order Lamiales; family Orobanchaceae; genus Rehmannia; species Rehmannia glutinosa. The sequence continues at coordinate 31,142,060 of CM071934.1, read as the reverse complement.
CATTTGATAAAGTCGAGAGTTTAGCACAATGACATCTTCAAGCGTTTCTGCCACTAGTAATACTCCATCTGAGATTGAGACACCACTTAAACGGAAGTCAAATGATGTTGGTTGGGAATATGGCATCCTAGCCGATCCATCTAATTTAGACAGGGTAAAGTGCAAGTTGTGTGGAAAGGTTATGTCTGGAGGTGTTCGTAGAATGAAATAGCACATAGGAAATATCCAAGGGAATGTTGTTTCTTGTACCAAAGCTTCACAGGATGATCAAGCTAAGTGTAGAAATGCTATTAATGAAGTAAAAACCAAAAAGAAAAAGTTGAAAAAACAAGAGGAAGATTTGATTGCTAGTGTCAATATTAATGGTTCGGAGGAATATTACATTGAAGAGGATGAATTGGGAGAGTCAATAGGGAGCATGAAGCCACCCCGTTCTCTTGGCCCAATGGACAAATTTTCTACATGCATCAATCCAGAAGCTTCTTTGAATGTGGCTAAGACAACGCGAGAACAAAACATACATGATGCCCTTTGGAAATAGAGATCTAATACTGTGAAGAATTACATTGCTGATTGGATTTATGAAGCTGGAATATCCTTCAATGCCTTTGATCTGGAAAGCTTCAGGCTCTTTACAGAGGCACTTGGTCAATTTGGACCAAGGTGGAAACCTCCTAGTCAATATGAACTGAGAGAGCCTTTCTTAAAAAAAGTGGTTGAGAGAACCAAATTCAAAGTAAAGACACATGAAGACGGATGGGGGAAGAATGGTTGCTCACTTATGACTGATGCTTGGAGTGACAGAAAGAGAAGAAGCATCATGAACTTGTGTGTCAATTCTAAAGCAGGGACAATTTTTCTTTCTTCTAAGGAATCTTCAGATGTAGCACACACAAGTGAAATGATTTTTGAGTATATCGATCAATGTATTGAGAAACTTGGGCCAGAGAATGTCATTCAAGTAGTGACAAATAATGCTTCAAACAATATGGGAGCGGCAAAGTTGTTGCGTGTGAAAAGGCCAACTATCTTTTGGACATCATGTGCCATGCACACCATTAATCTTGTTCTAGAGGGCATTGCAGCAAAAGGGTGTGAAGCAAATGATGACAAGTTTGATCCAGGTAAAAAAATAGCTTTTAATTCATCTTTTAAATTATCAAGTTATTATTTATTTTATAATGTTCTAATTTCATGCAGCAACTTGGTGGTTAAATTATGGTCATGGAACACCTAACTTGCAAAGAATTGCTATACGGATCTTGTCATTAACCACTAGCTCATCCGGATGTGAAAGAAATTGGAGTGCATTCGAAGGGGTTAGAAACATAGAAAGCTTACTTTTATAGTTTACTTTATTAATCTGTTTTTTTTTTGAAATATTTCTACTTTATCTATTTTGTTTTTTCTCTTTTTTTTTGTTTACAGATACATACTAAGAAGAGGAATAGATTAGATGTTTCACGATTGAACAATCTAGTCTACGTCCAATTCAATTCACGTTTGCTGAATAAACGTAAAAGGGGAAAGGAGAAGGATATTGATGTGCTACTTGCTAGTGATGCAAGTAAAGCACAAGATTGGATTATTCCTGGGTTATGTGATGATGAAGATGAGTCGGGTGCTGGACTTGATGGTGATGCTTCTAGAGTGAGAGAGCTTGAGGAGAATGATTTTGAATCCGAAGATGAGGAGGAAGTGAATGATAATGACTTTGAATTTGAGTCGGATGAAGAACGCGTATTAGAAAATTATGGAGAAGAAGAAGAAGATCCATTTGGTATAGCTACATGCTAGTTGGCTAGTGGTGCATTGTTTTGTTTCTTATGTAGTCGAAGAATACATCTCTTGTTTTGTCATTTATGAGTTCATGAATCAAAACTTTGTAGTTTGAATGGTGCTCTTACTTCTTAGTAATTATTGACTAATGACTTGTTTTGTGTTGTTTGAAGCTTTGGAATGCATTGAATTGTTGGTTTTAATCTTGTAAGTTGTCATTATTTTTACTTTTTTAGTTTATTTGATCATATTTTCTAATGGTTTAATTTTGTTAATAAGGTTTTAATTTTAAGAAAAATAAAAAACCATGTTATTATGCCTTAATTCTTGGCCCCGCTTAGTCCCCGCCTAGGCGCTCTAGGCCCTATGATCTTGTCTGGCGCTTGGCAACCGCCTAGCAAGTTTTAGAACACTGATTGTACCAGTGTCTTATGCTTACCAGCTGAATGGCTGCTGGTAGTCTGCTGCCTATCAACTTCTTCACATAATGCAAGATCCTACTCCCAGTACAAGTCCCAGGCTTGGGCTAGTGACATTCCCTGAAAATATCCTTAGAATTTGAGCGTCTTGAATTCTTCAACTGATCTTGGCTCGGATCCATTGTCAGGTGCAGCATCTCAATCTTTTCTTGCCGGAATGCCGCTGTATTATTTTAACACTTCTTCAATGTGGGCATCTGTTCTTTTGTCGAACTCTACCATCCCTGCTTTAATGATTTTCCTTTTCTCCGACATTGGCACAGTAGAGTGTTCGATCGGCAGAGTCACTGGAAGTTTGCTGATAATAGAAGCCGTAACATGACCCTGCTGAGGGGTTTCAACTATCATTAACGTCAAATCCTTTGAATGTTCCCCCTCAACTGCTTTTCCCTTCTTCTCAGCCTCAGGCTCCTTCAACTTTTCTTCTTTTAAACTCCTTAGGGACTCTTCTTCCCCCTTTTTGGCATCATCAAAGGAAAGAGGGACCCCAGGGAACATGCCTGTGAGCATAAAGTCAAGTCTGCTGAGAGCGGAATTCTGTTTGGAGTCTACTGCTGCATATGCTATGCGAAATTCTGAGCAAGTGGCTTTGGAGTCGGCTGCCACTATTTTCATTTCAGCCATGAGGAGGCTGAATTTTGCATTCATAGTCTCCTCAAGTCGCAGAACTTATTTTCTCTGAAATTCACGCAGTAGCTCCATTTCTGTTTTGTGAGAAACATGCAACCTTTCAATATACGCCTGCATCCTCTGCTTCAAATCAGCATTGTCAGCCATCCAAACAAGCATTCTGCCATACAGTTCCTTAAAATAACGAACTTGCTCGATTCTCATGGCAGATTGCTGTTGAGACCATTCTCAGATCCGTACCACTATCCCTCTTAAGTCTGTTGTGAGGGTAGCCTCCCTGTTGTCCAATCTTAAGTCGAGTGAGGCCTGATGTCTTTCGATCTTCTCAATATCTTCACAGATCTTCTTGAAGATTTCACGAAATTCAGCTGTGTCACTTGATTCAGCTGCAGACCACTCTTCAGCAAAGTTGAACTCGACTGGAACAATTGTGTCAGTAGGGATGATTGGATATTATCTCACGATGAATCTACGTTGGTCAGCAGCGGTCTCTTCCTCCAAGTCTGGTAGTAGCGGCGTTAAAGGAAATACCTTTGGAAAGGCATCATCACTCACATATGGAATTGTTTGTGAGGGTTGTGCCTGTGATGATTCAGCTCTCCTTACCTCAGCTGCGATAGCTTCGTCGGCGATGGTCAAAGCTGGGTCACAAATGTGGGAGCCTCGTGACGAGCCGGTGTAGTCGTTACTCTGCACTGGGGAGCTCACATGATGGGATCGTGTCTCGGCTAGGCGATTGAGATATTTTTCCCAGCTGACTGAGCCTCAGCTGTCTTAACAGCGTCTTCGGTCTAAGTGGATTTTTTTAAGTGAATAACTGGTTCCTCTGCTGCATCATCAGCATCATCGGATGATGATGAGACCTGGGGACTTGGCTCATCATCGAAATTGAATTTTTGACGAGCAGCTTTATCACTTAGCTGACTCGTGGTTTTGAGAACATCCTCAACTAGGTCCCTTTGATCTACAATGGGGGTGGACTCAGCTTCATCTTCAGACCCCAAGAATGATGTATCAAGCTTCTCCTGGGAGTCATGAAGTGTACTTATCTCCTCTTCTATTTCAGTGCTTTGAATATGAGGAATGTTCTTTGTCTCTTGAACTTTACCCAGGGAAGTCTCAACCTCCCATGGGCCTTCACTATCTCCAGCAGTCTCAACTGCAGCGAGGCCTTCAATATTCCCTTCGACAGTCACAGTTGTCTTAGGGTCTTGGACCATAGCATCCATAGGAGTCTCAACCCCTAGGATTGCACTTTCATCGCCCAGAGTGTGAACTCCAGGGGCATTTCCATCCTATGCCTCGACTGTAAGAACAATGTTATCAGCCTTCAAAGCAGCTGACATTTCAGCTGGGACAGACTCAAATGTCCGAGCTTCGTCAATGTCACTCTGTTGTGGTTCTTTCTCAGTTTCCACTTCGCCACCTTTCTTCAAAAGAGAGTCATCTACAGCATCCTCCGACCCTGCTGTAGTGGAGTGAGTTTCCCCCTCAACTGGCGCACCAGCTAAATGACGAATGGTGGGGTCACTCTTCTCCTGACTCACGGCTTATACCATTGAGTGCTCAACCACTGAGGCAGGTGGTAAAATACGTTCATTAGGGGTTGGCTCAACTTGGGTGCCCAAAATCCCAGTTTCATTGCCAATTTCCTTGGACCCATCCTCCAAAAGTATTGGGGACATAGCTGCAGCGATGTCTGTGGCAATCTGCTGCACCACTCCCAATGGGTCGATTTGTAGGAGAGATTGAGACAACTCTCCTGGTCTTTCAACTAGTTGCTGCTCATGCATTATTCTGGATTCCCTCAAAGCCTGCTGCATGTCTGATTTTTCTGTTGCAGCAATGGGATCCTCATCACTCTCTGAGTATATGTCTAGATGTGTATGAGTGTGAGAGGGAGAGTTTGTGAATTCACACATCTTGGCCTTTTCTAGGACACGGGCTTCCTCAAGCTTTTTCTTTCTCTTTCTTCCTTGATGATTCGAAGAATATCCATGCAATTTTCTTCATCAAGGGCCTGTCGTACCATGGCAACACCGATAAATTGCAGTAATTTCTCTTCTTCTTCAATATACTCAGGGTGAGCGAACTGCGCCCTTGAGTGATCAAGTTTCCATGCTCTCTATTCTCTAAGATGTCTCTGGATATCTGGATACAGAGGAGAATACATGAAAACATCATCATCATCATCATCTTCTTCTTGTCCTTCATTTTCTGGGATTGAAGGCAAGATACTCTGCTGCTCACCCATTCAGCAGCATCAGAAGTAGGTGGAGAGACAACCTTTTCAACAGGATGTTCAGTTGTCTCTGCTGCTTTGCTTCCTCAAATTGTCGACGCCTTGATTGTGTCTCCACGGGACTCTGCGATGACCTTCAGCATCTTATCGATTCATCAATTACATCCGAGACTACATTCTGAGTTGCGCTGCCTCGAATGCGTTCTCGGAGTGGTAGATTCAGTTGTCTTCTCCAGTTCAGAGTTTCTTATCAGTCTTCTTTTTCTCTTGGGTAGCAGAGAAACCTCTTCTTCTACATTCTCTGGTTCCTGGAGGGTGAAGGCTTTCGCAGCTGCCTTCCTTGTCTTGGTAGTGCGCTTCTTCTTTTTGATAGCAGGAGAAGGAGTATGGTGTTCCTCCTCTCCTTCGGCTGCAGGGGCAGGTGCATCATTTTTCTTAGCTGCAGGGGCAACTTTCTTCTTCGCAGCTGCAGGGGCAACTTTCTTCTTGGGGGAAGGGGCAACAACTGTGACCTCGGTTCAGCTGATTCCTCCTCAATTGTTTCCGCCTTCTTCGTGTGGGCTCTCTTCTGGGCTCCAGAGTGGTTTGCCCTGAACATCTTCTTGTTGACATGGAAGGGTTTTCCATGTCAAAGGGGAATACCCTTCACTTCCATCAAGTGGCCAATCACGAGGCCATATCCAAGAGATCCTCCAAAGGATTCGTCTTCCTTGAATGACTTATTCATCACATTTAGGCAGAGTCTGCTGTACACGAACTCAGCCCAATTGACTTTTTTGCCCTGCATGATCGCATCCATGACGACCAGCTTAGTCTTGGACAGCTGATTAAAGCTTCCAAACTTCATGTCTACACACTTTGAGACGACATCCATCAACTTATGATAGTCGTCCTTCAGCAGCTTCTTTTCAGCTGTGTAGACCACTTTAGCAGCACACTCCGGTTTGGCTACTTCTTTCCACGCATCAGCCAAATCAACATCAGCTTCATTAATCTCCTTCATGCCTTCCGACGGCAACAAGCAGTGCTCCGCAAGGTCCTTAGCATTTATCATTATGTCCTTGCGGTGGACAGAAGACTTCATTCCTCCGTCTTGCACTTCCGCATTTACATAGAACATCACCACCTCCTCGAGATAGGTATGCGAGTATTCCAAAGTCAGAAAAGCCTTGAGACCAGACTTTTCTAGCATTTCAGCAATTTTCTTGACAAGGGTTTCATCGGAACCATACCTTTGAAATCCACTGACGATCCTGAGTGGATTTGCTTCGATAGCTTGACGAAATCAAACTTAGGTGCCATTTTCAGAGATTTTCACCGATTAAAACTTGACGAACTTGTTTGAGAACACTTAGGGTTTTTGAGAGAGAAATAGCTTGCTTTCTTTTTGCTTGAAGATCAACAGTTTCAAAATGAGAGAGAGAAAGCTGGAAAAATGGATATATAAGGGTTATGAAAGGACATGTCTTCAGATTTTGAAATTTTGATCGAGATTAATGGTTCAGATTTAGCACGTCAAACCGCATTTAAATCCTCACATTTAATGTGGCAGCATTTATATCCAATCATATGCTTACTGTGCAGCTTTTGACTGTACCCGTCATTATTACGCTGACATCATCCTTAAAAACATTCTCGCTCATTAAAAACGACTGCATTTTTGTCACTTAGCTCATAAATGACTCAGCTTATATCAAAAATGACTTGACTCTAGTTCTCTCCTTTCTTTAAGTGACTCAGTTGTCAGCTAACTCGATACAACTGACTTTCCGACATAGCTGTTTCACATGGTTGATTCGTGAAACTTGTTCAATTTTCATCTTTTCATCTTCCATCTCTTCTGGTTGAGTCTTTTGAGTGTCAACTCAGCTCAATTAACCCTAGCTCATTCTTAAGCTCTTAAATCTTGATTCACATAGAGGCTTGGTGAAAATGTCAGCTAACTGCTTATCAGTTGAGATATATTCCAAAGTGATGTCTTTCTTTTCAACATGATCTCTTATAAAATTATATCTGACATCAAGGCTTTGTTCTTGAATGCAACACGGGATTCTGAGTGATTACAATATCACTTTTGTTATCACACATAATTGGAATCTCTTTTTCTTCAATCTCATAATCTCTCAACTGTTGTCTCATCCATAAGACTTGGGCTAACAACACCGCCGCTATATGTACTCTGCCTCACCGTGTGGATGTGGCTATTGAGTTTTGCTTCTTGCTAAACCAGGAAACCAATCTATTTCCAAGCATTTGACATATACCCGAAGTACTCTTCCTGTCAACTCTACATCCAACGATAGTCTGAGTCTAAGTAACCAATAAGCTTGAATCCACCTTCCTTTGGATACCATAAGCCAACTTCCTGGCATCCCTTCAAATATCTTAGGATTCTCTTAGTTGTAGTCATGTGGCTCTCTTTTGGTGCAGATTGAAATCTTGCACATACACCTACTGCAAAGGTGATGTCTGGTCTGCTATCTGTTAAGTAGAGCAATGATCCAATAAATGCTCTATATCTGGTTTGATCTATAGCTATGCCATCTGCATCCATGTCCATCTTAACTGATGTATTCATTGGTATTTTCACAGAAGACATCTCTTCCATACCGAATTTCTTCGAATTTCTTCATTAAATCTCTGGTGTACTTTGTTTGACTTATGAAGGTTCCATCCTTCAATTGCTTAACTTGAAGTCCTAGGAAGAAGGTCAGCTCTCCCATCATGCTCATTTCAAATTTGCTTTGCATGAGGTTTGAGAACTTATCACACTCTTTTATTTGTGGATCCAAAAATGATGTCATCCACATATATTTGAACAAGCAAAGATACTCTCTCCATCTTGAATCCTGAAGAGTGTTCTGTCCATTTTGCCTTTGGTGAATCCATTGTCAATTAGAAATTGAGACAATGTATCATACCATGCTCTTGGTGCCTATTTCAATCCATATAATGCTTTCTTGAGCTTGTACACCTTATCTCCAATAGTCTTCTGCTCAAAACCTGGAGGTTGTTCAACATAGACTTGTTCCTCTAATAGTCCATTTAGAAATGCCTTTTCACATCCATTTGATATACAGTGAAGTTCTTATGTGCAGCGTAGGCAAGAAACATCCTTATTGCTTCTAATCTTGCAACAGGAGCAAATGTTTCATCAAAATCTATACCCTCTTCTTGGCAATACCCTTTGGCTAGCAATTCTGCTTTGTTTCTTACCACAGATCCTTCCTCATTCATCTTGTTTTTGAAAACCCATTTTGTGCCAATAACATTTTGGTGGGTTGGCCTCTGCACCAATTCCCATACTTTGTTTCTTTCAAACTGATTCAGCTCTTCTTGCATGGCTTAAATCCAATGTGTGTCATCCAATGCTTGAGACACATCTTTTGGCTCTATTTGGGAAATGAAACAAGTGAACATTGCTGCTTGCTGAGCTCTGGATCTGGTTCTTACACCATCTCTAACATCTCCGATAACTAGCTCTGGGGGATGGTCTCTCAGCCATCTTACATTAGGTTGGAGTAAATCCGGCTGTCTTGCAGCTACATTGCCTTGAACAACTCTTTCATCATCATTCAGCTGTAGACTTTCCAGCTGTCTTTGAGATTTAGCTACCTCATCTTCATCTTGATTGATTGCTCTTACTTCAGCTTCAATATAGGGACTCTTCTGCATAGTTGGCTGATTCAGCGTATCAGCTAGCTCTTCAATGTCTTCTCCATTCACATTAGGTTCATCAAAAACCACATGGATAGACTCTTCTATGACCATAGTCCTCTTGTTCAGCACTCTATAGGCTTTGCTCTCAGCAGAGTATCCCAAAAAGATACCTTCATCAGCTTTAGCATCGAAAGCCTTCAAATTATCTTTGCCATTGTTGTGGATGAAACATTTACATCCAAATATCCTGAAGTACCCAACATTTGGCTTTCTCCCTGTCCAGATTTCATAGGGAGTCTTGGTTTGTTGCCTGTTAATCATGCATCTATTTTGATTATAACATGTTGTGTTAATGGCTTCAGCCCAAAATCTCTTAGGAAATCTAACTTCAGCTAACATGGTTTTTGCAGCTTCCTTGAGAGTTCTGTTTCTTCTTTCAACTACTCCATTCTGCTGTGGAGTTCTTGCTGCAGATAACTCATGAGCAATACCATTTTCAACACAATACTGAGTTATTATCCCATTGACAAACTCAGTTCCTCTATCATATCTTATCTTTATAATGGTTTGGCTCTTTTCATTTTGAATTCTTTTCATCAGCTGAGGTAACTTATGCAAAGTTTCCTTCTTTTTGCACATGAAGATTGTCCATGTATATCTTGAGTAATCATCCACCACTACCAGGGTGTATTTCTTTCCACTTATGCTGGCTGGTTCAACTGGACCAAATAGATCCATATGCAACAAATGCAATATCCTTGTTGAAGAAGGACTAGGCTTATTCTTTAATGAAGATTTTATTTGCTTTCCCATCTCATGCATCACATACACTTTCTTTCTTGTACACTGAGTCTGGCAATCCTTCCACAAGAATACTCCTTGCATGCTTGTTGATTGTCTTGAAATTCAGATGACTCAGCTTCTTATGCCACAACCAACTTGATTCGGCTGTGCTCTTTGCTAACAGACAAGTTCTTGGTGTTGCAGTAGACCAATCCACCACATACATATTCTTCTGTCTTGATCTTTGCAGCACTATTTCATTTGATTCAGTATCTTTGATCTGGCATACTCCCATATTGAATCCAACATTGTAGCCTTTGTCACAGAGTTGGTTGATGCTTAACAGGTTGAAGTTGAGGCCTTCAACATAAGCAACATCTGTGATTTCTAATCCATTCTTCTTGATAGATCCAGTGCCTCTGATTTCCCCTAGAGCTTCATTTCCTCCAAATATGGCTTTTGCACCTCTAATCTCCTTGAATCTTGACAGGTTTTTCTTGTTTCCTGTCATATGTCTGGAACAACCGCTATCCATGTACCAGGTTTGGCACTCAGCAGTTCTTTGAACCTGCAATCAAGGAAATTAGTTTTTAGGTACCCATACTTGCCTGGGTCCTGAGGGGTTAGTGCTGTAAGATGATCCAACCAACCTATAGCCAAATGACTTGACTCTAAGAGGTTGCTATCTATCCATGCCATAATCATAATTCACTTTGGCAAATTGCTTGGGGGCTTTAGGTTCTTACAACTATTTCTTTTGTCTGTATGCCTGTGTGTGTGTTTTAGCAATTGCCTTCCTTGGGTAGTTGTGATATTTCTGAGTGTAGTGCCTGGGTGCATATGTGTGCTGATAATAGCTCTTTTGCCTTTGGAATGACCTTTGCTGAGTTCTAGGCCTTTTCCATTTAGGCTTGTATTCCATAGGTATTTGCTGATATTTCACATAATTCCAATCAGCTTGGATTGGGTAGTTTCTACCATTCCCATCATATGTGTTTCTTTTATAAAAGTTCTGGGGTTTTTGGTAGCTCTGTTTATTCTTCACAGAGTACTTCCTATTTGGAGTTTGCTGAGGAACTCTGCTGGATTTCTACTCAGCTGTCCTCTCAGCATGCTCAACTGGCTGTTTTTTTTTCCCTTTATATCCATGGTCAGTTTGTTTGTGATTGTACTTTGGGATGAATGTGGGTGCAACATTTGGTGTTTTGGGTTTTTGAGATGCTTCAGTGCTCGAGGATCCTTTTTCCAAAATCACTCTTGGAGTTTGTCTATGAAAAAAGGAATTGAATCCTATGCCTTTCTTATCTCCACAGTCCTTTTGACTCATGATAAGGTCATTCAATGATTTTGATGCCTTTGTAAATGAGGCAATCACATTTTTGAGATCATTTTCCCTCTTTTCTATAGCAGCTATCTCTGCTATTAGTTTAGCATTTTCATCCTTCAGCTCTGTGTTCTCATCAGCTATGTGACTTAGAGTACTCAGCTCCTTAGTCACCGAGTTTTGGCTTTTGAAATGGGCCGTTTTTTCCTCATTTAAAAGTGTGTGAGGATTTAATGTGCTCAAAGTCTTTCATCATTTTGCCTAATGAATCATAAAGATCAGTGGGTGATGAAGTGTGTGTCACAATCACTATCACCTGAATCTGAATGAGATGAGTTAGAGTGTACCTCATTTTCTTGGTCTGGTTGATCTTGTTCTTTGGCCATAAGACAGATCATGGCTTCTTCTTCAGAATCACTTGAGTAGTCGGCTTCACTACTTCTCGAGTCGATCGATGCTTCTTTAGACTTAGCTTTGTCTCGGCGATCTCTCGGCTCAACATGGCTTTCTTCTTTTCTGTCTTCTTTCTCTGAAGACTTTTCTTTCTTCTTAATTCCTGTATTTGTTGACTGGTGGATAGGAATAGTCAACTGCAAAATGTCCTGGTTGTCTGCAATTCCAACACAGGTTCTCAACTCTTTGATCAGCTCTTTCTGTTCTTGGGTTATCGGCTCTCTGATATTCAACCTTTTGATGCTCAACTCTCTTGGGTGGCCTATCTTCCCTTGACTTAGAGGGTGCTGAATGTCTCCTGGAGGTTTCACCCTTATTTCTCTTATAGTTCTTATTGAAGAACTTGTTGAATCTCTTGACCATTAGGGCAATCTCCTCCTGGTCTATGACTTCCTTGACTTCAGCTCTCTTTCCATCCTTGACTATAAGTGCAACTGTCTTGGGTACAACTGTCTCCTCTTGCTCTTTTCTTCTCAGCTCAAACTCATAGGCTTTGATATCTGAGAATAGCTCATGATTGGATGTTGTTGTGAGGTTCATTGAATGTCTCAGGGCCATGACCTTCATTTCCCATTCAACTGGGAGGCTTCTCAGAATCTTCATACACATTTCCTTTTCTGTATATTCTTTCTCAAGTGCTGATAGCTCATTTGTGATTTCGGTGAATCTGGCATCCAGCTGATCTAAGGTTTCACCTGCAAACATTTTAAAATTTTCAATTTTTGTACAGCAACAGACAATTTATTTTATTTAATTTGCTCAGATCATTTACAAATTAAAGTTAGTTTATCCCAGATTTCTTTTGCAGATTTGCAAGATTTGACTTTATTGAACATTGCTTTGTCCAATGTCTTGTAGAGTATGTCCTTGGCCACGTTGTCCAAGTTGTATCTCTTTCTGTCATCGTTAGTCCACTCAGTCCTTGGCATTTCAACGATGGCTGGTCTTTCTTCAGCCGCTTCTGCTATTACAGTGCTACCCTTATAGCTGTGTTCACCTTAAGTATTTGCAGTGGCCCATCCTCTATCACTAGCCACATTTCATCATGTAAAGCAGATAGATGAGCCTGCATACGAATGTTCCAGTCATCAAATTCTTCAAAATGCGTGTCAAATTTGCTTCCATTATAATAACTTTGCTAAGAATGAAAGATTTTGAAAATGCAAGTGTTAAATTTTTTGAAAAGATAGAGATCTAGTTCAGTAACTAGTGTGGAAGGCTCAATGAACCAACCGCTCTGATACCACTTGTAGGTCCCAAGGGGTGTGAGTAAGGTTTAGAAGGGGGGGTTGAATAAACTTTACCAACTTTTCGATTTTAGTCCTTTTTAAAATATTACAGAGTTAACACAAACAGCCAAGTCCTTGAGGGACAACAAAGTTGGTTATTCAGCAGAGTTGGCCACTCAACAGACTCGATAGAGCTGTTGATAGAATAACTCAGTTGTTTAACCTGAACCTTAACTTGGCTGTGTTGGTTTTATCAGCGGAAGACTTAATACCCTTTGATTTGTTTTAAACTTGTTTTAACACTTGATTTAGCACTAGGTTATTAATCAGTTGGATAGCAAATAATTTTATCAGCAGATATAATGTAGGTATGCATAAATGTAAATGTGCTGAAAAATAAATGACACAGTTAATTTTTATAGAGGTTCGAAGATGGGGTAATTATTCTAATCCTCTCTTCTCCAACTCCTGGAGGAATCCACTAAGTAATAGATCCGTTTACAGAGTGGTGAATAGTCTAGAGACAGCCTTGGTCACACAGCTGGCTTCTTGTCCGACTCAGCTTCTTCACAGGGCAGCTGCCTTGCTACTTCAACTCACTTTCTCAATCTCTTGGATTTGATCATGAAGCCCTCCAATAACTTGACACTGGTTCGACCTTGAACCTTCCTACAATCCTCCTTGGATGGTAGAACCCTTGTGTTTCTTCAAAAGTTTCCTCTTCAACAGTTTGAAGTTGTCTTTCCTTCACAGCTTGTGTTGGATCGATTTCCTTCGAATTTCAGGCTTGAGGATTTGCTTGAATATCTTTGAGAATATTTGCAAGTTCATAGCTTGAATAATGCTTGATTGTTCGTGGTTCAGGTAATCTTTTCTCAATGAATTTCCTCAGCCTTTTATAGTGAACTTTTAAAAATCTGCCCGTTGAAGAGATAGGCTGATTTCAAAAGTCACTTGTGTTCGTTGGCTTGTCTTTTCTTGGTCATCAATCTTGAGATGTAGACCCTTCATCGTATTAAATGAATGTGCAGCTTTTCAGGTTCTGACACGAGGTGCAGTGCTTCCCATTGGTTTATTCCTCTTGCACGCTTCTGGGATAAGCACTTTAAGACCTGGCAGCATGGAATTATTACTTATTTAAGTAATGTTCTTGAATTCTGTGCAACGGATTTATTTCAGTTAACTCCTCTTGGCTGCTGCCTTTTTCCCCAGGTGACTTGAGTCTGCTCCAATCATTGGAAGACTCATTTGTCACTTCAACTTGAGACTTGAGCCTTGTATGGTTATGTTTCCATGGACTATTTCTAGTTTCTAGTGTTGGAAAATGAATTTTAAGAATTTATTGGTTTTTGTGTAAAAACTGGAATTATGTTTGGATGAGTGAATGAGAATGAGTTTTATGTAGGTTTGGAAATGAAATTATGTTTGGTTAAGTAGTTTTGAAATAGTATTTTATGTATATAATAATTTGAAAAATTGATAGTGGTTGAATATTTTAATTGAATATATAATATTATATTTGTAAGATTGTAGGCTAGTGGGTCCCATTAGATATATATGGTAATATTTTAAGTAGATAAATTGATAATGGAGGGTCCCATATATATATTTGGATAAAAAAATGAGAATAGTGATTGATGAGTGATGTAGGGTAGTGTATAGGGTTGAGAATTGAAATTATAGGTTTGAGATGTTTTTATGTGAAAATGGAAAGTGAAAATGATGATTTCTATTGGAAAATTTATAAACAAACATGATTTCATTTATATGAATAGTTGGAAATTGGAAATGGGGGCTTAGAAACATAAACAAACAAGGCCTTGGCTTCTTGAGTTGACTTTGACTGACTCTTTACACAGTTGTTCCTCAGCTGATACATCTTCAGTCGAGTTCTTGATCTTCTATATTGACCATACTCAGTTGTTCCATAGTGGAGTCTTCACTTCAGTCTTCAATCGACTTCTTGTATTTCCAGGCATAGCTGACTTGACTCAGATTTTCGAGCACTATCTATTACAATGAAAATTACGAGGAAAATGGAGTGCCAACTTTCTAGTTTAAGTTTTACATGGCATTCATCAAAATCTATAAAATAAATTTCCCAACATCCTGTAATCTTTAACTTGGCTGCCTTCGACTCGGCTACTAGAACCCTATCTATTACAAGTTGAGTTACATTTGAATTGGGGTGCCAACTTTCTAATATAAGTTTTACATGGTATCATCAAAATCTATACATAAATTTTCCCAACAATTTTTCCCTTTTTGATGATACCAAACTTAAATTAAAATAGCAAAGTAAATAGTGTAGAAAATAAAGAATGATTGTATTTAATATGTCATTTTATTGAACATATCATTCTTTGCACTTTACAGAGCTTTTTACAATAGATAAATAAATATAAAGTATCAGAGTATCAATTTTCATCAGAGCATATACAGAGTACTTACAAGTGTATGTGTATTTACAATTAAGTAAAGATACAACATGAAGGGGTTCAACCGCTTTCAACGCCTCGACTGCTTTCTTCTTCGATCAACATCCTCCTATGCTCTCCTTTTGTCTTCTTCATCTCTCTTCCTCTTCCTTCCTCCTCATCTTTCTTCTTCTTCTTTTCATAGGCTCTTTTTGCAGCAAGGTCTTCCCTATACTATCTCTCTCCATTCTCGATCAAGCCTTGAATTCTCTTCCTCTTGCCTTCTCCTTACTTCCTCATTCCTCATATTTACCTCTCTATTTGATAGTTAATCCAGCCCTGCCCAGTATATCAGCCCTTTTTTTGGGGATCGACATATCGAACATCTTTAGACCTTGGTGATGGAGCACCTCTGCCTCTTCCACATTCACCAATTCTTCCCCTTCCCCTTCCAGAGTCTGCTCCTCCTCTGGGAGTGTACTGCACGGGTTGTGCCCTTGAATTTTGCTGACTACTCGAAGTCTGCTGCTTCTCGGCTGTTTGACAAAGCTCCAAACCCTTTTCCCAGTACAAGTCCCATGCCTCTAGTAAAGTCATTTCCTTGAAAAATCCTTCTGATGCAAGCGTTTGAAATTCCTCTAAAGATCTTGGCTCAGATCCTGCATCAGGGACAACTAACTCCCGAGGGGGCTTCACTTCTGGAGAGTCCTTCAATAATCCAGCTGGGGACTGTCGAACTTTGCCTTTAAGATTTCTATCCTGCCATGCTGCCTTTTTTCCACCTTGGCAAAATCAACTTCTATCTCTGCTCTTGTCTTCTTGAAAGCTAAATCAGCTTTCTCTTCAGCTGATAGGCCTTGGGGCAACATGCTTAGGAGTGAGGCGGTGACTGAGCCGAGTTTGGGGTTTTTTGCAAGCATGATCTTCAGGGGTGGTTTCTTAACATCACTACCACTACCTTCCTCCTTACTTCTATCTTACACCTTTTTGGCATCATCACCAGGAGGGAGAGTCGTCTGAGAGGGTACTCCCAGGATAAGATCCAGTGTCTTGTTTGTCAAGTCCATCTTTTCATGACTTGAGAGTGTGCTGTTTTAAATTCTACCGGCAGAGCCTTCATCTCAGCTGCCATTAACTTCATTTATGTCTACATAACCATCATCTCGGTTCATATGTTGACTTCAGTTTTAAGAATGTCTACCTTATGTTGTGCTTTCAGCAACTCCATATCAGTTTTGTGCGACTGGCCTATCCTGAAGATGTGATCCCTCTGTCTTTGCTGAAACTTGGCGTTTTCTGCACTCCATATCACCATTTTAGCGAATAGAGACTTGAAGTAGGTGACTTGATCATGCCTGAATGCTTTTGTGTCTGTGCTGTCCATTCTCTTATCCTCAACATAGTCCCTCGAATATCTCCTGAGATCGTTGCATCTCTGTTGTCCAACCGTTGGTTCAATGCTGCAAATCCTTTTTCTATATTTTCAATCTCAGCACATATGGCCTTGAATGCTTTCCGAAAGTCGGCTACTTCAGCGGACTACTCCTTAGGCCATACAACATCGAAATCAAAACCAAATGGTATCACAGTTCAATCATATGGAGTTCCAAATTCTTCAGCAGGGATATTGACAGTATACCTTGCACTCTCAGCAGTAGATTCCATCTCCAAAGGTACTTCCGCCACAAACGGAAAGTACTCTGCAAAGAGATCATCAGGGAATATGGGAATTTCCCCCCTTCTCCTTGATGAGCTTGTGCATTCTTAACCGCAACAGGGTCTTCAACAATCCCTTCAACAGACGGAGCTGCTTTAGGATCTTCGGTGGCATCCTTTGAGGTTTCAATCTCTAGGATTGCACTTTCAGAGCCAGTAGTCTCAACTACCATACTTCATTTCCATCCTTTTCCTTGGCTGCATTAGCAGCTTCATCGACTGCTGCGGCACGCTAAGATTTCAAATTGAAACAGCTTTGAATCGCCCGAGCATCGTCAACCCCACTCTGTTGTAGATTGACGTTCTCACCTTCGCCTCCAAACTTCGATTTTGTAACGTCTCCCACAGCTTCCTCCGACCCGGCTGTGGTGTTTGCATTTTCCCCCTCAGCTGGTGCACCAGCTGAGTCTCGATCAACAGGGTCACTGGAAACTTGAGAATCGGCTGCTATTCTGGTTGAGTGTTCAACCGATTGGACAGGTGTCTCAACACCTTCTTTAGGGATAGGCTTGGCTCAGGTGCCCTCTTCATCTCATTCCTTAGCTTCATTGCCATCCTTCCTGGCATCTTGTCCCTCAGAGCTCATTGGTGAGGTAGAAGCATTGATTACCCTCACCATCTCCAAAATATCAAGGCTAGGAGAGATTAGAATTGAAGATGACTCTATTGAACCCTTCAGCATCGTCTTCTTATGCAGCTCCTTAGATTCTTTCATTGCTTGCCTTTGCTCAGCCCTCTCTACCTCCTCAACAGTGTTAAGCTTTTCAACATCGCTATCATCATTGAAGTCGGGTCGTAAGGAATGTTCTCAAGGCGTCTGTAATGAAGCAGCTGTGAGGACTTTTTGACTCCGCAATGGCCTTGTCCTTCTCAGTCGCCTTTTCTTTTTCTTCATCCTTTTTCTCTGATGACCATTCTAGTTATCTAGGAATTCAGGTTCTAAACAACATTGTCTCCAAGTCTATCTTTGAAGACAAGTTTTTGATACAGAATGGTGGTGCAGAAATAAGGATTGAGGGAAGAGGTAATAGATATATTTCCTAGAATGTTCAAAAGTTCTTCCTCCTTCTTAATGAATTCTAGGCGTTGAAATTGATTACTGGCATAACTGAGCTTCCAGGACCTCCAATTTCTAAGCCTCTCTTAGATGTCAGGGTATGCAGGAGACAACATCACTAAGTCGTCATCCTCCTGCATGGGCTCAAGGGGAGCCCTCTCTTCCTCAGCTCTCCTTGCATCAGTCTGAGGAGAGCGTACAACTAACTCTTCACCTTGGTCAGTTGTGATGGCTTTGGTTTCTTTATCTGTCTCCCTGACAGCTGTCTCATCCAAACTCTGATGTGCAACAACAACAGTGTCTTCTTCCACAGTGGCTTCCACACCACTATTCTCTTTCAAACTTTGCTGCTCTTCCTCAGCAGCCTCTTTCTCAACAACTGTGCCAAACTCAGCTGGCTTAGCTAATGCAGACTGTTTCATCAGTCGTCTACTCTTTGTTCTTACTAATGGAACCTCAACTTGGTTCATCTTCGATGACAGCAGACTCTGCCACTTTTGGCTTCTTCGCTGCAGCTGGCTTCCGAGGCACAACTGAGCGTTTCTTCTTTATGATAGGAGACGAAGCAGGGGATTCTTTCTCGACTGCGGGAGTAGGGGAAGGGTCTTCTATGGCTGCGGGGGCAGTCGCAGCTGTGTCCTCATGGAAATGTTCAGCTGATTCCCCCTCGCTTGTATCAGCCTTCCTGGCATGAGATTGTCGTTGGACAGCTGATGGATTGGCCCTGAACATTTTCTTGTTCACATGGAAGGGTTTCCCATTCCTGAGAGGAATGCCCTTCACCTCCATCAAATGACCTATCACCAGGCCATATCCTATTGAGCTTTCAAATAGGCCAGCTTCATTAATGGTTTTGTTCATTATGTTCTGGCACAACTTGCCAAAGATGAACTCAGCCCAGTTCACCTTGTTCTCTACCATGATAGTAGCTATCACGGTCAGCTTAGTCCTAGACAACTGATTGAAGCTTCCGAACTTCATGTCCACACATTTTACCACCACATCCATTAGCTTGTGGTAGTCCTCCTTAATCAATAACTTCTCTGGCTTTGCAATCTCCTTCCATGCAGCAGCCAGGTTAATGTCCTTCTCTGTTATCTCCTTCAAACCAGACGAAGGCAGATAACAACTCGCAACTAAGCCCACAGTAGTCAACTTGGTATCAGTGCTGTGGACCAATGAGTGAATCTCATTGTCGTGAACCTGGGCGTTCACATAGAACTTCGCCACCTCGTCCAAATAGGTGTGCGAAAACTCCATTGAGAGAAACTCGTGAAGACCAGACTTCTCAAGTTTCTCAACAATCTTCTTGGTTAGGGATTTGTCTACTCCCTTCTTGACCAAGCCCTCCAAATCCACTGTGGCTCTAGTGTGGATTTTCTCAGCCATCTTCACGAAATCATAGGTTGGAGCCATTTTAGAGATTTGAACTTGAGAATCAAACGATCGAACAACAAAGGTTTTCTTCCTTAGTTGCAGAGTAAAAATCTTTCTTCTTGCTTGAGAGAATGAGAGTTGTGTGAGGAGAAAGAAAAAAGAGATTTCTCTATATATATGGGATGTGAGGGGATGGTTTTTGGAATTCAAAAAGTTGAAATTTGATCAACGGTTGAGATCGTGTCTTGGAACCACATCAATTTCCCGCATTAAATCAACAGTATTTATATCCAATCATGGGTAAAACGGGCACAGGCTTTTTACTGACACCATTATTACTACTGACGCCAAGCCTAAACAAATTCCCGCTCGTAGAAAACTGACTGCGTTTTGTCACTTAGCTCATAAATAACTCAGTTATCTTTATAAGTGATTTGAATTTGCTTCTCTCTTCACTTAATAAGCACTCGGCTGTCCAGCTAACTCGATACAACTGACTAGCCGTCTTGGCTATTTCACTTTTCTGAAAAATAAAAGTTTGCTAATTTCCAATACTCTATTCTTTGACTCTGTTGAATGAGTCTTCCGAGCCTCATAAATCAGCTCAACCAATCCAAGTTCATTTTTAAGCTCTTCCACTCTTAATTCACATAATGGCTTAGTGAACATATCAGCTAACTGCTTATCAGTTGATATATATTCCAAAGTGATGTCTTTCTTTTCAATATGGTCTCATATAAAATGATATCTGACATCAATGTGTTTGGTTCTTGAATGCGATACTGGATTTTGAGTAATTGCAATAGCAATTGTGTTATCACACATAATTGGAATCGCCGTTTCTTCTATATCATAATCTCTCAGTTGCTGCCTCATCTATAAGACTTGGGCAAAACATCTGCATGCATCTATGTACTCTGCTTTAGCTGAGGTTGTAGCTATTGAATTTTGTTTCTTACTGAACCAAGAAACCAACCTATTTCCAAGCATTTGACAGGTACCTGATGTACTTTTTCTGTCCACTCTACATCCATCATAGTCTGAGTCTGAGTAGCCAACTAGCTTGAACCCTCCATCCTTTGGATACCATAAGCCAACTTCTTGGCATCCCTCCAAATACCTTAGGATTCATTTGGCTGCATTATGTGACTTTTCTTTGTCACAAATTGAAATCTAGCACATACACCTACAACAAAGGTGATGTCTGGCCTACTTGCTGTTAAATAGAGCAATGATCCAATAAGGGCTCTATATCTGGTTTGTTCAATAGCTTTGCCTTCTGTATCCATGTCCATCTTGGCTGATGTATTCATGGGAACCTTCACAGATGACTTCTCTTCCATACCAAAGTTCTTCATTAAATCTATGGTAAATTTGGTTTGACTTATGAGGGTTTCATCCGTCATTTGTTTGACTTGAAGACCTAGGAAGAAAGTCAGCTCTCCCATCATACTCATCTCAAATTTCCCTTGCATGAGATTTGAGAATTTATCACACATCTCTTTATTTGTGGATCCAAAAATGATGTCATCCACATATATTTGAACAAGCAGTATACTCTCCCCGTCTTGGATCTGAATAGTGTCCTATCAACCTTGCCTTTTGGTGAATCCATTATCATTAAGAAATTGGGGCAATGTATCATACCAGGCTCTTGGTGCTTGTTTCAGTCCATATAATGCCTTCTTGAGCTTGTGGACTTTATCTCCAATAGTTTTATGCTCAAAACCTGGAGGTTGCTCCATATAGACTTCTTCTTCCAAAAGTCCATTCAAAATTGCAATGTTCACATCTATTTGATAAACAATGAAGTTCTTGTGTGCAACATAAATAAGAAACATCCTACTTGCTTCCAATCTTGCAACAGGTGCAAAGGTTTCATCAAAATCTATGCCCTCCTTTTGGCAATACCTTTGGTGTTGGGAAATTTATTGTTTAGCTTTTGATGAATGTCATGTTAAACTTAGACTCGAAAGTTGGCACCTCTTTTTTCTTGTAATTCTTATTGTAATAGATAGGGCTGAATAAGCTGAGTCAAGTCAGCTATGCCTGGAAATACAATAAGTCAACTGAAGATGTGAAGAGAAGACTCACCGAGGGACAACCGAGTATGGCCAAGAAATAAGACCAAGGACTCGATCAAGGAGTATCGGTTTACTGTGAGACAATTTGTGAGAAAGAGTTAGTTAAGTCAACCAAGAAGCCTAGTCAAGTTGAAGTGACGGATGAGTCTTTCACTCATTGGAGCGACTCAAGTCACCTGGGAAAAGGCAACGCAAAGAGGAGATAATCAAAAGAATCCGTTGCACAAAAGTCAAGAACATTACTTAAATAAGTAATACTTCCATGCTGCCATGTCTGAAAGTGCTCAGTCCCAGAAGCGTGCAAAAGGAATAAACCAATGGGAAATACTGCACCTCGTGTCAGAACCTGAAAAGTTGGGCATTCATTTAATACGAGGAAAGGTCTACATCTCAAGATTGAAGACCAAGAAAAGACAAGCCAATGAACACAAGTGACTTTTGAAAATCAGCCTATCTCTTCAACGGGCAGATTTTTGAAAAGTTCACTATAAAAGGCTTAGAAATCACTTTGAGAAAAGGTTACCTGAACCTTGCACACCTGAGAATATTTATACTGTAACCTGCAAAATATTCTCAAATTATTCAAGCAAAATCCTCAAGCTTAAATCTCGAAGGAAATCGATCCAACACTAAGTCGTGAAGGAAAGACAACTTCAAACTCTGTTGAAGAGGAAACTTTTGAAGAAGCAAAAGGGCTACTTTCCAAGAAAAATTGTAGGAAGGTTCAAGGTCAAACCAATCTCAAGTTATTGGAGGGCTTCGTGATCAAATCCAAGATGCTTGAGAAAGTAAGTAAGTAGCAAAGTAGCCCGTGAAGAAAAGGCCCCTGAAAAGAAGCCGGATCAAGAAGTCCCTAAGGAGCAAGTTAGCTGTGATCAAGGCATCTCCACTTTGTAAATTAATCATTACTTAGTGGATTCCTCTAAGTTGGAGCAAGTCAGAATTACCCCATCTTGAACCTCTATAAAAGTTATTGTGTCATTTACATTTCAACATTTTAATTAATACTTCAACCACTTTGCTATCCAACTAATAATTAACAAAGTGTTAAAACAAACTTAAATCAAATTCAAGGGTGTTAAGTCTTCGCTCAAAATCTCATCACGGCCTAAGTTAAGGTTTAGTCTAAACAAATTTGAGTTATTCTATCAACGAGATCCTTCGAGTGCATTTGAGTGAGCTAACTCTAACTGATTAACTAACTTAGTTGTCCTCAAGGACTTAGTCAGTAGAAATTAACTCGTATTATTTTAAAAGGACTAAAATCAAAAAGTTGGTAAGGTTTATTCAACACCCCTTCTAAACCTTACTCACACCCCTTGGGACCCACAAGTGGTATCAGAGAGGTTGGTTCATTGAGCCTTCCGCACCGTTCTTGAACTAGATCTCCAATCTTTCAAAGAAATTTTTAACACTTGCTCTTTCAAAAGTTATTATCATGGAAGCAAATTTGACACGCATTCTTATGTTCACTATTGAGGAATTTGATGACTGGAAAATTCGCATGCAGGCTCATCTACAGCTTTACATGATGAAAGTGGATAGTGATTGAGGATGGGCCACCGCAAATCTCGAAAGTGAACACAACAGACGGAGAGCGACCCGCAATGGTGAAGGAGAAGAAGGCGATCTTTGAAGAAAGACCACCCTGTTGAGAAACCAAGGATCGAATGGACAAACGAGGACAGAAAAAGATACAACTTGGACAATGTGGCCAATGACATACTTTACAACACCTTGGACAAAACAATGTTCAACAAAGTCAAATCTTGTCAAACTGCAAAACAAATTTGGGATAAATTAACTTTAATTTGTGAAGGATCTGAGCAAATCAAAGAAAACAAATTATCCGTTGTTGTACAAAAATTTGAAAATTTTAAAATTCTTGCAGGTGAAACCTTGGATCAGCTGGATGCTCGATTCACTGGAATTACTAATGAACTATCAAAGACTTGGAAAGAATATACACGAAGGAAATGTGTATGAAGATTCTGAGAAGCCTCCCAGCTGAATGGGAAATGAAGGTAATGGCCCTGAGACATTCAATGAACCTCACAACAACATCCAATCATGAGCTATTCTCAGACCTCAAAGCCTACGAGTTTGAGCTGAGAAGAAAAGATCAAGAGGAGACAATTGTACCCAAAACAACTGCACTTATAGTCAAGGATGGGAAGAGAGCTGAGGTCAAGGAAGCCATTGACCAAGAGGAAATTGCCTTGATGGTTAAAAGATTCAACAAGTTCTTCAATAAGAACTATAAAAGAAACAAGGGTGAATCTTCCAGGAGACATTCAGCTTCCTCCAAGTCAAGGGAAGATAGGCCACCCAAGAGAGCTGAGCATCAAAAGGTTGAGTATCAAAGAGCTGATAATCCAAGAACGGAAAGAGCTGATCAAAGAGCCGAGAACTCCGTGTTGAAACTCGTAGACAACCAGACACTTTTCTATTGATGTCCATATCATGTAGTCAATAAATACAGAATGAAGAAGAAAGAAGAGTCTTGAGAGAAAGAAGACAGAAAAGAAAAAGGCTATGTTGGTGCAGAGACTACCGAGACAAAGAAAGTCTAAAGTCTAAAGCGAAATTAGAGATTAGTGAAACTAACTACTCAAGTGATTCTGAAGAAGAAGCAATGATCTGTCTAATGGCTAAAGAACAAGATCAACCTAACCAAGAAGATGGGTACACTCTAACTCATCTTTCTCAGATTCTAGTGATAGTGATTGTGACACACACACTTCGTCACCCACTGATCTTTATGATTCATTAGGTAAAATGATGAAAGATTTTGAGCACATTAAATCCTCACACACATTATTAAATGAGAAAACAACCACTCAAAAGCCAAAACTCACAAAATGACTAAGGAGCCGAGTACTCTAAGTCACATAGCTAATGAGAACAAAGAGCTGAATGTTGAGAATGCTAAACTAATAGCAGAGATAGCTGCTATAGAAAAGAGGGAAAATGATCTCAAAAATGTGATTGCATCATTTACAAAGGCATCCAAATCATTGGATGACCTTATTATGAGCCAAAAAGAGTGTGGAGATAAGACAGGCATATGATTCAATTCCTTTGTGCACAGTCAAACTCCCAGAGTGATTTTGGAAAAAGGATCTTCAAGTAATGAAGCATCTCAAAAATCCAAGACACCAAATGTTGCACCCACATTCACTCCAAAGCACAATCACAAACAAACTGGCCATGGATATAAAGGAAAAGGAAAAAAAACACCAATTGAGTATCTTTGAGAGGACAACAGAAGAAATCCAAAGCAGAGTTCCTCAAAGAAACTCCAAATAGGAAGTACTCTGTGAAGAATAAACAGAGCTACCAAAAACCCCATAACTTTTATAAAAGAAACACATATGATGGGAATGGTAGAAACTACCCAAGCAAAGCTGATTTGAATTATGTGAAATATCAGCAAAGACCTATGGAATACAAGCCTAAATGGAAAAGGCCTAGAACTCAGCAAAGGTCATTCCAAAGGCAAAAGAGCTATCATCACCCAGGCACTACACTCAAAAACATCACAACTATCCAAAGAAGGCATTTGCTAAAACACACATACATGCATACAGACAAACGAGCCAGCTGTATGAACCTAAAGCCCCCAAGCAATTTGCCAAAGTGAGTTATGATTATGGCATAGATAGATGGCAACCTCTTAGAGTCAGATCATTTGGTTATAGGTTGGTTGGATCATCTTATAGCACTAACCCCTCAGGACCTGCATAAGCATGGGTACCTAAAACTAATTTCCTTGATTGCGGTTTCAAGGAACAACCGAGTGCCAAGGAACCTGGTACATGGATAGTGGTTGTTCCGGACACATGACAGAAACAAGAAAAATCAAAAAATTCAAGGAGATTAGAGGCGAAAAAGTCATATTTGGAGGAAATGAAGCTCCAGGAGGAAATAAGAGGCAATCGATCCATCAAGAAAAATGGTTTAGAAATCACAGATGTTGCATATGTTGAAGGTCTCAACTTCAACTCAAAGATCACCAACTCGTGACAAGGGCTATAATGTTGGATTCAATATGGGAGTGTGCCAAATTAAAGACACTCAATCAAATGAAATAGTGTTACAAGGATCCGGATAGAAGAACATGTATGTGGTAGACGGTCGTCTACCACACCAAGCACTTGTCTCGTTAGCAAAAGAGTACACCAAGTTGGTTTGTGGCACAAAAAGTTGAGTCATTTGAACTTCAAGACAATTAACAAGCTTGCAAGGAGTCATCTTGTAGAAGAATTTGCCGGACTTCGATGTACAAGAAGGAAAGTGTTTGTGATGCATGCCGATGGGAAAGCGATCAAATCATCATTCAAAGAGAAGTCTAGTCCATCTTCAACAAAGATATTGCATCATTGCATATGGATTTATTTGGTCCATTGAGCCACTAGTATAAGTGGAAAGAAATACACTTTAGTGGTGGTGGATGATTATTCAAGATATACATGGACAATCTTTATGTGAAAAAGAAGGAAACCTTGCGAGAAGTTACCTCGGTGATGAGAAGAGTTCAAAATGAGAAGAGTCAAACCATTATAAAGATAAGGTCCGATAGAGAACGAGTTTGTCAATGGGATAATAACTCAATATTGTGTTGAAAATGGTATTGCTCATGAATTATCTGCAAAGCAAGGACTCCACAAGAACGAGATGGAGTAGCGAGAAAGAAGAAACCGAACTCTCAAGGAAGCTCGCAAGGACCATGTTAGGCAAGTCGGGTTGCTTAAAAGATTTTGGGGAAGCCATCAACACCGCATGTTATAATCAAAATAGATGCATGATTAATAGACAACAAAAAGACTCCTATGAAATCGGACAGGAGAAAGCCAAATGTTGGGTACTTTAGAATATTTGGATGTAAATGCTTCATCCACAACAATGGCAAAGATAATCTAAAGGCTTTTTATGCTAAAGTCGATGAAGGTATCTTTTTGGGATACTCAAATTTGAAAAGTAAAGCCTATAGAGTCTTGAACAAGAGAACTATGGTCACAGAAGAGTCTATCCATGTGGTTTTTGATGAACCTAATGTAAATGGAGAAGACTTTGAAGAGTTAGCTGATAAGCTGAATCAGCCAACTATGGAGAAGAGTCCTTATGTTGAAGCTGAAGTAGGAGCAATCAATCAAGATGAAAATGAGATTGCTGAGTCTCAAAAAACAGTTGGAAAATCTGCAGCTGAATGATAATGAAAGAGCTGCTCAAGACAACACAACTGCAAGACGACTGAACCCAACTGATTTACTTCAACCTGATGTGAGATGGCTGAGAGACCATCCACCAGAGCTAGTCATTGGAAATATGAGAGATGGTGTAAGAACCAGATCCAGAGCTCAACAAGAAGCAATGTTGACTTGTTTTATTTCTCAAATTGAGCCAAAAGATGTGTCTCAAGCATTGGATGACACACATTGGATTCAAGCCATGCAGGAAGAGCTGAATCAATTTGAAAGGTACAAAGTATGGGAATTGGTGCAAAGACCAACCCATCAAAATGTTATTGGCACAAAATGGGTTTTCAGAAACAAGATGAATGAGGAAGGTTCTGTGGTAAGAAACAAAGCAAGATTGGTAGCCAAAGGGTATTGCTAAGAAGAGGGAATAGATTTTGATGAAACATTTGCTCCTGTTGCAAGATTAGAAGCAATAAGGATGTTTCTTGCCTATGTTGCACACAAAAACTTCATTGTATATCAAATGGATGTGTAAAGTGCATTTTTAAATGGATTGCTGGAAGAAGAAATCTATGTTGAGCAACCTCCAGGTTTTGAGCAGAAGACAATTGGAGATAAGGTGTACAAGCTCAAGAAAGCTCTATATGGATTAAAACAAGCACCAAGAGCTTGGTATGTTACATTATCTCAATTTCTGACAGATAATGGATTCACCAAAGGCAAAGTGGACAGAACACTCTTCAGAATTCAAGATAGGGAGAGTATACTGCTTGTTCAAATATTATGTGGATGACATCATTTTTGGATCCACAAACAAAGAGCTGTGTGATAAGTTCTCAAACCTCATGCAAGGCAAATTTGAAATGAGCATGATGGGAGAGCTGACATTCTTCTTAAGACTTCAAGTTAAACAGCTGAAGGATGGAACTTTCATAAGTCAAACAAAGTACACTAGGGATTTAATGAAGAAATTTGGTATGGAAGAAAAGTCTTCTGTGAAAATACCAATGAACACATCACTCAAGATGGACATGGATGCAGATGGTAAAGTCAGAGATCAAACAGGATACAAAGCACTTATTGGATCACTGCTCTATTTAACAGCAAGCAGGCCAGATATCACCTTTGCAGTAGGTGTATGTGCAAGATTCCAATCTGCTCCAAAAAAAAGCCATATGATTGCAGCTAAGAGAATCCTAAGATATTTGAAGGGATGCCAAGAAGTTGGCTTATGGTATCCAAACGAAGGTGGATTCAAGCTTATTGGTTACTCAGACTCTGACTATGCTGGATGTAGAGTTGACAGAAAAATACTTCAGGAACTTGTCAAATGCTTGGAAATAGATTGATTTCCTAGTTTAACAAGAAGCAAAACTCAATAGCCACATCCACAGCTGAAGCAAAGTACATAGCTGCGGGCAGTTGTTGTGCCCAAGTCTTATGGATGAGACAACAGCTGAGAGATTATGAAATTGAAGAAAAAGAGATTCCAATTATGTGTGATAACACGAGTGCTATTGCAATCACTAAGAATCCTGTGTTGCATTCAAGAACAAAGCACATTGATGTCAGATATTATTTTATAAGAGATCATGTTGAAAAGAAAGACATCACCTTGGAATACATCTCAACTGATAAACAATTAGCTGACATATTCACCAAACCTTTATGTGAATCAAGATTTGAAGAGCTTAAACATGAGCTAGGGTTAATTGAGTTGAGTTGACACTCAGAAGACTCAATGAGAAGAGATGAAACATGAAAAGATGAAAACAGAGCAAATCTCATAAATCAGCCAAGTGAACCAACCATATCGGAAAGTCAGCTGTATCAAGTTAGCTGATAGCTGAGTCACTATACGAAAGGAGAGAAGTAGAGTTGAGTCATCTATGTAGTGAGCTGAGTCATTTATGAGCTAAGTGACAAAAACGCATTCGTTTTTAATGAGCGGGGATGTTTTTAAGGATGACGTCAGCGTAATAATGACGAGTACAGTCAAAAGCTGCACAATAAGCATATGATTGGATATAAATGCTGCCGCATTAAATGCAAGAAATTAAATACAATGTGACGTGCTAAATCTGAGCCGTTGATTTCGATCAAAATACAAAAACCAAAAACACGTCCTTTCATAACCATTATATATCCATTTTCTCCAGTCTTTCTCTCTCACACTTAAAAACTGTTCATCTTCAAGCATACGAAAGCCAGTTTTTCTCTCTCGAAAACCCTACTTGTTCCCAAAGCAAGTTCATCAAGATTTAATCGGTAGAATCTTCTAGAAATGGCACCAAAGACCGATTTCGTCAAGTTATCAAAGCAAATCCACTCAAGCTCCTCAGTGGATTTCGAAGGCATGATTAAGCAGGGTTCGGATGCAACCCTTGTGAAAAAATCGTAGATATGTTGGAAAAATCTGGGCTAAAGCCTTTTTGACGATAGAATACTCGCACACTTACCTGAAAGAGGTGGCGCAGTTCTATGTGAACGCCGAGGTGCAGGATGAAGGGATTAAATCCTCCATCCACCGCAAGGGCATCACGATCACTGCCAAAGACCTTGCGGAGCACTGCTTATTGTCGTCCGAGGGTATGCCGGAAATATACGAAGCTGATGTGGACTTGGCTGTTGCATGGAAAGAAGTAGCCAAACCCGAGTGTGCTACGAAAGTAGTCTACACAGCTGAAAAGAAATTGTTGAAGGACGACTATCACAAACTAATGGATGTCGTCTCAAAATGCGTGGATATGAAGTTTGGCAGTTTCAATCAACTATCAAAGAATAAGCTGATCGTCATGGTTGCGATCATGCAAGGGAAAAAGGTTAATTGGGATGAGTTCGTATACAACAGACTCTGCCAGAACGTTGCGAACAAGTCTTTCAAGGAAGATGGATCCTTTGGAGGATCACTCGACTATGGCCTAGTTATTGGCCACTTGATGGAAGTGAAGGGCATTCCCCTTCAGCATGGGAAGCCTTTCCATGTAAACAAGAAGATGTTTAGGGCTAACCTTTCAGGAGCCCAAAAGAGAGCCCATGCGAAGAGGGCGGACACCAGTGAGGGGGAATCAGCTGACCCCGAGGAAATAGTTGACCTCCCTCCAAGATATAGTTGTTGCCTCCCCCCAAAGAAGAAAGTTGCCCCTGCGGAAAGAAAGACAAAAGATGCACTGCCGCTGCGGCGCAAGTCACACGCCCAGAAGCCAGCCATGTCTCCCGCCCACGCATTGAGGCGGAGAAGGAAGCTCAAATACCTTCTCCGACCATCAAAAGAAAAGAGACTCGCAAGCCAAGAAAGCGGCTCCTCGGTCAAAGATAGATGCACCCCCCGCCGCCAAGAATTTGAGGAAGAAGTATCCGAACCGAACTTCCTCTCGGTAAGGACAAAAAGAAGAAGAGACTCACCAAGCTCTCGGAGCTTGAGAAGACAAATGAGTCGCCACTCACCGAGAAAATCTCTCGAGACGATCAAGAAGTGCGATCTCCAAAAGTTGTTGATGAAACGACCAAGTCTGTGTCTTGAGGGCGATCGGAGAGGCAAATAGAAGACCCACTGGATAGAACAAATGAGAAGAAGAAGAGAGCAGAGAGACAATGAGAATCTCTGATGAAAGAGTTGTGTCTCCACCTGCCCTCGATGCTGCTGAAGGTGAAGAACAACAGAGTATGTTGTCTTCCATTCCTGAAAAGGAAGGGCAACAAGGAGAGGATGAAGATGATGATGTGATTGTCGTTTCTCCCGTGTACCCAGACGTTCAGCGCCGTCTACGCGAATGGAGGGCGTGGAAGCTGAGTCACTCAAGGTAGTAGTTCGAATGTCCTGAATTTATCGAGGATGAAGAGGAATTACTACAATTCCTTGGAGTTTCAAATGTCCGAACCGCTCTCGACGAAGGGCACTACATGGATCTCCTCCGTATCATAAAGGCGGATGAGAAGAACAAAGCTGTAGAGCAAGCCCGTGCACTGGAGAAGGCAAATATATGCACCATCACTGGAACTCTGGAACATACGCATCCTCATCTAGATGTGTTGTCTGACACTGATGAACACTTGGATCCCATGGCTGCAACAGAAACGTCCGATATGCAACAAGCTCTAAGGGACTCCAGGATAATGCATGAGAAACAGCTGAGGGAAGGACCAAGAGAGTCTTCTAAATCTCAGCTGGAGATTGATCCGTTGGGAGTGGTACATCAGATTGCCATAGTTATTGCTGCAACCACATCCCCAGTTCACTCAGAGAACGGATCCAAGGGACTTGGCGATGACAATCGGAACTTGGGCACCCAAGTTGAGCCAACCCCTGTTGAAGGTGTCTTACCACCTGCCCCCACGGTTGAACACTCAATGGAAACAAATGAGTCTGCAGCAGAGTGACCCCACCATCGTCACTCACTCGGCGCCACCGCCCGGGGGGAAACTCACTCCACTGCAACTAGGTCGGAAGATGTTGCAGATGACTCCACTATGAAGGAAGGAGACGGAGGGGAGAAAGAGAAAGAAAAAAAACAACAGCAAGTTGCCACTGACGAAGCTCGGACAGTAGAATCTGTCCCAGCTGAAGTGCCAACAGCTTTGCTAGCTGAGGACACTGATGATGCGGTCGAGGCACAGGATGGAAATGCCCCGAGAGTTAACACTCTGGGCACTGAAAGTGCAATCCAAGGGGTTGAGACTCCTTCGGATGCCAATGTCCAAGACCCTAAGACAGTTGTGTCTGTCGAAGGGAATGTAGAAGGCCTTTCTACAGTTGAGTCTGCTAAAGGTATTGAAAGCCCGAGGGAGGTTGAGACTTCCCTGGGTAAAGAGAAAGAAACACAGAACATCCCTCCTGTTCACATTGAAGAATCCAAGAAGGAGATTAGTGCACTTCATGATTCCCAAGACAACCCTGATATATCATTTCTGGGATCTGAAGATGAAGCTGAGTCCACCCCTGTTGCACATCACAAGGACCCAACTGAGGATGTTCTTCCGCAGACGAGTCAGTCAAGTTTCAAAGCTGCTCGTCAAACATTCAATTTTGATGATGAACCAATCCCCCAGGTTCCATCATCATCCGATGACGTTGTTCATACAAACAGGGATCGATCTACTCAAATGGAAAAACCTACTGAGACTGAAGAAGTTGTTAAGACAGTTGAGGCTTAGTCAGCTGGGCAACAACATTCAACTGCCCCAGCTGCCACAACTTCAACAGCGCAGGCTACCAGAGCTGCAGCAGAGACCACCTCGCGCACAATATCTCAAGTGCGAGACGATGCATATGAAGAAGTATTTCCTTTTTCTCGCGAGCTGCCCGTGCTCGAAGAAGAAACTGCAAGAGAACAGAAGCTCTACACCATCCAAGAAGACCCCGTAATTCCTATTGATTCGATTGTGCCAGCTGATTTCAACTTCGATGAAGAGTGGCCGGCAGCTGACTCAAGTCAGACAGCTGAGATGTAGGAAATCTTCAAGAAGATCTGTGAAGAGATTGAGAAGATTGAACGGCACCAAGCCTCTCTCGACATGCGCCTGGACAACAGAGATGCCACTCTCACAGCAGATTTAAGAGGAGTGGTGGTCAGGATAAGGGAATGGTCTCAACAGCAGAGTGCCATGCGTCTCGAGCAAGTTCGCTACTTCAAGGCACTATACAAAATCTTTGATGCCGGAGGCCGACAATCTTTGAAATGAAGGCAAGGATGCAGACCTATATGGAGAGATTGCATGCCTCCCATACAACTGAGATGGAGTTGTTGCGTGAATTTCATCGAAAGGAACTTCTGCTCGTTGAGGAGAATATGAATGCCAAATTTAGCCTTCTTATGGCTGAAATGAAACTGGTGGCAGGCGAGTCCAAAGCCACCCACTCGAATTCGAAAAAGATACTCATTGCAGAGACACCAAGCAGAATTCAGCTATCAGCCGACTGGACTTCATGCTTGCTGGGATGTTTCCGGGGTTCCTCTCTCCTTTGATGATGCCAAAAAGGGGAAAGAGGAATACCTGAAGAAGTTGAAGGAGACGGTTGTTGAGAAGGAAAAGGAGACAACTGTTGTAGAGAAGAAAGAAACATCTGTTGAGATGAGGAAGGAGAAGGGAAAAGCTGTTGGGGAAAGGTCAAAGGATGTGACCTTAATGCTTGCTGAAACCCCTCAGCAAGGTCATGTCACAACTAGCATAATCAGCAAACTTCATGTGACTCTGCCGCTCCATCACTCTGCTGTGCTTATGTCTTTAAATTGTAGAAACAGAGATGGAAGAGTTCGACAAGAGAACGGATGCCCGTGTTGAAGAAATGTTGAAACAATTCGGAGGCATTCCGGCAGGAAAAGACATAGATGCCATTCCAGATGACGGA
This sequence comes from Rehmannia glutinosa, assembly GCA_016081115.2. NCBI lineage: Eukaryota > Viridiplantae > Streptophyta > Magnoliopsida > Lamiales > Orobanchaceae > Rehmannia > Rehmannia glutinosa. Next base: position 31,109,280 of record CM071934.1, on the reverse strand, counting down.
CAAGAGCCAAAATCTGTTGAAGAATTCAAAACGCTCGAGTTCGAAGGATATTTCAAAAACATGTCCATAGCCCAAGCCTGGGACTTATACTGGGAGAAAGGTCTGAAGCTGTGCGAAGAAGGCGATGGGCAATGAGACTACTAGATCACTCAGCTAGTAAGAAGAAGACTCCGGTACAATATACGCCCAGAAGAGAAGGAAGAAGTGGTGGAGGTGGAGGTTTTAAATCTAGACCTCTACCCAAAAATATTGAATATGTAGATCCAGGCAAGAAAGAAAGGATCTACTGGGTTGGATATGATGCTATAGCCAATCTAGAAGTGGAGAGGAAAAATGCTGAGTATGTCAAAAGAATCGAAGAAGAAAATAAGAGGCAAACTCAGCTGTGGCAAGAAAGACAGGAAAGAAAAATAAAAGATGAAGCTGCGAAGAGAGCTTACGAAAAGAAGAAAACAGCTGAAGATGAAAAGAAAAGAAAGAGAACTGACGAAGACAGAGCTGAAGAAGAAAGAAGGAGGCAGCGAAGGCGATGAAGTGTTGCTGCTAACCCCTTCATGTATTTTACTTTTGTAAATACTTATGTATGTAAGTCTTCTGTACGTTTAATGAAAAATCTGTAATTTGCGTAGATATAAGTATGCTCTGATTTCTCTGATACACATTGTAAACAACTGTGTAAAGAACAAGAATGATATGATCAATAAAACGATATATTCAACACATACATTTTTTGTTTCTGCATTGTCTGTATGTATCTGTGCTGTTTATATTTTTCTTAATCTTGTTAAGTTTTGGCATCATCAAAAAGGGGGAAATTGTTGGGAAATTTATTGTTTAGATTTTGATGAATGCCATGTAAAACTTAGACTAGAAAGTTGGCACCCCTTTTTTCTTGTAATTCTTATTGTAATAGATAAATTTGAATAAGTTGAGTCAAGTCGCTATGCCTAGAAATACAAGAAGTCAATCAAGATGTGAAGAGAAGACTCACCGAGGGACAAATGAGTATGGCCAAGAAAGAAGACCAAGGACTCGATCAAGGAGTATCGGTGTGAGACAATTTGTGAGAAGAGTTAGCTAAGTCAACCCAAGAAACCTAGTCAAGTTGAAATGACGATGAGTCTTTCGAGTCATTGGAGCGATTCAAGTCACCTGGGAAAAGGCAAACAAAGAGGAGTTAATCGAAAAGAATCCGTTGCACAAAAGTCAAGAACATTACTTAAATAAGTAATACTTCCATGATGCCACGTCGAAAGTGCTCGACCCCTGAAGCGTGCAAAAGGAATAAACCAATGGGAAGCACTGCACCTCGTGTCGAACCGAAAAGTGGACATTCATTTAATATGAGGAAAGGTCTACATCTCAAGATTGAAGACCAAGAAAAGACAAGCCAACGAACACAAGTGACTTTTGAAAATCAGCCTATCTCTTCAACGGGCAGATTTTTGAAAAGTTCACTATAAAAGGCTGAGGAATCACTTTGAGAAAAAGTTACCTGAACCTTGCACAACTGAGATAACAAGCAATATTTATACTGTAACCTGCAAAATATTCTCAAATTATTCAAGCAAAATCCTCAAGCCTAAATCTCGAAGGAAATTGATCCAACACTAAGCTGTGAAGGAAAGACAACTTCAAACTGTTGAAGAGGAAACTTTTGAAGAAGCAAAAGGGGTCTACTTTTGAAGGAGGATTGTAGGAAGATTCAAGGTCGGACCAATCTCAAGTTATTGGAGGGCTTCGTGATCAAATCCAAGAAGCTTGAGAAAGTAAGCTGAAGTAGCAAGGCAGTCGCCCTATGAAGAAGCTGAGTCGGATGAGAAGCCAGCTGTGTGATCAAGGCATCTCCAGACTGAGTCCCTAAGGAGCAAGTCAGCTGTGTGACCAAGACTTGTATATGGACTGATAACCACTTTGTAAATTGACCATTACTTAGTGGATTCCTCCAGGAGTTGGAGAAGAGAGGAGTAGAAGAATTACCCCATCTTCAACCTCTATAAAAATTATTGTGTCATTTACATTTCAGCATTTTAATTCTGCATACTCACTTTATATCTACTGATAATTTGCTATCCAACTGATAATTAACAAAGTGTTAAAACCAAGTGTTAAAACAAACTTAAATCAAATTCAAGGGTGTTAAGTCTTCCGCTGAAAATCTCATCACAGCCAAGTTAAGGTTTAGTCTAAACAGCTGAGTTATTCTATCAACAGCTCCTTCGAGTCTGTTGAGTGGCTAACTCTGCTGATTAACTAACTTAGTTGTCCCTCAAGGACTTAGTTGTGGAATTAACTCTGTATTATTTCAAAAGGACTAAAATCGAAAAGTTGGTAAGGTTTATTCAACCCCTCCCCCTTCTAAACCTTACTCACACCCCTTGGGACCTATATTTGGCTACCAATCTTGCTTTGTTTCTTACTACAGATCCTTATTCATTCATCTTGTTTCTAAATATCCACTTAGTACCAATAACATTTTGGTGGGTATGCCTTTGAACTAATTCCCAAACCTTATTTCTTTCAAACTTATTCAGCTCTTCCTGCATATCTAGAATCTAATGTGTGTCATCCAATGCTTGTGACACATCTTTAGGCTCTATTTGGGAAATGAAACAAGTGAACATAGCTTCATGTTGAGTTCTGGATCTGGTTCTTACTCCTTCTCTAACATATCCAATAATAAGCTCTGGAGGATGGTCTCTCAGCCATCTTATATCTGGTTGGAGTAAGTCTGTTGGATTTAGTCGTCTCGCAGATAAGTTGTCTTGAAAAGTTTCCTTATTATCATTCAGCTGCAGACATTCAAGCTGTCTCTGAGATTCAGCTATCTCATCTTCATCAGGGTTGAGTCTTCTTATATCTGCCTCAACATAGGGACACTTCTGAATAGCTGGTTGATTCATCTTGTCAGCTAACCCATCTATGTCTTCTCCATTGACATTAGGTTCATCAAAAACGACATGGATAGACTCTTCTGTGACCATAGTCCTCTTGTTTAGTACTCTAAAGGCTTTACTCTCAGCTGAGTATCCCAAAAAGATACCTTCATCAGCTTTAGCATCAAGGCTTTCAAGTTGTCCTTGCCATTGTTGTGAATGAATCACTTACATCCAAAGATATGAAAATATACAATATTTGGCTTCCTCCCTATCCAAATTTCATAAGGGGTTTTGGACAGCTACCTGTTGATCATACACATATTCTGAGTGTAGCAAGAAGTATTAGTGGCTTTAGCCCAAAATCTCTTAGGCAATCCAGCTTCAGCTAACATGGTCCTTGCAGCTTCCTTGAGAGTTCTATTTCTTCTTTCAACTACTTCATTTTGCTGTGGAGTTTTTGCAGTTGATAACTCATTAGCAATACCATTTTCTATGCAATACTGAGTTATAATCCCATTGACAAACTCAGTTCCTTTGTCAGATCTTATCTTTATAATGGTTTGACTCTTCTCATTTTTAACTCTTCTCATCAGCTGAGGGAGCTTCTGCAAGGTTTTCTTCTTTTTACACATAAAGATAGTCCATGTGTATCTTGAATAATCATCCACCGCCACTAAGGTGTATTTTTTTCCACTAATGCTGGCTGGTTCAATAGGACCAAACAAATCCATATGCAATAAGTGCAATATCCTGGTTGAAGAATGATTTGGCTTGTCCTTGAAAGAAGACTTTATTTGCTTTCCCATCTGGCATGCATCACAAATGTTTTTCTTCTTGTACACCGAGTCATGAAATCCTTCCAAAAGATGACTCCTTGCAAGCTTGTTGATTGTCTTGAAATTTAGGTGACTTAGCTTCTTGTGCCACAACCAACTTGATTCGACTGTACTCTTTGCTAGCAGACATGTGCTTGGTGTAGTAGTTGACCAATCCACTACATACATGTTTTTCTGCCTTGATCCTTGTAGCACAATTTCATTTGATTCAGCATCATTGATTTGGCAAACACCCATGTTGAATTCTACATTATAGCCCTTGTCACCTTTTGCTTGGCGATTTTGAGACCTTCAACATATGCTACATCTGTGATCTCTAGTCCATTCTTATTTATGAATCATGTGCCTTTGATCTCTCCTGGAGCTTCCTTTCCTCCAAATATGACTTTAGCACCTTTTATTTCCTTAAACTTTGAGAGATTCTTCTTGTTGCACTCACATATGTATGAACAACCACTATCCATGTAAGGTTCCTTGGCATTTATTTTTAATCAAGAAATTTTTTAGGTACCCATACTTGTCTGGGTCCTGAGGGGTTAGCACTATAAGGTGATCCAACCAACCTACAACCAAATGGTTTGACTCTAAGAGATTGCCACCTATCAGTTCCATAATCATAATGAACATTTGCAAATTGCTTAGGGGCTTTAGGCTTATACAACTGTATCGTTTGTCTGTATCCCTGTGTGTGAGCTTGTGCATTTGCTTTCTTGGGATAATAATGTAACTTTTGTGTATATTGGGCTTTGTGCTTGGGGGCATATGTGTGCTGATTATGGCTTCTTTGCCTTAGGAGTGACCATTTTTTAGTCTGAGGTCTTTGCCACTTAGGCTTGTATCCCTTTGGGCTTGGCTGATATCTCATTTGGTTGTTCCAATCAACCTGGCTGGGATAATTTCTACCATTACCATAATATGATTTTCTTTGCTGAAATTTCGGGGGCTTTTGGTATCTCTGTTTGGATTTTACAGAGTATTTTCTATTTGGAGTCTGCTAATGGGCTTTTTTGAATTTTGTTTCAGATGTCCTCTCAGTATACTCTGCTGGCTTTTTGCCTTTTCCTTTGTATCCAAGGCTATAATGGTTGTGATTGTGTTTTTGAGTGGGTTAGGTGCAACATATGGTGCTTTGAATTATTGGACTGCCTCATTATACTCTCCACTTTCTTTTGAATCATTATAAGTTCATCCAATGATTTAGATGCCTTAGTGAATGATGCAATCACATTTTTCAAATCTTTTTTCCTCTTTTTGTTGCAGCTAAGTCTGCTTGAATCTTAGCTATCTCAACCTTCAGCTCTGTATTCTCAGCAGCTATGTGACTTAGAGTACTCAACTCCTTAGGCAGTTGTGAGTTTTGGCTTTTCAGCTGGTTGTTTTCCTCATTTAGAAGTGTGTGTGAGGTTTTTACATTCTCAAAATATTTCATCATTTTGCCTAATGAATCATAAATATCAGTGGGTGATGAAGTGTTTGTGTCACTATCACTATCATCAGAATTAGAATGAGATGAGTTAGAGTGTACCTCATCTTCTTGTTCTTTGGTCATGAGGCATATCAAAGCCCCTTCTTCTGTGTCACTGGAGTAGTCAGCTTCACTGCTATCTGACTCTGCAGGTTCTTTACACTTGGCTGGGTTAGCAGTCTCCGCAGCCAAAATAGATTTCTGTAAGTCCAAGCGGCTACGATAATCTAGAGGGAGGGTGAATAGATTATCTCCATCTTTTCGATTATGCCCTCTTTTTCGAAACAAATACGCCAAGACAATAATAAATGTGCGGGAAGTAAACAACACGCATCGATTTAAAGAGGTTCAACCCACCTAGGGCCTAATCCTCTACCACCCCAGTATATCCGGGATGGATTTCAAAAAGAAAAAGAATTTTATTAATTACCACAATTAATACAAATTCAACTTACAACACCTTGAAGAGCACCACACTCTTCTTCAACACCACCTTTGGAGATTACCACAATCTCCCTTTGAAGATTACCACAATCTTCCTTCAACGGCACCTTGTGAAGATTACCACAATCTTCAACCTTGAAGAATACCAAATTCTTCAACACCTCAATAAGAAGATCACCACAATCTTCTTGCACCTATCACCTTGATCATCCAAGTGTGTTCTTACCACAAGAGCACTCACAAGGATATCTTGTGTTTGAATTATAACCAAAAATCAAGATTACAACTCAATAATGAATATTACAATTTGAATGCAAAGTGTAATCAAGAAATAAAGCCTAGACCTCAAGATGTGAAAGTGAAATACTTAGGCTATAAATACAACAAGAGTGTTGAATATGAAAGCTTGGAAATTTGCAGATTTCTTGTTGTGTATTTGCTTGTGTTGATATTTTTTGTGTCTTCAATTCATCCTCTATTTATAGGGAAGCTTCACCAACATAGGCTCCCAACATAAGCTCCTCTATCTTCACTTTTGTCTACAAAAAGAAGATCACAAGATGTAGAAATATTGTACAAAATTGAAAAGCAAATCTTGTTGTCACAGATTGCAACGGTTGGAATTTTGCTGTCAAAAACTAACATAGGGCGACCGGTTGCCCTGTTGAAGATTTCGACCGTTTGAAAAAAATAGTGCGATCCAGGTAGGGGTTACAGGGGGGTGCGACCGGTCGAGGTGGGGTGCGACCGGTCGACCTCACCCTTGACCGGTCCCTCTCCCTCTTTTTTTAAGACCTGTAAGTTCTGTTTCAAGTTTCTAATCTTCAGTCTGGTCGACCACTTTGGGCGACCGGCCGACCCCTTTGAAATGTTGTCCAATTTTTTCAAAAAATAAACTTCAAGAAATACTCCAGAAAATTAGTAAAAACATTTTAAATCATTTGGGAGTATTTAGACAACATTTATAAACATAGTTTTGGTGTAAAAACCAATTTAAACAAAACCATCAAAAGTGTTGTCCAATTTTTATCAAATTAAAAACTCCTAAGAAATACTCCAAAAATTAGTAAAAACATTTTAAATCATTTAGGAGTATTTGGACAACATATAAAAACATTGTTTTGGTATAAAAATTATTACAACAAAATCATCAAAATCTTGATAAAAATATTTATCTAACAAACTCCACCTTTTTGATGATTACAAACAAAACAATTTTAGAAGGTCGATTTTATAACAAAACAAATTTTCCTATTCTTAAAACAACAATCAATTCCAAACAAGATACATCATAAGTACAAGCACACAAGGATAGGAGCAAATATTTTTCAAAATCATTTTTGCACAAGCTCCCCTATCAACATGCATATAAAGAACAAGTATACAAGCAACAACTAAAAGCTAAAAGCTTAGCTTTCACAACTTAAGCTTGAATTCCATGAGCTTATAAGCTCCCCTGTCACAAAACATCATTAGTCAAGCATAAAAGTCCACAATACATCAAATGGACTAAGGATTGTTCATACTTATGGCTTTCAAGAGCCCTATCTTATAGCTTTTCTTGCAAGCTTATTTTCGCTTCTTTGAGCGTATGAGCATTTTTCCTGTTTCTCCCCTTTGGAATCATCAAAAGAATGTTAGCACGATAAAAACATCATATATTCATATCAAAGTGCGCAAATTTATCGATTTATCGAGCTTATTGAAAATTGAAGCTTAAATTCCAAATAAAAGGGAAAAGTTGATCAATTGACTTGCAAAAGCTCATTTGATTGATAAAACATGATCTCTATAAACTTATATGACTTTTCAAATCGAGAGAATCACGTAGGTGATGAATTTTTCATTGAAACATTTTGTCGAACACTTGGCGTGCGTCGAATAAAACTAGAAGTATATAACGCCTTTGAAATTCATTTAAGCCAAAAAATTTCATCACCAATTCAGTTCAAACAACATTCAATACATCATAAATATTAAGCTCATCATATTCAAATGAAACTAGCATCAAGAATTTTGCAAATAAGTCAAAATCTCAAGGGTTCAACCCAATTGAGCAAATGGAGTAGAATTCTTACCATTTATTCGGTAAAGATGAGCAATGATGATGATAATCGAGCTTAATGAAGTCCAAAAAATGAAACATATACAAGAAAATACATTTGAAGTGAAATTTTAGTGTATTTGGCGAAGGGGGCGAAATATAGAGGAAAACCTGTGAAAATAAGAAAACTGAGGACAGAACAAGTTTTAACCAAAAAACTCATCAGGGCGACCGGTCATGGGGCAGGGCGACCGGTCGACGGCATGGGCGACTGGTCGGCCTTGCCCCAGTCAACCCACTGTTTGAGTTCTGTCTAAAAATCCGAAGTTTGATCCAAAAAATCCGATTTTTCGCCCCTAAGTTTTAAAAACGTGCAAAATGCAAACATAAACCTCATTCAATATACATTATGTCATAATCAAGCTCGAAATGAGGTAAAAAGACTCGACGGTAAATGAACAAATGTCCGCGAGTTAACTTTGAGACGGATTTAAACACATCTCAAGTTTTTGTTAAAAAAAACGCAATCCCTTAAAAAGATATCAAATCTCAATATGTTTAGTTCGATTATGACGAACCATATTTTGAGAAATTGTTAACACCGAACTTGTTATCCCGAAAAAATAAGAACATTTTAATACTTTGGATACAACAAGTCATAAGAAGAAGTGCCTTTTAAATATTTGAAAATTTCTTTTAACGGCACTTTAATGAGATTCGTTGGGATAGTTTTTGAAATCGAGCATATAGACATAAGGCATATAAAATGTCGAGTCTATGGGAATAATACAAGAAAACATACCTTGAATTTGTTTGTCAACCGATATGCCTTCCTCAACCTTTGTCAATCTTTTACATTGGTAACCATAGAGGTTGAGATAATTTTTCCTTCTTCAATGCCTAACTTCTTCAAAGGTTCTATTGTACACTTTGATTGACATTGTTTAACTTGAAGTCAAGGAAGAATATTTGCTCCTCCATCATGCTCATCTTGAATTCTCCTATCATTAACTTAGAAAATTTCTTGCACAAGAATTCATTAGAAGCACCAAAATATCATACATTGCACAAGTAAGTAATCTTGCCCTTTTTCAAAAACAAAGAGAGTAATATAAACTTTACCTCTTGTAAAACCATTTAGCAAAAATAGCTAAGTCTATCATACCATACATGGGGTACTTGTTTTAAACCATACAAGGCCTTTTATAAAAATCATTTGGCCTAGAAAAATTTTAAACCCCGGAGGTTGTTTTATATAGACTTCTTCTTGAATAAAACCATTTAGAAAATTGGATATAACATCCATTTGGTAAAGCTTGAAATTTTCTTAAAACAAGAATGGGCAAGTAAAAAACAAATAGCTTCTAAACGTGCTATGAATGCAAATGTTACATCAAAATCAATTACCTTCTTCTTGAAAATACCTTCGAGCTACTAACCTCTTTAGTTCGACCAATGTTGCCTTTGGTCATCGAGTTTGTTCCCGAATACCCTTTTTGTCTTCTTCATCACTATCACCATAGGGCATCCAATTGATCTAAGGTGTTCTTAATAGAACATTTACATCCAAATATTTTGAGGTAACTAATATTTGGAGTACTTCATTTCTCATCTACACAACTTAACAAATTCATTAACGGCATCGCTTATATAAGCAATAAAAAATAGCCCAAGTTAAAAAAACATGCCTCAATCATCAATCACAAAATATCTTGCATAAGAGCATAGTAGAAATAGACACTATATATATAGACCATGAAGCAAGAAACACATACTATGCATTCAGAAGATCATCAAGAGTCTACTAAATCATGCAAGTTCAAGTAAGCTTAAGAAAGCTATAAAAGGTCTCTTTTGAAATTTGAAAATCCGATAACATATAGTTGAGACCTTATTTAAAAGAAGCATATGATCAAGAGCTTTGACAAAGCAACCAAGAATAATGACATTTATATGAGCAATAAAATGCATAACTAAGAGAGGGATAAAAATCAAATGTCTTATCAAAATAAAGTATAATCCCTTACAAATCTCGGATAAAACAAGCTAAGTCAAGTAATGCCTTTCAAAAATCAAAACATCCTCTTAATGGCACTTATGTGAAATACTATGAAATATCTTGAAAATCAAGCACATAGGCATATGGCAAACATAATATCGAGTCTATAAGATGAATACCGATGAGAAGCGTACCTCGATAGTTTATGGTCCTCTTAACACATTATGACATAAATAGGCATTGGTGAGGATACTTGAATCCTACACAATTCTTAAAACAAGACTAGCACAAAACATAGTAATGGAGTTGTAGGCTAAAGCAATAAGGTATATCATAAGTATGCTTATGCTATATAAACCCATAAGAGATAATAAATCAAATTTTTAGTCATAGTAAATGCACAAGAGTTTATATAAGCATCATACAAGGTCTCCTTTTCAAAATATTTTAAAAACACAAATATACATTGAAGACCTTAATTTTAAAAAAATATTTGAAAACTCATTTGCAATTAAGACACAAATAAAAACATGCATCATAACAAAATAAAATGCATATTTAAATGGAGAGATACGATTTACCAATTTCGCCATTTCCACGGGTTATGTCTCTCCCTTTGTAGATAGTATCTTCCTCTTGAGAAATTATTTTGTTGATGATGTCTTCTCCAATTTTGTCCATTTCTCGAGTTTTGTCCTTCCCATTTTTGATGGTGTCTTCCTCTTTGAGAATCATCTTGTTGATGATGACTTTGCCATTTCCAAGGATTGTGTACTTCCCATTTTTGATTATATCCTCTTCTTGGAAATTTACTTTGTTGAAAATGTTTTCTCCTTCTTTGATCAAATGACACGGTCATTTGATGTCTTCTTGGCGGTATGAATTTTCTTCGATCATTATTTCGCCGGGTACCTATCAAGAATTTATTTTGTGGTACCCTCATGTGTTTGGGTCCTTTGGGATTAGTCTTGAGACTTTTAGGTCTCCAACAATAATTAGAGCTATTTCTAGCCCGACACGTATTTACCGTATGACCCTTTTTACCGCAATAAAAGCATGTAATAATTCTAGGAGCATAATGACCAACGTGCTTAAAGACTTGATTCTTTTTCATGTGATTGACACCCTTAGGCTTATGATCAAGTTCTAGTTTCGAATTATCACCACAATCAATAATATCGGTCATTCTATCGGTACTCAAGTTGGATTTTGATAAATCATTTTTCATGCAATTAATATCCTCAACAAGAGTACTATTTTCTTTTTCAAGATTTCTAACCTTGTCAAGTGTGGTGGTGTGATCACATGAAAGTGATTCATAAGATGAAAATAAATTATCCTTATCAATTTTCAAAATATTGAATTCCTTTTTCAAATTTTTGTATTTAACAAGTAAGCTTTGGAATTCATTTTGAAGTTCATCAAAATCATTTTGCAAATCACTATAATCATTTTGTAATTCATTATCATAAGAAGTGGAGGGTTTAGAACTTACCTCGTTTTCTTCTTCGAAGCCCATAAGACATCGTTCGTTTTCATCGACGTCGGAAGTTGTAGGAAGCTCATCCCATGTTGGGTTTGTATCCATTTGAGAAGTAGATGCTTTTGAGTGGCTCCTTTCATTTGCATATACTTCTTCTAATGTTCTCCATACTTCATGTGCCGACTTTATTCCTACAATATGTTCATATTCTAAATTAGTAAATGAACAATACAATATATTGAGAGCTTTACCGTTTAAGGAGATGATTTTCTTCTCTTCATCATTGAGCTTTTTGAAGCCTTTTGAGGTGTGTGGTGTATCTTTCATCGGAATAGATTCTCCATTAATGACGGTGTTCCAAATGTCGAACCCGCAACCTTGTAAATAGCATTCCATTCTTTCTTTCCAAAATATAAAATTTTGGGAATTAAACCGAGGTGGCTTGGTGGTGCGGAATAGATTCTCCATTAATGACGGTGTTCCAAATGTCGAACCCGCAACCTTGTAAATAGCATTCCATTCTTTCTTTCCAAAATATAAAATTTTGGGAATTAAACCGAGGTGGCTTGGTGGTGGAGGTGCCGGAAAGTTGAGCTTCGTTCGTAGCCAACGATCGTTTCTCTTCACTCGCGATGCGAAACGAGCTTGCCAAAGAGTTTGGCTCTGATACCACTTGTAAGTCCAAGCGGCTACGATAATCTAGAGGGGGGGTGAATAGATTATCTCCATCTTTTCGATTATGCCCTCTTTTTCGAAACAAATACGCCAAGACAATAATAAAGGTGCGGGAAGTAAACAACACGCGTCGATTTAAAGAGGTTCAACCCACCTAGGGCCTAATCCTCTACCACCCCAGTATATCCGGGATGGATTTCAAAAAGAAAAAGAATTTTATTAATTACCACAATTAATACAAATTCAACTTACAACACCTTGAAGAGCACCACACTCTTCTTCAACACCACCTTTGGAGATTACCACAATCTCCCTTTGAAGATTACCACAATCTTCCTTCAACGGCACCTTGTGAAGATTACCACAATCTTCAACCTTGAAGAATACCAAATTCTTCAACACCTCAATAAGAAGATCACCACAATCTTCTTGCACCTATCACCTAGATCATACAGGTGTGTTCTTACCACAAGAGCACTCACAAGGATATCTTGTGTTTGAATGATAACCAAAAATCAAGATTACAACTCAATAATGAATATTACAATTTGAATGCAAAGTGTAATCAAGAAATAAAGTCTAGACCTCAAGATGTGAAAGTGAAATACTTAAATATAAATACAACAAGAGTGTTGAATATGAAAGCTTGGAAATTTGCGATTTCTTGTTGTGTATTTGCTTGTGTTGATATTTTTGTGTCTTCAATTCATCCTCTATTTATAGGGAAGCTTCACCAACATAGGCTCCCAACATAGGCTCCTCTATCTTCACTTTTGTCTACAAAAAGAAGATCACAAGATGTAGAAATATTGTACAAAATTGAAAAGCAAATCTTGCATCACGTTACAACGGTTGGAATTTTGTCATTTGTCAAAAACTAACATAGGGGCGACCATTGCCTGTTGAAGATTTCGACCGCTTGAAAAAAAAATAGTGCGATCCAGGTAGGGGTTGCGGGGGTGCGACCATTTCGAGGTGGGGTGCGGCCAGAGTGCCCCGGCGGTCGACCTCACCCTTGACCGTCCCCTCCTCTTTTTTAAGACCTGTAAGTTACTGTTTCAAGTTTCTAATCTTCAGTGCACCGTCGACCACTTTGGGCGACCGATCGACCGCCCCTTTGAAATGTTGTCCGATTTTTCAAAAATAAACTTCAAGAAATACTCCAAAAATTAGTAAAAATATTTTAAATCATTTGGGAGTATTTAGATAACATTTATAAACATAGTTTTGGTGTAAAAACCAATTTAAACAAAACCATCAAAAGTGTTGTCCAATTTTTATCAAATTAAAAACTCTAAGAAATACTCCAAAAATTAGTAAAAACATTTTAAATCATTTAGGAGTATTTGGACAACATATAAAAACATTGTTTTGGTATAAAAACTTATTAAAACAAAATCATCAAAATCTTGATAAAAACATTTATCTAACAATTTCTTCTTTTCTTGTCTTCTCTCTCTAAAGACTTTTCTTTCCTCTTCATTTCTATACTTGTTGACTTGTGGATAGGGACAGTCTACATTAAAATGTCATGGTTGTCTGCAATTCCAACACAAGTTTTTAGCTCTTTGGAAGTCTGCTCTTTCAGCTCTGTGATTATGAGCTCTCTGATTCTCAGTCTTTTGGTGATCAGTTCTCTTTGGTGGTCTGTCCTCCCTTGCTTTGAAGGGTGCTAAGTGTCTCCTGGATGATTCACCCTTGTTTCTTTTATAGTTCTTAGTGAATAACTTGTTGAATCTTTTTACCATAAGGGAAATCTCTTCCTGGTCAATGGCTTCTTTGGTTTTAGCTCTCTTGGACTCACCAACCATGAGTGCAGTTGTCTCGGGTACAATTGTCTCTTCTTGCTCTTTTCTTCTGAGCTCAAATTCATAGGCTTTAAGGTCTGAGAACAAATCATGGTTGGATGTTCTTGTAATGTACATAGAATGTCTCAAAGCCATAACCTTCATTTTCCACTCAGCTTGGAGAGACTTTAGAATATTTATACATATTTCCTTCTATGTATATTTTTTTCCTAGAGCTGAGATCATTGGTTATCTCTGTGAATCTGGGATCCAACTGATCCAGACTCTCACCTGCAACTATTTTGAAATTTTCAAATTTTTGAACACCAACAGTACAAAATGGTAACAATCCGAGTCAGCTTTGATCACACAGCTAACTGGTCCTGCGACTCAGCTTCTTCACAACACGGCTGCCCTGCTACTTCAGCTTTCTTCAAACCTTTGGACTTGATCACTTAGCCCTCTAACAAATTCAAAACCCTGGTTCGATCTGGAACCTTACTATACCTTCTTCAACCTTGGAGAGTAGACCCTTTGTTCTTGAAAACAAGTTTTTCCTCTTTAACAAATGAAGTCTTCTTTCCTTCACTCAGTGTGTTGGATCGATTTTCTTCGAGTTTCAGCTTGAGGATATTTTGTGTTGCAGGTTATTTGCTTGAATGCTTGCGTGCTTGTAATCTTGGTTGTAACCTTCTTTCAAATGAATCTCAGGCTTTTATAGTGAACGTTTGAAAATATATCTGTTAAAGAGATATACATATTTTTCAAACTCCACATCTTGGTCATTGCTTTTCGTTTCTTAATCTGCAGCAAGTGATGGTGACTTATCCTCGTTTTAATGAAGTGTGCAGCTTTTTAGGTCCTAACACACGCTCAGTGATCCCATTGGTTGATTCCATTTGCACGCTTTTGTGATGAGCATTTTTAGACATGGCAGTATGGATGTATTACTATAATAAGTAATATCCTTGACTTTTGTGCAACAGATCCATTACAATCACCTTTGACTTAACAGTTGCTTTACTCCTTTGTCTTGAGTCATCTCCAATCTTTTAGGAACGACTTAACTATTTGTCAGTGGACAGAAACAACCTTCTAACAACTTGACTGATACTTCTCTGTACTTCACTCAGCTGCCTCACAGTTGGGTCTTCTTCTTCAATCTTTAGTCAAGTCCTGTAATCTTCAACTTGGTTGCCTTCGACTCATCTAATAGAACTCTATCTATTACAAGTTGAATTACATTTGAATTGAGGTGACAACTTCCTAATCTAAGTTTTACATGGTATCATCAAAATCTATACATAAATTTTCCCAATAATTTTAACGTGCCCAGTTGGGACTTTCGCATTTCGGCGGATGTCGTTTAGACTCTGTAATGCACCGTTGACTTTTCAAAGGTGTACTTTTTCAATTTTCTCTGACATGGTAGATGACTTCATTGAGGTATTTATGGATGATTTTTATGTACTTGGGTCATCTTATTCTGATTATCTCAATAAATTGGCTAAGGTTCTAGAACGATGAATTGAATGCAACTTACCTTAAGTTGGGAAAAAAACCATTTTACGGTGACAAGAGAAAATGTTTTAGACCATGTGGTCTCAAAAAAGAGGATTGAGATTGATAAAGCTGAAATCGATGTTATTGAAAAATTATCTCCCCCTATTAACGTTAAGGGCATTAGGAGTTTTTTTGGGCATGCAGGTTTCTATAGAAGGTTTATTAAGGATTTTTCCTAAATTAGCCAATCCCTTTGTAAATTACTTGCTCAAGATACGTTTGATTTTGATGAAAAATGTTTAAATGCTTTTAATACATTGAAAGAAAAGTTGATTACTGCTCTTGTTGTTGTTGCTTCTGATTGGTCATTGCCTTTTGAAATTATGTGTGATGCGTCTAATCATACTGTGGGGGCCGTTTTAGGCCAAAAAATTGATAAACTGCTCCATGTGGTTTATTATGCTAGTTTGACTCTTAACGATGCACAAGTAAATTACACCACCACTGAAAAAGAACTGTTGACTGTTGTTTTTGGTTTGGATAAATTTCGATCCAATATTGTTGGATCCAAGGTGATTATCCATAGTGACCATGCATCCATGCGATATTGGTTGAGTAATCCCCAAGCTAAACCTAGGTTAATTCGGTGGATTTTGATTTTGCAAGAGTTTAATGTTGAAATAAAAGATAGAAAAGGGTGCTTGGCGAACCATTTTTCTCGTTTTACTCTCACTGATGACACTCTTGCAGCTCATAAACAGGAGCACATAATTTATTATTTTCCCCACGAGCAGTTGTTTGAGGTTACTTCAATTTCTTGGTATGCCGACATTGTGAACTATCTTGCATGTGGAATTGTAAGAACTAACCTTTCATTTCAGGAGAAGAAAAGATTTTTATCTACTTGTAGGTTCTACTTTTGGGATGACCCATACTTGTTAAAATCTGCAAGGATGAAATTATTCGGAGATGCATTCCTGAAGACGAACATAATGATATCTTGGCCTTTTGTCATAAAATGCACTATGGTGGACACTTTGGAGACCGCAAAATAGCCTTTAAGGTTCTCCAATCAGGGTTCTATTGGCCATCATTGTTCAAAGACGCGCATAATTATGGGCTTATATGTGATAGATGCCAAAGGACTGGAAGGAATGAGATGCCTCTGAATAATAACTTGGTACTTGAAATATTCGATGTATGGGGTATTGATATTATGGGCCCCTTCCCTAAGTATTTTTGTTTGAATATATACTTGTTGCTATTGATTATGTGTACCGGTAGGTTGAGAAAATCCCCACGAGAACTTGTGATGCTAACACTATCATCAAGTTTGTGCAGGAAAATATCTTAAGCAGGTTTGGATTCCCTAGAGCTATCATTAGCGACGAAAAATATTTTTGCAACAAGTTATTCGAGAAAATGATGAAGAAGAATGGTATTACACATAAGGTAGCTACACCTTGTCATCCTCAAACTTTCGGACAAGTGGAGACAACCAACAAACAGATAAAAGGGATTTTAGAGAAGACATTAAATCCTACGAGAAAATGTTGGGCTACCAAGTTAAATGATGAGCTCTGGGCATATAGAACAACTTATAAGACGGATTTGGGAATGATCCCCCATAGACTAGCTTACGGGGAAATGTGTCATTTACCAGTTAAAGTGGAGCACAAGGTATACTGGGCCATCAAAGTGACAAATTTCAAATTGGATAAAGCAGGAGTTGAAAGGAAGTTTTGGATAATCCGAACTTGACGAGCTTCACAATGAAGCGTATGAAAACATGCGGATATATAAGGACAAAGTCAAACAGCTGCACGATAAGAGAATTATTCATAAAGATCTCAAACCAGGTATGAAAGTCCTTTTATTTTATTCACGATTGCGTTTATTCCTAGGAAAATTAAAATCAAGATGGAGCTGGCCTTTTGAGATCGAAGAGGTATACCCTTATGGCACGGTTAAATTGCTTAATCCGAGGACTCATGAATCCTTCAAGGTGAATGGTCAATGGGTTAAGCCATACTATGATGGGGATCTCAGGCTGAATGAGTCGAGAGCATGGTGCTCGATGAGGTCACATAAAATCGTGCTTAGGTATCGTCAAGCTAACGGTGCACATTGCGCGTGCAATAGGGCGCGGGCACTCACCACATCACCCAGCAAGTGTGCGGTCGCGTACTAAGTGAGCGGGAACGTACCATCACAACAGAGACGTTATCAGACGTGAAGTTAGGGCATTTTGTCATAATTTCTCCACACAATTCTCCCTAAATACTAAATCTACTTCTCCTAAACTCCAAATTTCACCTTCAAACTCCAAATTGCACTCCGATTAAGTGGTTATACACCATCAATGGCACCCCCTACGAGGAAAAAGAGCATAAGAGGAACCACCTGGGGCTCAAGAGGACATCCCGATGCTACTGGTGGATTTGGCCGAGCAATTCAACCCACCCTTCCTGATTTACTTCGAGGAGGAAGGCAATGGTATACGAGCTTAATTTCACACGTGGTACCGTCTCTTATAATCTCTCTTTACAAACAATAGAAGAGTTGGGTTTGAATGATGAATTTATAGGAATTGTGGATTTTTTGGGTTGGCAAAAACTGATTAAGTGTGGGGGTAAGGTATACTCTGAACTCGTAGTCGAATTTTACACTACTCTACATTTTTTGTATGCCCATTTGACGGAGTTTACATGCCGGTTAGTTGGGGTAGAATGTAAGGTGGATTACGATGTGATTAAATCGATGTTTGGGTTATCTACTCGTGGGTTAAGTTAAATCCCAAAGTCTTTTCAGCCGGGACAATTTTTGTTAGAATTGACAGGGTTAAATAATTTCTCGACAAAAGGGATGCGAATAGGTTTATTCGGGAGCCTGTGACTTACCTTTTACACAAATTTTTAGCCCATTAGATATTTGAAAAAGATGAGAGCAATAAGATGACGAGTCCAGAACTATTTTTCCTATTTTGCGCTTGATCTCGTACCAAAGTTTGTACCACTGCTTTTATTTTTGATACATTTAATCTCTTTCAGCGAAAGAGTACATACAAATTGGGTATGAGACATTTTATATCTCTCATAGCGAAACATTTTGGGGTTCGGATAGCCGTGCTTAATTATACAGAGATGGATAGGGCATACATCAATAAGGATTCCTTGACCAACATGAAATTCTTGACTAAGAAAGGACTTCTTCGAGAACCCACCACAAGAAAATGTTTCCATAATCCTATATGGAACCCGGTAACTGCTCCTCCACCCCCACCTATTTCAATGGGGAGCAGCAGTGAGGATGATACCAAGCAGTACGACCCACATGGGGCAACCCCAACTGATTCATTCGCTCCCGGCCCTTCTTCGGCCCCAAGCCAGGGTCCCCCCACCGGATGGAAGGCCGTTATGTCGCGTTTAGATGCTATGTTGTGTCAGTTTGTCTATTTCCAACATCAAATGACTGATGTACAAGAGCAGATGACCAGCCTCTGCAACCTTATGCAAAACATGAACATCCAGATTGAGTCCATCGACACTCGGGTGCAAAATATTGAACAGAGTTGGGACAACATGTCTTTCTCGCCCTTCCCACCTCAGCCACCGGCGGAGGATGATCAGTGACATTGTCCCGTGAATTTTTTTTTCTATTTTTCTTTTCTTTCTTTTTTGGTGTGTTGAATTTGAGTGAGTATGTTTCCATTTTTCTTCTTTTCATTACTCTAGTTTTTTCTATTTTGGCTTTGTGTTTTCTTCCACATATGACTTTTGCAGAATTGTAGGTGGATGTGACTATGGCGCCATTTATTAATCTTTGCATTTTTCAGGGACGTAATTTTTCCTTCTCTTTTAATTTTACGCATTGAGGTCATTGCATTATTTAAGTGGGGGAGGGGGTACAACTAGTCATTGATAGAATATGATGAGTCCATGTGATTATATTTTTACTTTGCCTATCGATTATTTTAAGTTTAATAATAGTGTTGTTTAGTCGACTTGAAGTAATGTATTAATTTTCGCCTCAATTCAAAAATGTCATTGTGAACTTGATACATAGGATTTGACTAAATTGTGAATTAACCTTTGTGGTGAACAAATTAGGTGATGGTTAAACAATAGTTCATGTTGTGGGGTTTGAATTACGAGATTTCATTGATGTTAATTAAGTTAAAACCCTATTTTGATTTGTGTGTATACACAATTGCTAGCCTTGAGAAAACAAAAATAGCGCAATATAAAAAATAGAGTAATCGAGATTATACTCCGCTGGTTAAACCACTTAGTAACTAGGAGTATTCATGGCTAGTAATTGCGTAATTTGTTGCGTGAGTAAAAGGTTGCGATCAATGAGGGATAATTCAAAGCAGATGGAACATGACGTTATGGTTTAATTGATTCTCAAAATAAACATAACATTTCTTGTTGAGTTTATTGGCATTATTATTTGCTTGATGTCAAGCAAAAGGCTAAGTGTAGGGGAGTTGTTTTGCATGTTTTTGTGTGTGATTTTTGTGTATTTCTTATTTTTCTTGTGTGTGATTGTGCGTATTTTTTTGTCTTTATATCCTGTTTTATAGTGTCGAGTGTTACATAGGATATTTTTATTTATCATTTTTGTAGGTTTTGGTAAAAAGAAATCTTGAAAATGGGCTAAAACGAGCAAAACAGGCACTACGATTGACGTTGGCTTGGACAAGTGCGCGGGCGCGCACATTGGCATGCAGTCGCGCACGAAAAACAGAGGAAAAAATGGAATGCGAGCATATGACGTGCAATCGTGCATGGCAAGACTGGGCGCACGGGCGCATGCATGGATAGACGCTCGCGCAAGGAAGAGTGCAGAGTGCAGCGTGGCGCGCAACGTGTGCAACAGCGCGGTCGGGCACTGGAGATGTTTCTAGAGATTTTTGAGTTTTTTTATTCTTTAAGGATTCTCCCACCTTGTATAGGGTTCTAGGCTTATAAATAAGACTTGGGGGATCCATAAATTCGTACACTTTCATTACTTAACACTTTTAAACCTTAGATTTTGTTATTTTCTCTTTTATTCAACATTGAGATTTCTTGGGTTCTTCCCTTTGAAGTTATTTTGCGGCTTAATCAAAGCGTAATATTTCTTCATATTCTTGTCCGATTTCAATTGGTGGGTGATTATTATTATTGCATGATGATGTTTATGATTGTTTTCTTTCCTTCAATTGAGATTATGATCCCACCTCCAAGCATGAACTAACTTCCTTGTTCTAGAATTAAGATGATTTGATTCAAACAAATAAGCATGTATATTGACTAATTGATTTGCTTTCCTGAATAAATTCCTTTACTTGAAGACTAATTGTTTGGCCAGCTTTTGATTGTGTTGAGAGAATAATTGAGACCGAGAGAAGATATTATTCCTGGACTAAATCTATTCTGGGGGTTAGATATTAATCAAAGATGTATTATGTAACTTGGTTAATGAAAATAACAAATTATGTAGGGGTAGACCTAATCTGTGAATTCGTGAGTTATCAGATCTAGGCCTAGTTTTTACCTGTTTGTTATAATTGTTAATCGCATGATCAATTAGTTGATATTCTGCTTGCAAGTTTGATGAGATGATTCTGAAATCCTAGACGTTTATCCATATCGTTTTCTTCGGGTTTAATTGTGTTCAGTTTTAATTGGTATTTTAATTATTTTTCTTTAAATAATTAAAATCACAAATCTTGTTAAAGTGTTTCGATTTATTTTCTGTTATTTGTGTTGCATAATAATTATCTGCTGACTAAGTCTTCGTCGAGGGATGACTTTGGTCAACTTGCTACCCTATGATTGATCTCATGCTCTTGCGAGCGTCGCTAGATTTATTTTAGGTGTTTAGCGGCCGAACAAGAATTGATAATTGTTTTTGAAAGAATATTGACAATTTTTTTGATGCGTATAAACCTTATGGATCTTGTTCTTTACATTTTGTCATGTTTTGAAAGGAGCCAAGAAATAAGATTTCCTCAGCAAGAATATTTGGTACTATAAGTTTTTATCAAACCTTTTTTTGTACAGAAATCATTTAAGGCATTTTGTCTCAGATTATTCGTATTAATTGTGGGATGAGAATTATGGGCTCACTACACGGTAGTTCGACACTGGTTCATGGAATTGCTTGAAGAGAGATAATTGTTGTATTAAAATTAAAAAGGATTTTTTTTTCTGCAAAGAAACGGTTTCAATTCCCAATTTGGCTGTTCAGGTTAATTACAAATTCAATAAATAACAAAGGGTAGTAATGTAAAATTCATTATTCTGGATCCAATATCAAGAAGTCCAACCAAATAAATTAAAATTTACAGTGGTGATATCCTACTTTTCACGGGATGAATCAGACATTGTTATGGACTTGATTGAATCCATGTTAATAGGTTGGCATATCCAATAGCAAATAATGAATCCTAATCACATAAATCAACCAAACTGACCCTTAAAATAAGCCCTGAAGCGACCTAATAGTTAGAGTCGGGCACGATCCTCTTGGAGAGTCGTTGATCTGACTATCATATGATACAATAATTACTCCCAGATGATGACACTTGATAACACTAGAATCACCACATGTGTCGGGTAAATCTATATTACAGTGCTATAACAATCACAAGGTAACTATTATTCAATTTTCACTTCTTACATTGACTAGTACTTATGATCGAAGATCTCAAGAGTTCAATATGACTTACGCATTAGAGGATCTTCCATGGGGATCACCCCGACTAGATTGAGATACTCTTTATTGTAGGTCTTTCATCCCGAACCCTATTACATGTCTGATCCAAAATCTCAATATCAATATGAAGGTAATTATTGATTTAAGTCAGATTAACATGCTGAAATTTAATACTCCATAAAAGCTTCGAATAGTTCAAGCTTTTGCATCGAAAAGTCACCAAACAACTACATCTCTTCGAAAATACCAACAATAAGTTCACATTTATTACAAATTTGTATCATAGTGAACATAGTGAAGAAACATAAGATAGATTTATAAATTGTAAAAGTGGATAAAACATGGGTGGAAACCACGGAGAAAAGAGAAAACATAAACAAAAAAGAAATATGGTAGAAATTAATATTGTTGGAACGTGTTATCTTTGTGTAACCAAGTTAAACACTTTATTAGAATTGTTATCTTCCGACTAATGTTGGAATGTTAGTTGGAACATAAATATAAAATATATGTGGAAGTTTAAATTTTTATACAAATCATGCCCAAAAAGAAAATAAAATTATGAATTATTAAGATTAAAATTGTCATTTTTGTATTGACTTTAATAGTTAAACTTCCTCCATAATTTGAATTTGCATTGGTGAACTCCATCCAATGTTTACCACCAATAATCAGTAAACCTTTATTCAGTAGATCATTCTCTTCTATATCATGCCTCATTTGACTTGAGAACTAACCTCTTTCCACCAAAGCATGTTCAATTAGATGATCGAATATCATTTGCAACATATGCTAATATCTAGGCCTAGTTAAAGCTCAAAACTCTTGATCAAAGATGAAACACTTTGGAGACAAATTAGTTATTTCTCTCCTCATAATACTTACTAAGATTTGTGTCCTTTTTATTTGGAATGGTAATAAATTCTCACATCGGGTATACATAGGTAAGATCATGAGTTTATAAGTAATGGAGAAGATATCTACCGGCATGAGGACTTTTTGGTGAAAGCCCAAAAATAAAACTATGAAGGTTTAGGCCCAAAGGGACAATATCATGCCAATGTGGAGGTGGGTTGTATTCCGTGGACTCCCATCAAATGGTATTAGAGTAATGACCTAGATTTGGTCGTGTGGATGAAAAAACAAAGTTTCTAATGTTGAACAAAGATGGTGGGGCCCTATACAATTGATGGAGTGTCAAGAAGGCTACATTAGATATGCGGGTTTGGTCTGGATAGAGTGGACTCTCAAGATAGGAGGTAATCATGTGCATAAATAATCTAACTTGATAGATCAAGATCTTCATGTAAGGCGTGCGCATCCAACATGGTGAAGAAAAACTATTAAGATGGGCCATCAATTGAATAATCTTTTGTGAGGAGGCTCGATGGTCCTCTGTTCGAGGGGAGAATTGTTAGGAATGCGAATAAAGTCCCACATTGGCTAGACCTGGGAAATTTCATGGGCTTATATGTGATAGACAATATCTCTACTGATATAACACCTAAAAATAAAACTATTGGTATAAGTGATTATTAATCAAAGAGCTTGGATGAGTTAGTCTAACATTGAATCTTGTTTGAGTAACTTTAGTTTTTATACATATTTCTTTAGCAGTCAAGTCGAGTGCGAACCAATCAAGAATGAAAAATATGTTCAAACTTGATTAATTATAAGTACAAATTAAATTCAAATGGACTTTAATAATAAATCTCGAATCAAAGTCAAATAACTCAATTTATTTTTCAAACATGACACATTTAATATTAATTAAACCATAGAAAATTTGCAAACGACTATTTCTCAACAGCTGCATCATATTTCGTACAATACCGGAGGCGTGTGTCTCTATGATCCAAAGTCAAGGGCAAATCTTTCGTTCCACAATCATAATTTGTACTTATATACAAATATGATCTCCATATAACCATTAACTTTTTGGAATTTTGGTTTGATAAATATGAGGTTTTTTACCAATATTTGACCAAATATTTAAGTGGTTTCCATTTATGAAAAATAAAAATAAAATAATAATAAAATTCTACTAAGTGAGTAGATGGGATTAACATTTGGAATTTCTCAAAATCAATTTCAGGTGAATGAGAAATTAATGCAATAGGTTGACCACTTAAAACTAGAAAAATAATATATAAATTGGAAAAAATAGGGGTGGAGTGAAACTCCACCGCACATAGGATATAAAGCTAAAATAAGCTCACTTTATACAGTCCAAGTTTAAGTAATGAGTTTGGGCCCTTGGGGCACCAAAATTTTTGAAGGAGAGATGACCTACATGCTTGTAAGTTTGGTTCAATACATACACGTGCGTGCATGCCTGCCGGTCGGCTCAGCTCGTGCTCATGCTTGGGTTCAGGCCGTGGGCCAGTGCCTCAAAGCCCTTACAATTTTGGACAAATTTTATTTGACCTCTCTATTTTATTTTTACTCAAATCGACCTATACACTGTGTTAGGCATGCACGGCCATGCACCTTGGTCAGAGGACCGCGCGCTTCTGAACAGATGCACCTATGCGAACTAACATAGGCGTTTTTGGCTGATGGACATATCTTTCCGAGCTAAAAGACATGACGATTTCCATAAGGCATTGAGATGTCTATATATATCATCCCCTAATGTTTGAAAAATCTAATCCTAAACCAGATAATAATTTTAAAAGCACTCTGCATTATCAACATCTTGTTAAACATCCTTCAAAAACTTGAAACTTCCAAACACTTATTTAGTTTAATGGTTTTTAAGTTTTATAGTGCTACTAACTTAAGAAAGAAGTTGTTGTATCTTAAAGATGATTGCCACACAGTTAACATCACTATACATGGGGCAATTTTGTCTTGTGGAGATATAACTTAGTTTTAACCTTGAATTAAATTTTTTCTATCCCATTTTTGTTTTCTCAAACCATTTTCTTGAAAACCATTACTACACAAACAATAATTGGAAGAGGAAATTTACGTTTTCAAGACGATGACAAGTATATCATTCACTCTGATGGCTATCGCTCCCGCTCACAACGAAAAACCTCCGAAGTTCTCTGGCGTAGACTTTAAAAGGTTGCAACAGAAGATGTTGTCTATTTGACCACTTTGAGCCTGTCCCAGTTTATGAAGGAAGATCTGTTGACCATTGCTGAAGACGAGACCGACACCCAACAACGTACGATTGTGGATGCTTGGCATCACAATGATTTTCTCTGCTGAAACTACATTAAATGGGTTGGAATACACGCTATATAACGTTTACAGTTCATTCCAAACATCCAAAGAGTTATTGATCTCTTTGGATAAAAACTACAAAACAAGAGATGCTGGTACAAAGAAATCTATTGCCGGCAAATTTTTGGAGTTCAAGAAGGTTGATACCAAAATGGTGATAAGCCAAGTTCATGAAATTCAAATCATACTTCATGACTTAGTGTCTGAAGGGTTGATGTTGAATGAGTCATTTCAAGTGGCTTCAATTATCGAGAAATTGTTGCCATTGTGGAAAGACTTTAAGAACTACCTTAAGCACAAGCACAAGGAAATAGGGCTTGAGGATTTAATAGTTCAACTTCGGACTAAGGAAGACAACCGAAAATCTGAAGTTAAAATCGAAATTGGAATAGAGGCCAAGGTTAATCTTGCAGAATGGAGCACTAGCAAGAAATGGAAGTATTCTACAAATAATAAAGGGAAGACCAAAAAGTTTAAACGTAATTTCTACAACTGTGCAAGACGAATCACATGGCCAAGGATTGTCGATATCCTAAGAAAGGCAATAAAAATGGCAACCAACAATAAGCCAATTTTATCGAGGACAAGCCTGGTTCGGTAGACATGTAAGAGCTCGGTCTCAACATCATTGTGTTTAAACACAATATGGTGGATAATTCAAGGGAATAGTTAGTAGATACCAGAGCTACTCATCACATTTGTGCCGACAAAGAGATGTTTTCTTCCTATACTCTGATAAATGGAAGGAAATTGTTCATGGAAAACTCTTAGAATTCTAATATCATGGGGTTTGGGAAGGTTGTGCTAAAGATGACTTCCAGAAAAGAGCTTATGCTTGTGGATGTGCTGCATGTCCCGACATTCGCAAGAACTTGGTTTTTGGTCCCTATTAAGCAAGGCCACATTTAAACTAGTGTTTGAGTCCGACAAGTTTGTAATGACCAAGAATGGTCAGTTTCTATGTAAAGGTACCTTCATAAAGACCTCTTCAAAATGTCTGTAATGAATGTTTTCCACCAAGAGGCGATGAATAAAATTATTACTTTTGTTTACTTTTTGGATTGTTCTAATTTATGGCATGATAGATTATGACATGTAATTTAATCACAATTAAAAGGTTAGTGAATTTGGATTAATACCAACATTTAAAACCGATTCACAAGACAAGTCTGGAGTTTGTGTAGAAGCAAAATTGGCTAAAACACCATTTTATTATGTGACAAGAAGCATCAAACCACTTGAGTTAATGCACACAGATGTGTGACTTAAAACTTGTGCAAACTCGAGGTGGGAATAAGTATTTTATAACGTTTAGTGACGATTGCACAAGATATTATTATGTTTATCTTTTGAAAAGTAAAGATGAAGCTTTAGTAGCTTTTAAAACTTATGAGAATGAAGTTGAAAATCATCTTATTTAAAAATTAAGATGATTTGCAGTGATAGAGACAGAGAGTATGTTGCTCCATTTGAAGAATTCTGCTCGAAAGCGGGTATAATTCATCAAACGATAACTCCATACTCACCTCAATTAAATGGTGTTGGATAACACAAAAAACATACTCAACATGATATAATGAATGTGATGTTAATAAGCTCTGGCTTACGCCAAAACTTATGGGGGGAAGCTATACTTTCTGCAAACTATACATTCTTAATAACAAACCACACAAAGGTAAAAATGAAACTCCATATGAGTAATGGAAAGATCGGAAACCATCATATAAATATAAATACCTTAAAGTGTGGGGGTGTTTGGCTAATATGAAGTACCTAATCCAAAACAAGTTAGAATATGTATTCAAAAAATTTATTGTATTTTCATCGGATATGCAAATAATAGTAGTGCATATCGCTTTCGGGTGCACAAGTCAGCAATTCTTGATATAAATGATGGATGATCATAAAATCAAGAAATGTTATATTCTTCAAGAATATCTTTCCTTGCAAAGAAAAGAAAAAAGAAAGTTCGAATATAAGAACTTATGAAACTGCGGGGTTATCTCATTGTGATGATGAAGAGGAACCAAGGTGCAGTAGAAGGACAAAGTAGCTAAGTCTTTTGGCCATGCTTTTCTAACATATATGTTAGAAAATGAACGTAGAACTATTCAAGAAGTTTTGGTTAGTCCAGAAACTCCTCTCTTGAAAGAAGCTATCAACAATGAAATAGATTCCATCATGCAAAAAAATACTTGGGAGTTGGTTGATCTCCTACCGGGTCGCAAACCTTTAGGATGCAAGTGGATCCTTAAAAGAAAGTACAAAGCAGATGGATCTATAGATAAATACAAAGCCCCGTTGGTAGCCAAATGGTTTAAACAAAAAAAGGGATATGACTTTTTCGATACATATTCTCCTGCTACGAGGAACACATCCATTCATGTTCTCATTGCCATTGCAGCTTTGCATAACCTTGAGATACATCAAATGGATGCGAAAACTGCTTTCTTGAATGGTGAGCTTGAAGAAGAGATTTATATGGAACAACTTGAGGGATTCGTTTCACCCGGATAAGAGAACAATGTGTGTAAATTTGTCAAGTCCCTTTATGGACTAAACAAGCACCTAAGCAATGGAATGAAAAGTTTGAGTTGACTATGAAGTCAAAATGGTTTCAAAATCAACGAATGTGACAAATGTGTCTACATTAAAAATACGACAAATGATTATGTCATTGTATGCCTTTATGTAGATGATATATTGATTAGGGGTAGTAGTTATGATTTAATCATGAATACTAAGAATATGTTAAAGAGGAACTTTGACATGAAAGATATGTGATTATCTGATGTAATACTATGGATTTAAATCTCTAAAACTCAGATGGGATTGTCTTGTCACAATCCCATCATCTCAGCTGGAATATGCACTGTTAATTAGCAGTTTGATGTACTTAACAAATTGCACATTCAAACATTACATATTTAGGGAGTAAGCTAAGTAGATTCACAAGTAACCTGAGTAAGGATCGTTAGAAAGTCATGACAAAGGTGTTGAAATACTTAAAGTATACCATGAATCATGGGATACTTTATTCAAGATATCCATTAGTATTAAAAGGTTTCTCTGATGCCAATTAGATATCAGAGACAAAAGACTCTCTGTCCACGAGTGGATATATGTTCATAGTAGGTGGATGAGCAGTGTCATAGAAATCTTCTAAGAAAACGTGTATAGCTCGATCCACTATGGAATCTGAGTTCATTGTTAGATAAATTAAAGCTGGAGAAGAAGCTGAGTGGCTTAGAAATTTATTGGAAGATATTCCTTATTGGAATAAACCTGTGCCAACTATATTTATAGATTGTGATAATCAATCAACTATTAGTCGAGCACAAAATAATATGTATCATGGTAAGTCTAGACATATTCGTCGACGACATAATACCATTAGATAATTGATTTCGAATGAGGTTATTTCGGTTGACTATGTGAAGTCAAAGGAAAACCTGGCGGATCCGCTAACAAAATGGATAAATCGAGATCAATTATACAAGTTATTAAGGGGAATGAGTTTAAAATCCACAAAATAAAAAATGTTCATAGCGGCAACCCAACCTTGTGAATTAGAGATCCCAAGACCTTCGTTCAATGGGACAAATAAGTTATAAAAGTTCAACTGAACACTTGGGAAATGTACTTAGCTCATTCCCTGAACATCCAAGTGCCAAACCTGCAGAATGTAGTGAGGTTAAGTTTAAACTTTTAGTGGTTCCTATACCAAAAGGTGGAGTATGGCATGATACTCTTCAAAAGGAGATCACCTATGTAACTGAGAAGTAATTGTCGCTTCAATGAATACTTATGAATCTAAGATATGGTCCAGGACCGAAATGGACACAACGTGAGAACAATAAATGTTAGAATTATTATTGTGTAAATAATGTTGTCTTGGTTTACACAAACGACTGAGTTGTTTAAGGCATCGCAGTCACTAAGCAACTAGTAAACCCGATAGTATTTTACTAAAGAAGGTTCAAAGCCACAAACTACCTATCCTGATGCAATAATATTTCGTCGAGACTTTCAAGCGAATTTGCATATATGCATGCATTAATTTCACCCATGTATTGGATTGTTGGAAATTTGGTTTGATAAATATTGGTTTTGGCCTACATTTGACCAAATATTTAAGTAGTTTTCATTCGTGGAAAAGGAAAATAAAATAGATAATCAAATTCTACTACATGATTAGTGAGATTAGCATTTGGATTTTATCAAAATCAATTTCGGGTGAATGAGAAATTAATGCAATAAGTTGGCCACTTAAAACTAGAAAAATGATATGGAAATAGAAAATATGGGGGTAGAGTGAAACTCCATCCTACATAGGATATAAAGCCAAAATAAGCCCATGTTATATAATCAAAGTTTGAGTAATGGATTTTGGCCCTTGGGCAACCAAAGTTTTTAAAGGAGGGATGACCTACATGCTTGTGTGTTTGTTTTAAACATACACACGCGCGCCACTGTCGCCCGCCCACCGGCCAACTCGTGCTCGGGCCTGGGCTTGGGCCTCAAAGCCCTTATAGTTTTGGACAAATTTTATATGACCCCTCTATTTTGTGCAGTTTGGACAGTGAGCCTCGCGTGTTCGCAAATCTTGGTTAGAGGACGGTGTGCGCGGTCGCATGGTGGAATGGCGGTCGCACACTTTTGAACTTATGCACCTGTTTGAGCTAACAAAGGCTTTTCGGTTGTTGGACATGTCTTTTCAAGCCAAAAGACATGACGATTTCCATAAGGCACGTAGATGTATATATATCATCCCCTGATGTTTGAAAAATCGAATCCTAGACCAGATAATAATATTAAAAACGCTTTGCATATCAACATCTTGTTATATATTCTTGAAAAGCTTGAAAGTTCTAAACAAAGCTCATTTAGTTCGCTGGTTCTTAAGTTTTGTAGTGCTACTAACTTAAGAATGAAGTCGTTGTATCTTAGAGAATTGCCTCACCATTAACAATATTATGAACTGGAGAATTTCGTCTTGCGGAGATAAAACTTAATTCTAGCCTCGACTTAATTTTTTTTGTTTCGTTTTTATTTTTTTCAAGCCATTTTCTTGAAAACCAGTACCACAAACAACATAACTAATGCTTAATTAGATTATTATTATTATATATTGTTATTATAAATACACATTCATGTTATGCAAGAACACTATTTTATATAGTAAAATATATAGTCAATAAGCTTTGAGTAATGAGGAGTAGCATCTACTATTTTAGGAGTGCTTTGTAAAGTCAATCAAAACTGAAACCGACGGAGTAAGTTATCGGAAATGTTTGGGCCATCTCTAGTAGCCACTAAATTAGTGTTTAAGTAGTGGAAAAGGCCCTTTGGATGGACATTTAATGGAATGAAAGAGTATGATTGAGATAATTAAAAATTAAATATATACGCATATCCACTACCCAAAACATAATTAAATAAAAATAATAAAATACATGCAGCATGCATGGTTCTAGAATTTAATGAACAGAGAGTGATACCTCAAAAATAAAATGGCACTCGATGTTCTTTTAAAGAAGGATTCTTGAAATTAAATATTCATTTTGACCGATATTTTTGAGAAATCAAATAATTTCATGATACGGCAACGGATGACAATCGTTCCTCATTATAGCTCATCGCGTGCTTATTCAAATAGGGAATGAATTCCTCCCCTTTATATATAAGCTTTCAATAGGTGAGTAGATTGTGTGTGGACGGAGCCGATATAAGATTAATCATTAAGGCTGCCCCCAAAACTGATGTAATTTCACTTCAATTCCCGAGCCTCCAAATTAAATCTTAATCATTGAGTGGATTATTTTCTACATTTACACAACAAAATTTAGAGGCGCTAGTGTAACCCTAGCAAAAGTGCATCGATGCAAGTCACATACAAAAATAGAGAGGGAATAATTTGCGATTCTCATTTCTCTTATTAATGAGAGGGATAAATCTAAATGGCCATATTATGGCTAGCCATAAAAGCAAATTCATCATTTCTCTTATTAATGAGAAGGGTGATATAGTAATTTAATATTTTGTTTGACTACTCTACCCTTCCCATCTACCCTTCCCACCTAAATACCAATGACTCCACTAATTAGAATTTGAGATTCAAATTTCTCTCTCTTCATTAAATTATTCTTTTTACCTTTTCAAGAAAATAATTTATTTAACAAATTAATTGATGGATTAATACTTGAATAAGAAACATATATTTCGGATGTACAAGAGCTTTTCATATGCATTGTCCCTTTTAAGGTTTAACAATCAATACGTGAATCAAGTCAAATTAATTTTTAAAAATTTATAATCTTTGCCATATTTGTTTTGAATTTTCATCCGAAAATCAATACACATAAAACTATCTTTAGTAGGAATATTAGAATTTAAAATATCATATAAATGAAAATCAAACAAACACTAATAAATTAGTTAAATGCTAAATTAAGTTTTCAGATTCTCTAATGACAGGTACAATTTGGCCACTCCGACAATCAAATCGGATTTTCACTTATTCCATTGTCATCTCGATATATAAAAAAAACAAATATATATGAATTTATTTTGAGAAAATATTTTTAAAGAATGAAGATATTTAAAAACAAAAAAAAAATCCAAACATTCTAATATACATTAGTTTCATGCAGACATAATGTATTAAAACAAATCCAAATATTCTAATCCAAACATATTTTACTCGTCTTCCAAATTGAAGCACTGAATAATGTTCAATAATGGTTCCTTTTAAGCCTACTTTAATATATGACAAAGACTTATATAAGTCCATCTCACCGATCTTTATCCGTGAGATGGGTCGAGTCGATCAAGTCAAAAAAATCATGGTCAAAAAAAGGTCAATTCTCCGCCAAAAATAGTATATGGTAATACCTTTTGAGAAAATTATAATAATTTTAAG
Organism: Rehmannia glutinosa; assembly: GCA_016081115.2. Classification (NCBI taxonomy): domain Eukaryota; kingdom Viridiplantae; phylum Streptophyta; class Magnoliopsida; order Lamiales; family Orobanchaceae; genus Rehmannia; species Rehmannia glutinosa. The sequence continues at coordinate 31,077,304 of CM071934.1, read as the reverse complement.
ACAATAATATTTTGAGCAAAAAAATAATATTTTATTAATAAACATGTAATACTTTTTGGTTTTTTATATTTATTTTTATGTGAAACTAAAAAAACCTAATTTGTATTTTGCTCATTTCTTGTCGATTATACTATGGTGATCAAATCTTCTTAACAAATTCCAGTCACGTAAAATATGCATTTAGTTTTAACGTAATATGCACTACAATATAAGTGACATAAGGTAACACCCAAAAAATGTTACATATTAGCCATAAAATGTTTATATAGACAATAGATATCACTTTTTATGGTGATACATCTGTCCGTGCTACCTATAGTCTACGATATCACTTTTAATACCTTTAATGACAATTTTTTAAGTGTTTATTGTAACACTTTAAAAAAATATATATAAAAATATTACATATAAGTCTAACGTAGCACTTTTTTGTTAAAATATAATAAAAAAGCATCGAACCCAAGACCTATGCTATTTAGAAGTAATAATTTACCAATGGGCTAAGTTGATTCTTATTGCATCTTTTGCTTTGATTTTTATATATACATATATATATATATATGCTTATATATATTAAAAATTATATTATTTACTATATGTATTAAAATTATATTATACACTATAAATATAAATTTATATAATATATTATATATATTATAAATTATATTTTATATTAGGAATTATATTATATATTAAAGAACATAATAAAACTAAAAAATAAAAATATCAAATAAGTTTATCAATGAATTGATTTTCTATTAGTAAAAATAAAACGAAGTATAGAAATAAAAAAACCGAAGCACTAGAGTAATCCAGTAGCCGGGAAGCCACTTCCTGGAATTGTTCTTTCGAAAAAGTTAATTTATCAACGGAAAAAATCCATAAGTATTTACCGACGACATCAGTTTTCGTTGGTAATTCTTTTTTTGAAAAATATTGTTGATTAGTTTCCGTCAGTAAAATTAAAAGTATTAAATAAGAATAATAAATTTACCTAGGAATTTTTTCGTGGATATTACGATATAATTAATTACATTGTTGAATTTGTTTAGAAAAAAAAAAGCAAAAAGAAAAATAAAAAACCTTCGGTAATGCCTACAATTGATTTCCATCGATAAAATCCATGGGTATTTTATAAGTTTCTTGTAATGTCATATAACATTTAGTAATTGATTATGTATCACTTATATATATATAATATAATTAATAGAAATAAGTTAAAAATTAACAAATAAATAATCAATATATTTTATAAAACCTTAAGTTATGTTAATGCTATAAGTAAACTAACTAAAATCTCATATACAATAAATAGGCAAAATAAAGGGTAAAAATCTACGAAAATTGGCATTTATTAATATTTATAGATTAATATTACTAAAATATTAAAAAAAATAAAAATTAAGAAAAAACATTGCTCTGGCCTTTCCCTAATTTTAGGTATGGCGTCCCAAGTTATTTATTATTTTTTTTAAAAAAAGTGTATCATTATTTAAACATCCCGCATCACACATTTTTCAATTTCCATGCAATTTCAAGTGTCATTAAAATATGTTATATTTTTTAAGTAAAAACACTTAGTAAACGCTTTGTAACTATGTGTTTAATACTTTGAAACAATACTTTATTTCAATATTATATACATAAATTAAGTTAAATCTTTCAAAAATTAATTATTATTATTATGTGAATATTATATAAAAGACAAAATAAGAAGGTTAATTACATATATCAGTAGACTGATTATTGTTAAATACTTATTTTTAATGATGTTAAGTTATAATTTAATAGAATATAAAACACTATATTTTAATTTTATGTAAACTAAATATAATTATAAATACAATTCACATAAGAATATATTAAATATTATTAAATGATTATCTTACTTTATGCTATAATCAAAGTTAAAATTGAGTTTGAGTTTGTATTAGTTATGAAAACGAATTTCGAAATTTAGATTTACCCAATTGAAAAATCATTATTAACTTTTGCATTGAAAACTATCACATTGATTCTCTCAAGAATGTGGGCTCAAGGGAAAATAAAGTGGCACCATTATGTGTATTTAGAGCTATAATGCTTTAAGGGTTGTACAGTCATTTCATTTCCTTAAGCATTATTAAATATTAATTAAAAATAATCTACCTACTTTATGGACATCCATATTCTGGCCATTTAGCACTTCCCATAAGACTAATCATTAAGGCTGCCCCCAAAACTGATGTAATTTCACTTCAATTCCCGAGCCTCCAAATTAAATCTTAATCATTGAGTGGATTATTTTCTACATTTACACAACAAAATTTAGAGGCGCTAGTGTAACCCTAGCAAAAGTGCATCGATGCAAGTCACATACAAAAATAGAGAGGGAATAATTTGCGATTCTCATTCACCCTTCTCCTCTTCGGATATGTATTGGAGAGAGAGAGAAAATAATATGAGAACAAATGTCTATTGGGCCTCTCTGTATTTTTAGGTGTTTCATATTATAATTAGATAGTGGTTAAGTGGTGAAGATTCTACTAGAGGTATGAGGTTTGATTTTTGTCACATTTTCCCTCTCAACATGATATGTACTAAAAGAAAAAAAGTGTTTAATAGTTGGTTTCATTATTTTCATAGTTACGTTGGGTTTGCTTCAACATTAATTCCCCTAATACACACTTAGCGAAACATTTTTTACTCTTAGAAGCCAAAAAAGAAAAAAACACAAAAAATTGAATCCAAATACACCCTTAACATTTCCATCATGGTCTAGCCTAACAATGATGTATAGGTTTTTTCCCTCAAAAAAAAAATGATGTATAGGTTTTCCAACTTTCATAATCAATTGATTATTTCGGTTGATCACATTTATATAAAACTAGTAAGAAACACGTCACGTGATCCCATATGGTTTTATTAAAATAATTATATTATAAAATATTTTGATTGATGAATATTAAAATAGCTTAATGTAATATACAATAACTAAATAATCAAACTATAAAAATATTCAAAATATTTTAATGTATATTTTGTTTTCATAAGTATAAATCGATATAAATGATTAAGTAAGTCTTTTAAAGAACTCAGGCCAACAAAAAATTTAAAATTAATATAACAACAAAATAAGTTCATATATTAGCTTACAATCATATTAGTCAATCTTTTGTTATGCTTTAATGGCTATGAACGCCTTTTTGTTAATTAATTTTATAAGACTTTTAACATATTAGATGCATTACGCGTGATTATTCGGTAATTCATGAGCTAAATATTCATATATCGTTATCACATCACTCAAAAATTTAAAATTGATATAAATTACTTATTTACCAAAAAATCAGGCATAACCTCATGATTTTAGTTATAATTGTTAGTAATAAAAAATATATATAAATTAAAGATTAATATTACCTGGTATGATTGTGTGTTTCTTTAATTCTCTCTAACTACTTTGGTTAACGAAATGTAACTCAAGACAAATATTGAAAATAAAATATATGGACAAAAAGGAAAACTCTTTTCATATAAAATCTAATTCTACTTCCAAAGTGAATATTTTTATCGAACACTTAAACTTTAACTTATTGCAATCTATCTATTTTGAGTGTAATCTTTAAAATAATACACCTTAATCCAATTAATATGAAAACTAAAACATTATTGTCATCTTTCATAAAAAAAAAAAAAAGACATTATTATCATCAATAGTCATGTTTTAAATAAAACTACAAAAAAGTGATAATTTGAAACCTAAATTTTGAAACTCTATCCAATTGCATATAAAATATATCCACTTAATAAATAATAAAACCAAAGATAGTCTTAAAAAAATTAGTTATCAAAATTCATATTGAATCAAACTTTAATAGTTAAATATAATGCTAATAAACTTGTATACTTGAAAATTACTTTGCAAATACTTTTGTTATTTAAAAGAAACACTAACTCAATTAGTTTTAGAAATATATATTATGCTATTAGCGATGGTACTTGCAATTGAATTTGACTCTTTATGTTCGTTATAAAATTAATATATTTGTAATTGTTTTGAAGCATATAGTTATACAAACTATAATTACTCTGAATATGCTAAAACTAATCTATATTAGTTTTAATTTTTAAGAGACCAAAAACTGTAAAACTAATCTGAATCATTTATTTTTTAAACAATACTATTTATTGTAAAAAAATCCTATTACGCATTCATTTTCATAATTTGATGCCTCTACAAAGAAAAAAAAAGATATAGAGTACTTTTAATCTTTATTTAATTTGTTTAATTATTTGAACAAATAATACTTGCCAAAATTAAGATTTTAAGTAGTAAATAATCCCTTAACTATCTTTATGTGCCTCCTTAGGCCCAAACAATTCTTATAGTTGGACTTTAAATGTGGTCGTTTCACTCTAGTTTAGTATTGTGTATGGTTTAATATAGTTAGTTTGATATATAAATAACATTATTTATACTATATTATTTCCTACATTCATTTGTAATTTAAAAGTACCAAAGTTTGACATATGTATCAAATTATTTCATATTAAATTAATTTTTTTAATTAGAATTTCATATGAGTATACGATACTTTTCATTAGTGATTATTATCATAATGTTTCTCTTATTCTTCATTTTGAAAATTTTAAGATATTGTATACCTGGATTTTTTAATAAGAATTATTTTTGTGCTTGAATCTTTATAAACTTTTTAAAAGTGTGATTTTTAAGTGAATTAGTTTTTTTTTTGTTATAGAAAATAGCATAATGTATATATATATATATATATATATATATATATTATATGAATGTTTGACACATATATCATTCTTAACTCTTTAGTTTTAATCTTTCAACTTTTTATATGTTTTATTTCTTAAAAGAAACTATCTAATAATAACATAAATTTAAAAAAGTTGAACTATATCTCATCATATAAATAAAATATTTTTAAAGGAATGGAAGTGATTGAGTTTACAATAAATATTGGAAAAAAAGAAAAACAATTTTGACAATGACTATGTCAAAATAATACTTTTGTCGAATCAAAAGTTTCAAAAAAAAATCACCCGACCTATGCACATTTTTAATATAAGTATAGATAGATAGCTAAATAAAAGTATTAGTAAAGATATTAGATAGTGATATGAAAAAAATGTTGTTTATATATATTTATTTGGTTCAAGAATTTAATCATAAGTATCGTATTGATTTTTAATTTTATAAGTTTATAGAGGTGTGTAATTTTTTAACTGAATCAAGTCATGTTACTGAGAAACTCAAATTCATATTATATTAAATGAATTCTAATCAAATGTTTTCTTGAGGACGTATATGCAAGTTTTAACTCTATTACACATAATTTTTATTTTAATTGTTAATTTATATCATTATATTTGTGTATTAAATCATACATAAATATATTTCAATAAAAATAATAACTTTGAAACTAAAATTTATGATGCGAGATAAAATATTATTTTTTAAAACTCATATTGTTAATCTTGTTTAGAGTCTAAAAGAACATTTGTCTTGCTGCAGAGTTTTTGTCCCGTCTTTTTTTTTTTTTTTTTGTGTATTTCAGTATTTTTTTATCCTTTCTTTTAAGCCATAAAGAACGAAATGCACAAGAAAACACTTAAAATAAAATAAAGATTACTCTTTCTTATACATTTACATTAAAAACCAAAACTTTATCTCGTTAGGTTAGAAAATATGGATATCATTTAGGTTTAGTTTACTATTTTTGTATTGGGAGATTTTTATATTATTTTTAATAAATTTGCTTTATAATTAAAGGACATCTAATTTGCTGAAACAAAAAATTGTCATGTCTTTTTTCATCTTTTTCTTTGTTATTTTTTTAATACTTTCCTCTTAGTTTTCAGGCCATAAAAACATATAAGGTACAAGAATACAATAAAAATAAAACAAAGAGCGCTAGTATTTTATCCGCTCTTTGTTATACATCCACATAAAAAATTATTAGTTTAGAAATATTGATATCATCAAGGTTTAGTTAATTTTTTAATTTTTTTTATCCAAGCTTGAGGTATCTATATTTTTTAAATATGTTTCTTTTAAAATATTATGATAATAATTGGATTTCTAATAAAAATATATTATTGGGAGATCTTAATATTATTTTTAATATATTTTTTTTTATAATTAAAGGACATCTATTTTGCTGAAACAAAAAATTATTACGTCTTTCTTCATCTTTTTCTTTGTTATTTTTTTAATACTTTCCTCTTAGTTTTCAGGCCATAAAAACATATAACACACAAGAGTACAATTAAAATAAAACAAAAAGCGCCAGTATTTTATCTACTCTTTGTTATACATCCACATGAAAAATTATTTGTTTAGAAATATGGATATCATCAAGGTTTAGTTAATTTATTATTTTTTTATCCGAGCATGAGATATTATATTTTTTAAATATGTTTCTTTTAAAATATATTATGATAATAGTTGTATTTATAGTAAAAATATCATGAAAATTATTAAATATATAATTGAGTCTAAATTTAGATTTAAAATGTTAAATGATACATCCATTAAAAACTTAGATAAAGATTTGTTAGTTCAAGATTATTTTATTTACAATCTTTAGTGAGGTTTGTGGATCATGTATTTTGTCCTATTTTTTATTTTATCAAAACCCCTAGGATTAGAATTTTGTTTCTTTTTGTTTCAGTTGTAATTTCATATTTCTTTTTCCTCTAGAATTATTATAAATATGTTTAATTTCAATTGTTTAAAAATACTATATATATATATATATATATGTGTGTGTGTGTGTGTGTATATAATTATACAACTTTGCATAACAACGAAATTTAAACAGCTAAAATAATCTAATATAAAGTCTTCTATATAAGGTTATAATATATGGTTGGAAATCTTTCGGAATGTAGTTTAATATAAAATTGATAATATATAAAAATTTGAAATATTGTAAAAGTTACAATTGAAAGAAAACATAAGAAGAATTTGGGATATAAAAGGTCATTCACTTGTTTTGTAACTAAACAAAAGTTAAAATAAATATCAAATTACTTAATTGTCCTTAAACTTAACTATGTTGAAGGGATATTTTTGTCCAATCAAAAGTTTCAAAAAACCATTCCACATATTCACACTTTTTATTAGGGATGACAATCTCCGACACGACACGAAAACACGACCTGAACCTAACACGATATAAGCGGGTTAGGGTTGACCCATTTATTATTCGAGTCATAATCGTGTCAGACCCATTTAACCCAAATAATAAATGGGTCAGTTTCGGGTTGACCTGAAATGACACACTAAACCCGTTTAACACGTTTGAATAAGAAAATTCAATATTATTTTTAATATTTTTTAATATTCTATATATAAATAACCTAAAATTATCATTTTATCACAATAAATAAAAGGTTTATTCAAGGTTAAAAAATATACAGGTCATTTCGGATCATGTTTAGGTTACCCGTGTATTAAACAGGTCGTGTTCAGGTTGACCTATCTGACCCGAATAGTTAAAGGGTCGTGTTTGGGTTAGGCAAATTTGTGTAATTATCATGTCTCAACACGACCCGCAAACCCGAACACGGCTCGAATTGCCATCTCTACTTTCTATATTAGTACAGTTATAGATGTAGATATAGATTTATATAGGTTCATTGCAATGCCATGCTTAGCTATTAGGACGACCGTGCTAACATGGCATGCCACATATATTGAATATTGATACATTAATATATGACGAGGCAATGTCATGATCATCTCCAATGTCAAAGCCCATAGGGCGTTATATATGAGGGTTTATTTCAATTCTTTAAATTAATTAGGTATTTGACCTCCTAATTAGTTATTAGTTTAAGCTAAATTGTGATCCTCGAACTCCTATCATTTATCGTTAATTAATCATGTCAAAATGTTGACTGCTTAGTTTGGTTTTCTCATCAAGAAAGCTTCTAAACACTCTAGAGACTTGATTAAAATTTAAAAAGAAGAAAAAGAAAAAGTCACCCTAACAATCAAAGATTGGTGCATTAATATATATATATATATATATATATATATATATATATGGCTTAATTGGTGGTGCTCTCATGCATGATGGAGATCGCCTAGAGTTTGGATCCGAGCCCAATTTTTCTGTTCAAACTAAAGGTGCAAACAGCTTGAGTCGAATCAAATATTCTACTATTTAAGTTTTAAGTTTATTTGAATTTTTATTTAGTTTTGAAACTTTTGTTTAAGCTACGTACAATTATTAATCGAATCGAGTTTGAATTTTTATTTACTTGATATTTTTACATACAAGTCGATCTTGAACTGAATTTCACATCTTATATATCGAATGAAATAATGTGTTAAGCTTGATTTTTTATGACAACAAACTAAAGTACTTAAATGAGTTTTTAATGATAAATATCGAATCGAATGTCAAATATCTTAATTTATTTTTCAAGCCTAATAACTATACACACATGAAACCCAATATATCCGGCCGATCACAATACTACAACCACGCCACTAAATTTAAGAGAATTAAAATTAGGTGGAATTGACCCACAAACTCCAAACACACGCTTTTTGACATATATGGTCCAAAGAAGTGTTTGGTGGAAGTTGGAACAAAACACGGCATTGACGTGTAGGCATTCCATGCGCATGAAAGTTGAGCCAAAAATTTCACTCACCTTGTTCTAATTGAAATAAACTTAAAACTTTAAGCTTTTAGTAGCTAATAGCTTCCAAATTCATTGTCATTGTTTATTTTTATCTACTTTTCTATTTCACTTTGTGTTTCATATTTTGAATTCGTAGAACATGTTCGTAAGACAAATTCTACCCGAATTAATATTCCATGGCACATATTTATCTTATGAACATATATATATATATATATATATATATGTCATAAATCCAAATATAAATTATAAAATGGAATATTATAGCAAATTTGAGACATCATTTGCCAGCTATATAATCGCTTAATTTATACTTGTGTGTGGGAAAACGGGAACTATAAACTATCCAAATTCTGACGAAAACTAATGTGATCATGGACTTGTGAATTAATTAACAAGCTTTAAACTGTGGTTGACCTATGCTTCCAACAAATATTTTTATTCACACCCCCATATCTCACCGTGTTGTTCAAGCTAAGAACATATAAAAATTAATAATATATTATAAGTATACATATTATATCTATGCATATATGTGTATCAGTGCTGTACTATATTTAATTGTAACATGATAAGAGTCAAAAGCATGATTGAATTCTTAATCCAAGTCCAGAAGACAAAACTTGTGGCATTTGTTAACTTGACATTTCCAAGAAACATGCATGAAATATCTCCCATCATTAATATGAAATATAGGGTAAATTGGTATAGGTGTCGGCAATAATATTTGTGCATAAATCACGTTTTGCCAAAAAGTCTTATAACTTTCAAAATATTCTCGATATTAGTTATTTGGTCGCTGAAAATTGGGAATTTGGACAACATATTAATGTGTTCTCATCTCTCGGCACATTCGTTCATGTGAAACTAATTACGATTATGTGTTCTAGATTTGTATCTCAATCAACATGCGAACTCACTTGTAGGATATTTACATAAGCGCAATTGGTTTCAAAATTTGAGGGTTTAGCCGAATGTGGACACATGAATTTTTTCCGACGAATTTTCCAATTTCTGGCTGGTAAATACTGAAATTGAGAGTTTTTTTTTTGTTGAAAATTACAAGACCTTTTCAAGGACTATTATTGTCAACCTCTATAATTACATGAATAAAATTGCAATGTAGCCTGAAATATAAATTAGAATTAAACAAAAATTTATTTCTCAATTAATGAAATCCAATTTACAGTATTTTGAGACAAACCCATTCTTCGAATGAGCCAGCTTCAACACTGAAAAAATAATCAAGAATAGTAACTCAATTAACCAAAAACTGATCAAAATTAAAGCTACAAAATATATATATGTAAATATATATATATATATCAAAAAAAATAAAAATAAAAAATCTTTAGTGAGCTTTTCTTCTTTCCATGAAATCATGTATTCTTCTGAGCGCAACTTCCAGAGTCTTCTCACTCATATTCGCAAAGCAAACTCTAAACCACCCAGGCTGGGAGCAATGACAAGAAGACCCTGGAGATATATTCAGTTTCACTTCATGCAACATTAATTTCCACAAACACAATTCTTGCTCCTTCGTAGGCTCCTCCAAAAGCGTGCTCAAATCCATCCAGCAAAACAATCCCGCGTTCCCTTTCAAACACCGAATACCCGCTTTTCCCAGTCCATCAATTATCAATTCATACCTCTTTCGTAGCCTCTCTCGATTCGTCCTAATGTAACTTCCCGTAAATTGTTTATCCGATAGCATGGAGGCCAGCAGCTGCTGCGTCTGCGACGAAATCAACGTGAAACTCGACATCCTTCTCGCGGTCGTCACTACTCTATCGTTGTACGAGTAGATCGTCCCGACTCGAAACCCGGGGAGGCCGAGGTCCTTCGACAGGCTGTAGACGATGTGAACTCTTTCAGAGTCTTTGTAATTCCGAGTCTCAAGAATTTCGGCGATGCTGACGAATCGTCGGGACGAGAATGCTGAGCCTGAGTAGATCTCGTCCGAGACGAGATGGATGTTCTTGCGCGTCGCGAAGTCGAGAATGTTTTCTAGAATGGTTCGTCTGATGGTGGCGCCGAGAGGGTTTGATGGATTCGTTATGAGAATCCCTCGGACTCTAATGTTGTTGGATTCGCCGTTGTAAGCTGATTCCAAGGCTTGTGGAGTGATCTCGAAATTGTTTGAGCTGTCGCAGTGGACCGGGACGATGTTTACGCCGGTTCTCCACCTCAAGTCTCTGTCAAACCTGTGAAATTATATGTCCCATTAGTAAGTAGTTTAGAATCAAAAGTCTGCAATGTTTTTAATAAGTTGAATATTTGTTGAATAAGTTGTAAAACTATAAATTGGAAGCAAAAGTTGGCATTTGAAAACATTAATTTTTATTTTTTTAGTTAAAAGCTGACAATCATTTTTGAAGTGTTCGTAAACATATCCATAATTAATGTTTGAAATAATTAAGTGTTATATGGATGTAGTTCTTACCCTGGATAGTAAGGAGTTGGGACAAGCAAGGCATCACCAGGATCAGCCAAAATGAAAGTTAAAAGTTCATTTGCTGCAGTGGCACCTGCTGTAATAACAATTCTTTCAGGGTTGAATTTTGCTCTTCCCCCTCTTATTTGTTCCATAAAGCTTGCCATTGCCTGAAATATTTCAAAATTGAGGAAGAATTAATTAGAGGTTTGTATTTTTGGAGAAAAAAATTCAAGTAAATTACATCTCTTATATAGTAAAATGTAGAAGTCTATATATATATAAATTGATGCATTACCTTTCTGAAAGATAGTAGACCATGATAATCTTGAAACAATGCATTCTCTCTAAATCCAGAAGTTCTACCACTGTTGGTTGCACCATCGGAATGTTTTTCCAGGTATTGCTCTAGCAAATCAAATGAAACCTGTCCAAATACAAAACCATCATTAATTAACACTCATTTAATGATGTGACTATTCTTAGAAGGCCCGAATTTCGAGTTTTAGAACGAGTGCAGATCTCTTGTTCCACTTTTTTTATTCGACTTCTTATTCTACTGTATTGAATGAATGACACGTACAATTATGACATCATCTTGTACATATGACATTCATCCAATACAGTGGAACATAAAATCTCAGTACACGTAAAGCCCGGCATACTGACGGATTTTGTGATTGTTTTAATATTCCATAATTTTCACCAATTGAATTAATTTTCCGAACACCAAATAGTGAAAACTTACTTGATTTTCAGCAAGTCCCATCTGTATAACACCAGAAGGATTGGTGAGTTCATGATAAGGGTTCTCATCATAAGCTTTCCACCCAGCAAAATATGGTGAGTCTTCACCATGAGTGTCTGAAACTGCAACTCTTGATAAACTAACAGATGGTTGATCTATTTGAATTGCCATAATTAATTAGCGCTTTTAGAAAGAACAAAAAAAGTGTTTCAATTTGTGTTAGCAATTAATATAAAGCTATCTTTGTTTTGTGGGAAAGAGAGAAAAGGGAACTGTTTGAATTTCTTGAATGAAGCTATAATTGTTGTCAAAGTCCCACCCATTTTATACTGAAAAAATTGCCAAAGAAGGTGGGACCTACATAAAAATGACATGGAAATGATAATATTCTCACCGAAAAAATAAATGCAAAAAAAGAACCAATGATTGATTCTGTAGAGTAATTAGTTGAGATCAAAGCTCAGCTTTTACAAAAATATAATATATAGTTTATATTCATGACTGGCGACAACTGTTGGGTTGTGTCATCTTTTTTCAAAGCTACATATATCTCAATCTCCACGAGATCCACATCAAATATGGTGGTTGAATAGGGTGGGTGTTAATTTTACCTTACAAATATCATTTCTAACTTCCCTTTATTTTATTCTGCTCTCATGAGGACTTTTTAATAGTGTTTTTTTTTTTTCAGTGTGTGGCCAAGGATATGAAATTACTGTTGCAGATTATAAGTGAAGTGATTATAACATATTAAAGATCAAGGGTGTCATTTTTTTTAATAAGTTGGAGTACTGGTTAGAGGGGAGGGAATAAATTTCAAATACACTGAAAGATACCGGATTCGAACCCCGGTTAACACCCTTACAAAGGGTTATTGATACCACTTGAGCTACAATCTAGTGGTCGGATCAAGGGTGTCATTAAGGTGCATGAGTTCAGACAAATATATTATATGCTAAATTACTAAGTTATTCATATTTGTAGGGGCAAATTGCAATTTCAATCCCGGTTGGCAAAAATAGTCCTACAAAACTCAGGATTTGAGAAAAAGTCTCCTACTTCGTAAAAGTCTCGATTTCAGTTCTTTGATCGTCGGAAATTAATTTGCTAGAAAAATCTAAGTGTCTACATTTCTGGCCAAACTCGCTGATGTGGAAATCAATTTCATTTATGTAGATATCGTCCAAGTGAGTTGACATATTGATTCAAGATTGGGACATATATAAACACATGAAATAAAAATTTACTATGAGGATGCCCAATAAGCGAAAATCCACATCAATGAGTTTGGGCGAAAATGTGAACATGTGGATTTTTTGGGGTAAAATTTTCAATTTCTGGTGAGCAAATGCCTGAAATCGACAAGTTTTTAAATCTGTGGGACATTTTTTCAAATCGTGATTTTATAATGACTATTTTTTGTCAATCTCTATAGTTACAGGACTAAAATTGTAATTTACCCTATTTGTAGCATTTAAACCAAAATTAAAGCTTTGGATGCTCACCTCTATCCTCTCCTTGGATACAAAGTTCTAACATATCATCATGCCTTGCGTACATTAGTATATTCTTAATTCACTCAACAACCCATTCCAAAGAATACCGTTGATTTTGTATTTGATTTATCATATTTCATATTCCCAAACTAAAAGAAATATTTAATATATTTAGCAATTAATTAGGTGGAGAAACAATGAAGGGCCGGGGTAATTGGAATGATATTTTCTATTCTATATTCATAATATTCCACTCTCTATTCAATTGCATTGGATGAATGTCACGTGTACAACATGATGTCATCATTGTACGTGTGTTATTCATCCAATCAAGTGGAACAGAGAATAGAACATGATTGTGGAACGTGAAATCTGGTCTCATAATTAAGGAGCATCATATGATGAAAAAATTCAATTGAATATTTGAGAAAAATGTAACATTAGTTTATGGTGGCACGTTAATAATAGGTATGTATATACCCATTAACCAAGAATTGTAGGTTCACCCTTTTGAGGACAAGAGATCTTGCAATAATTGCAAGACAAATAATATGTAAGGAGATCTAAGAGTGGTTATGTTTGCTTACAAGCTGACGGGGATATATAGTTTGGGAAGATCATTAAGATTCTGATCTTGCAAACGAAAACAAGACAAACTAGAAGCTACGAGAATATCATATCACAGCCCCACTAATATCAATTGCAACAGAATTAATTCTAACTTCCTTAAAACATTTCTAAGTTTTGTAATAATCATGAACCCTCTAATCATTAGTCATCATAATTTAATCTGTTTCATCAGTTTAATTAAATCCTTTTCCTAGGTACTAATTGAGGCTTATTTCTTGATCCAAGAATACAAGAGATCCATGTGCAGGACTTAGACATATGAGACTTTTGCCATTAAAATATTGTATTTAGAATGAAAATAAAAAAATGCTCGTGACCGGTCATCATGAGTCTTAAACACACACACACACACAGACATATATATACATATATATTAAGATTAATACTTTAATATATTATAGGATATATTATGCTTACAATTACAAGTTTAAGATATTGTAGACCATCAAGGCATAATTTAGTATAGTATATATGTTGAATTGATGCAGATTTGTGTGGATGGTTTTGATTTATACTATATATTTACTAATGCTAATTATTACTTCGTTTGCGATATAATGGATAACTTCTTATATTTTGTTGGAAAATTGTGAAGGAAATTGCACATTTGGGGTGCGATTTTCTTGGGACCTCGATTGTGTAATGACAAAAGTAAAAGTCGATTCTTGTTCTACTCCGTGAGAACATTAAAATCGAATATTTGTTTGTCCAAAATGGTGTTTGGATGAAGGAGAAATTAAAGCTTACAGATGATGTATTGGAATTAATTTAAAAGAAGAAACCATGTGGGTTTGTCTTCTTTTAAAGTTGGGTTTGTCCCACATGGGAAAACAAAAGCAATTTTGACTAGTATATATAATGCAACCTTTTAGTAAGGTGTAAGATTGTATTGCATAGAGACTCTCTCTACACGCGCGCCCGCAGGGGGGGTGCAAATCACGGTCCGGTTCGAGCGCGACCTGCGTACACGAATGTCGGACCGAAATCGAGCCACATAGTCTAGCCTATGTTTTGCAGTTTTAATTTTATTTCGAATTTGATGTAATAATAACATATATTTTATTTTCGAATTTAAAATTACCAAGAATATCAATATTAATTCCACAGATTTAATTTTGAATTTAAATCAGAACATCAATATTCATCATGGTCTGCGAAAATGTCAGAAACTCAGAATAAATAGGAAATTAATGAGCTTTAATTTCCAGGTCCTCTATCAGCTCTATAAATAGTTGACATTCCAAAGAAAAAAACACACTCTCAACATCTCTGCACTTTGATATTTCTCTGCATATTGTTCTTACAAATTCCTTTGGCCTCCTTCATATTTTGGTGATAATTTCGGCGTAAATTGATTCCACGGACAGAAAAAGGTAGTTCGGTTTTTCCGGCTTATCCTGGGAAATGACGCGTCGAGAATAGGGACGAATGCATTTTTAAGGATAGTGTGTCAAACACACGATTCGGGCCATATTTTTCTGTAATTTTTCGATTCAATTTTTCGGTTTAATCGATTTTATAAACTGTACTGCGAAATATTTTTGCAACATATTTGATATATCCAATACTAATTATATTTGGTATGTGCAGGTTTCATAATTAATTCAAAGGACTTTTGAAATACGTACTATATATATCGATGGGCTGATGATCAACGACACAAAATACAATATGAAAGTCTGGTTGATGAGAAATAAGCTAAGAACGTTATTTACATTACGGGAAAAAATATACTCTTTATCGTAAATGCCACCTATGTATACTATTACAAATAGTGGGGGGAAATGATAGTGGAACACTTGTCGTCTTCTGGAGATGCTCAAACTGCATGTGGGATAGATAGTATTGTATATTAAACATATCGTGATCTTAGTGTAAGCTTTACAGGTGGCAACCTTTGTCTACGACCATGTCTTCAACCTATTGTCATTTGACTTTTCTAGCTAGCCTATCTTATCACACTCGGCCTTAAATCGGTCAATTAGCCAAACCGAGTTAGCTTTACTCGGTCGTTGACCCTGACAGATTGGTTGCCACGGTGGAGCTTATCTGGGATCTTTGGTTGACAACTCAGGTCGGATATTAACACTATGAGATCAAATGAAAGGTAATGTAATGAATATGGAGATATGCTTGATTTAGTTTGATAAGAAAATATAAGATCTTGAGCAATTTTCTAGATACAAAATTTTAATATGTAGCTATCAACACCCAATTTTAGGGGATTCTTCATCGATTTAAATGTGATATATATGATGGGGTTAATTCAAATGTAGCTTGGGTTGTCAAATGGTGTGTTATTGGCGAACGAGCTTATTATAGGTTCAAATCTCATCCATCTCTCTCCCCTCCACCCATATGACATCTCATTTCCCATTTTCCCCATAAAAATAAGGGTTAATTACAAAAAGTACCCTTGAGGTTTAACCTAATTACAAAAAGAACCCAACTAACTTTTAAAATTATAAAAAACACCCTTAATTTTAACATTGAATTAAACCCCAGGGGTATTTTTTGTAATTTTGAAAATTAGCTGGGTTTTTTTGTAATTAGGTCAAACCTCAGGGGTACTTTTTGTAATTATCCCTAAAAATAATGTACTACATATTATAAGCAAATTTTTTTAAAAAAAAATATTGGTATGGATGAACTACATGGTGCCACAAATTGATTCAAGTTACACAACTTTTATACATTCTTTGGAATAGAAAGGTAAAAAATCATCGAGAGATGTTATTCATTAAAAGGAATTCAGAATTGGAGGGGAGTCCAACACTACATATTAAAGTCGATACGAGCCCGGAAAAACAACTAATTAGTAAGGTACAAAGAATGGTGTTTGTGTTAAAAAGAGTTTTAATTCTAAATATCGTACTTTCTAAAATTGATATTTTTTTTAATAAGTTGAGAGTAGTAGTTGGAGGGGAGGGGATAAATTTCAAAGAAACTGAAAGATATAGGGTTCGAACTCTGATCAACACCCATATAAAGAATGAGCGGTACCACTTGAGCTACAAGCTCGTGATTACTTTCTAAAATTGATATACTTTCTAAAATTGATATTAATTATTGTTTTGTTTATTTCTTTTGATTGTGGCCTCGTATAGTATATTATCTAGGATTCTTTGTATTTTGAAGCAAGTTAAATTTTAGTGTATCTATTCGGGAAAATTGCAATTTTGGTTCTACAACTATAGACCATTAGCAATTTGGTCTCGTTCAATATTATTTTGGCAAAAACACCCCAGAACTTCTTGACATTCTCAATTTCAGGATCATTTTTGCTTTTTAAAATTGAATTTTTGGCGGAAAATCAAATTAATTAGGAATTTTGGGCTTCCTCCCACCAATTTGAACACAATGGATGATCTAAATGACAAGGCGCCTAAGTGGTCATGCGGTTATGCCCAAGTCGAAAAATGAATTATTTTCAATTAATAATATCTTATTTAATTGAAAATAATTAAATTGAATTATAAAATATATATTTAAATATAAAATAAAATAGACAATAATATTTTAAAAACTCTTTTTTTAATTCTTAACAAATTTAATTGATTTTTGAAAATGAATAAATTTGGTTAATATTATCCATATCATAAATCAATTCTTAAAATCATCTAATCAAACACAAATTAGAGAGTAAACTGTGACACTTTTTTTGAGAAGAGCAAAATTGTAACGTTAGCTAATTAACAAATATTTAACCAAATAGAAAAATATTTTTCATTTTTTTCTACTTTTCTTCTCCATTGCGTTCTTCCTTGGAACTGTTCATTCCTCCTCCCTATTCCAAACCACCATGGTTGCAGCCATCGCCATCAAAACCTAACCCACTAGTGTTACCCAATTTGTGTCTAATTCAATCAACAGAAGTACCATCAAATTATTCTTCTTCAAATTCAAAAGTATTTTGCTAAATCTCCATTTCAAACACTAAAAATCACCACCATATGTTGAGAACAAAGCCACGGGATCACGACGATGAAGGACCACCTCAACGTCGCCTCGATTATGGAGCTAGTTAAGTTAGCATGGTGTGGTGGTGACGGTTGTTTGGTTCACCAGAATTACGGAGAAACCGTGTAAAGACAGAACAATGAAGAAGAAATGGAGAAAAGGAAAAGAGAAAAGAAAAGGAAAAAGAATTTTCATTTTTTATTTTTTATTTTTATTTAATCAATTAAATATATATATATATATATTTAATTTAAGTTAAGCATTTTGAATTAAATAAGATATTAATAATTTAAAACAATTTATTTTTTCCACCATGTAAAACAAATATATAATTAGCCGGAGGAAACCCAAAATCCCCAATTAATTTAATTTTTAGGCAAAAATTTAATTTTCCAGCAAAAATGGTCCTCAAATTGAGAAGGTAAAGGAGTTACAGGGTCTTTTTGCCAAATAAAATCTGAACGGGACCAATTTGCTACCTCTCTATAGTTACGGGACCAAAATTGCAATTTTCCCGTATCTATTCTATAGTTTTCGCTGCGTGATTCGACTAAATACGACTCTGTTAACAAACACTAACCAAGTTAATATTGCAATATTTTTTTAAAAAAAAGTTGGGAGGATTAATGGTTGGAGGGTGGAGATGAATTTCATAGAAATTGAAAGACTCATGGTTCGAACTCTGATATCAACACCTTGTAATATAGTTGAAGATTATAAAATTCCTGAGGTATGATTGTGTCTCAAATGTAAAGGGGTAACTACAATATTTTTAGAAATGTCATAGGGTTGTTTGAAATGTTTTTACTTATGAAATTGTGATAAAAAAATCGAATTCTAGTGAGATTTTTATAATTTTCAAAAACCTCTGGAATTTTTTGTTGTTAGTTCAAAACTCGGGTAGTTTTTTTTAATTATCCTTTTACATTATCCGCTTGTCTTACTTTCGCTACAGGGTATATGGTAGATCTGTCAATTTTCGGCCGGTCCCAGAGGAAGACCGGACTGGGCTACATTTTCTTAGTCCTGAAATGAGACGGGTTTTTGGCTTGGCCCATTAGGCCCGAAAATCGGGCCGCTCGATCGACCCCGACTTTTTCTCTGTATTTTCATGGCCGAGCCACGAAATATACTACCGACCAACTGTTTGGCCTACCCAGTGCCATTTTTTTTTTTTGGCCCGCCGACCACCGTTTGACACCTCTAGTAGATGGTAATTGTTGATCCGCGGTAATAATTGCTCTCGTGATGGGGCCACAATCCAAAAGTGTCACTTGATTAATAGTAACTATATATGTTCTTATAAAAATTGCTTGCACTACTCCTAGCAACAACTTATATAATTTGTAGCGAAAAGGCCTCTAGGGCATAACTCAACCGCACAAAGGACTTGGGTAATATGATGTTCGTCTCGCACTGGCACTGCAGCGGTGTGGAGGTTCAAATCCCCTGGTAACATGTTAAAGATGATTTTTTTTTGTGATTTACTCAGTGTACAAAAGGCAACTAGAACCCCGACTCGTTGACACATCCCGCTATTTACCTCATCTACAAAACTCTAGGGCGTAGCAATGAGACCATGCATCAGAGATGGGGTTCATTATTTTATTTAGCGAAAAAGAGGTGAAAAGGAGCTTTGATGCTAGCTTTCACCATCAATGCAAAGGTTAGAAACTAATTGATCTAGTCAATAATAATATTTTATGGATAACTAGAGCAATCAGCATAACCCAAAATTGGGAGTTACAAAACTATATACTAAACTTTATTGTGTGTGTTAGGTTTGGAAGAAACATTATGGTCAAACAGAGGTCACTGTTAAAGGGATTTAATCTTAAAAAATAAAGTGGATTACAGCATATAAGCATAATTAGTGAAGCAGCCCAGAAGTTCACATACTAAGCTACTTATAGACTATAGTCATCAAAGAGAAAAAATTAATTATAATTAACTAATTGAGATATATAATTTATAAAGATAGCAGACAACTGGATTACTTGAAAGACCAATATTACTACATAAGTACATGTCCTTAACTTTAAATAATCTTTTGAAGGCATCAAACTTAAGACAGTTTCACTTGTTAACAGCTCACAATGTCTTTATGTTCTCAGTAAAGGACAGGGGGAGAATTGTTTCTTGCTGTGTTTTTGGAGTGCAAATCGAAAGCGTTTTCTCAATTGTGGATATTCCTTTAGTTAATCTTGTACTAATCCAAGGGGATTTAGTCTCCTATCAAATCATCTAATTCCTTTGACGGATCCAAATATCCGACCATTGAGCCCACCAACAACCGCACAATCACCAACACCACAACAATCACATCCATTGGCCACTGCTAATACATTTTAGGAGGGCTACTAATACTTTTTGGGAAGACTGCTAATACTTTTCAAAGGGATCACTAATATTTTTAATGGGACTATTAAATATTTTCCAGGATGACTACTGATATTTTAGGTGGGTGACTAATACTCTTATGTGGAACTACTAATACTTGTTGTGAGAAAAATTAGTATTTTTTAGGAGGAATACTAAAATACCTATAATCGAAAAATCTAATACTTTTCAATGAGACTATTAATATGTTTTACATGGAATACCAATACTTTTGAGGAAAAAAATATTCTATGAGGATTACTAAAAATAATATTCAATGGAATTATTAATACTTTTAATGGTACTACGTCACTGTCTAATATTACAAAAATGTCAATGGTCCATTGATGATATGCCACACCCCTAGAATATTACAAAAATATCACCACGTTCAAAATTACAAGAATGCCACCGCCTATTCAGAATTACAAAAATGCCACTGAATATTGTATCTGGGTCGGTTTGAAATCCGTCTAATGGATTTGAACCCATTAGATTGTCTAATAGAAGTTTTTGTCATTCAAGGGTGATTATTAGAAATTATTTTTTTTGATAAGATAATGTAAATTAATTGTAAACACAATAGTTAAATTGAACGAGTTTTTCCCCTGTCTCGATTATTTTTTACAATATAAAATCAAACTATTTACTTATGACCAATTTTATAATAAGGGATGATTACAAAAACACCCAAGCTGAGATTTAGCCTAATTACAAAAAAGAATTCAATTTTCTTTCAAAATTAC
Organism: Rehmannia glutinosa; assembly: GCA_016081115.2. Taxonomy (NCBI): domain Eukaryota; kingdom Viridiplantae; phylum Streptophyta; class Magnoliopsida; order Lamiales; family Orobanchaceae; genus Rehmannia; species Rehmannia glutinosa. The sequence continues at coordinate 31,056,238 of CM071934.1, read as the reverse complement.
AAATACCACCTTGTTACTTGTTTCTTTATCACAAATCACCCCTCAAGATGGGGGTTATTTGTTAGGTAATAAAGACAAACCTCAGTGGGGATTTTATAACACTCACTACAAGAAAACAAGATAATTCCAACGAAAAAAATTTGTTGGTATTTGGCCAATTTCCATTGGAATTATCAATTCCAACAGAAATTCCAATGGAAAAGCACCATTGGCATAATGGCCGTTGGAATGACAAAATTCCAATGAAAATTCCTATGAAAAAAATATTCCAAGGGTATCAAATGGTTTTGCTAACAGTTGGACTTTCTGTTGGAATTTTCCAACGGTATGCTTTAGTATTGGAATTTTGAAAATTCTAACAGTTTTTTATTCCGTTGGAATTATTTCGTTGGAATTTAATTGTTTTCTTGTAGTGACTATGATTGGGTATTTGTAATTTTGAAAGATAACTAGAGTTTTTTTTTTTTTTTTGGTAATTAGACTAAACCTCATGTGTGTTATTGTAATTATCCCTTATAATAATTATACACGGCAATACAAATTTTATAAATTTTTTTAAAAGAATATTGTAAACTTTCTTAACTTAAATTGTGAATATTGAAATATTATTAAGTTGTTTGCGAGGCGAAAGAAGTATATTCAAACGCTTTGTTGAACTCTCTCTAGCTAATAGAGCTTAGCTTCATTTACGATCATGATTTTTAATACAAAGGAATATATATTCATATTCTCATTCTTTTAAAAGTGGATTCGAATTATCATGATTACCATATAATTACAAATGTTATGCCATAGTCGAAAAATAAATTAAGCTAGTACTCAAATATTGATAGATTTGTGAAGATTGTGTGACATAGACAGAGAAATCAAAATTGAATATGTATGTGGTACTTGAATTCTTTGACTTAATAATGTATTACTCTCTTAAATTGTGGAACCTAATTGTTATCATTAGCACAAGTGTGATTAGGTGCAGTACTAATGATAAGTACTATGTATTGCATACCTTAATTGCATCATTAATATGATCATACCCCGTACGAAAGAATCATTGTCCTAATTACCTAGAAGTTTAATAAGGATTTTGTGTTTTATTTTATTTTTTTCACAATTAGTAGTTGTTCTTAGAATCTATGCAGATGTCAAGCATGAATTTATGTATTTATATAGCATATTGTGTGAGATCAAACCAGATTTTCTCTTAGCATAATTTTTATGCCTGTACAAAGATCAGCTTACATAATAGAAATCGTTGACATTATTAGTAACGGTGAATATTTATTAGATGATCACACTGAAACTAAATAAACTAAACGTGCAAAAAAAACAGACCTAAGGAATATCATCGAATACTTGAATTTTGTTAAATTAAATAATATGTAGGGAACTTATCTTGTTTCCTGATTGGAGGGCACGAATCTTCTAGGAAGATGCAAAGCCATTAAATATTTGCCACCTAGGACAAAACTTTAATTCTGAATATTTCATGATAAGATCATTCAAAGATGTTGAATATATGGTGGGTTTTGTTAGTGACTTTTGGTTAATTTGATTCTGTTATAAAAGATTTTGTGTTTGGAAAGTAATATTGTTTCTGTTCTGTGTTTTTTTACTTAGTTAAATTAAGGGCGGCGCTATTGGCACCCCCAAATTTGATGAGTACACCCACTTTCTAAAATTTCAAAAATGTCATTAAGTCAAAAGACTATAATACCCTTACTAAAAAGCCAAGTTCTAAATACACCCCCCTCAATCTCTAAATACACCCACATCATTCATTTCAATTAAATCTACTAAAACACACCCACCCACATCCTTCAGCTACATTCTTCTTCTTCTTATTTTTCTTTCTTGAGAAAAACTTAAACCTTGTTCTCAAAGCATGTGTGGCATCCTCCTTACGGCGCTCGTTTTGTGAAAGGGCTACGAAGGTACCTAGATGGCGGTCGAGCTCTCACAACACGAACGGACATATCATCCCCTCCGAGATGAACCCACAGTAGATGCACCAATACCAACCTGTCCGTACATCCGTAGGGGGACAGATCCAACGAAGCCCCATGCGCGGCACCGGCGTGGAGGAGAAGAGTCCTGGCCCACCCGGGGAGAATCTGCTCACCCACCGCCGCGGGGGGAATAGAATCTGCACAATGAAGGAAACTTCATTAAATAACATAATTCAAAAGATATTCTATTCTAAATGTTTAACAGGAAAAACAAATAAATGCGCACTGAGCAGATATCGTCGCCAATGGCGGGATCAATCAAGACTCGACCTCCTTCCGCACGATAGGCGGTACCATAGCGTATACGTGCTTCGGACTAAATCGCACGACTGCCGCACGAAGGTGGAACCTCCCCGCCGCACCGCAGAACCTCATCTTTGCATCCCATCCAAACCAAATCCGAACCAACGCCTCGACCTCCCGCCCGTACTAAACGCGACCAAGGCCTCAATGGCACGCTCAACCAAAGTCGGCACAATGGCCTCCACTGCTTTGCCGCACCAATTCTTCTAATAGCGCTCGATCGGCGCTAGAGAGGGTGTGGAGGTGTGTGGAGGAACATCTCGGAACAGAGGTGTGTGGAGGAACATCCGGGAACAGTGTGTGGGAGGAACATCTCGGAACAACGCCCTCGGGGGCCGGACGATCATAATCACCCATCTCAAGGCTATCATCATCATCCATCAATGAAGTCGACTCATGTGTGGTGCGTCGACGCTTTGTGGGCTTCTTCTTCCCGATCGGGTTACCCCGATGAACATAAACAACACCGGATCGGAGCGGGAGATTGACATGCAATAAATAAGGAAGCTCATTGTCCCTCGCAGGTCAAGGTCCGGTGCGTATCAATCTACAAAATTGCAAGATCAAAATCGTAATTACTTAATTATTACCATAAGTTAAAATTTGAAAAATGCAAATTACATTTTGTACCGACGGTCAAGAAAGCCATGCAGATTCACGGAGGACTTGAAACTTCCGGCGTGTGCGGCGTGGAATAGCAATGTCCGAGGCCGGAACCCCACATGAATCCCCAGTTGGGTATGGCCTCGTACGCCCATATCTAAGAAGAACAATAAAAATAGTTAAAGGTGAAGATGTATGTTTGTACTAAATGTAAATTATAAGATGTAAATTACATTAATATCACTTACCAAGAAAGCCCAAACAAATCCGTAAATACGGAAAGTACTCTTGGGCTCGGTGGGTAACAGTGAAAGGTAGTGGCATAAAATCTGGAACGAGTACTTCCCCCAGCAGAAAGACTCCCACTGATCAACGTCATCAACCAAAGTCCACCACGAATCCTCAATGACTGTGGACTTGATCCCATGCGAATAGCAAATAATGTGCAACCAACAACTTTGCCACCTTCAACTCATCAGAAGGATCATCACGGAATGCACCGCCTGCAAAATGCAAGAGTAGATCCTCCATCGTCACCTTAACACCACGATAGTGTCTATCAAACAACCCATTGGGAGGCGGCACGTGGTTGGTGTTCGGATTAAATGTGGTGGGGGCAAAGGATAGCCCAGTAATTAAAGCGTACTCATATTTGGAGAACCGAATCAAACGGTTTCCAATCCGAAACCAAAATTCGTCCCTTGCACCTTTCTTAACAACCTCCTTCGCAATAACGGCATGAAGGGCGGCATTACAACTATCCGCACGGTTGTCCATCCGCAATACAAAACCAAAACAGGACTTTCAAACTCTTCATACACAAAATCCCCGCAATCATGCAACTCGAGTTCTAAGTCGTCAAGAATCGACAACCTACTATACAAATTGATCTTAGGCTTTATTGCCATAAAGTTCGACCTCTTCCAAGCCCACTGTGAAAAATAGTAAAAATCAAAATTAGCAATCAACCACTATCGAAGAAATCACACAGAGAACTCTAAAAAATTGGCGGCTACTATGGCGATGGCTTATTCATCGGCCGTGCCAAGTAAAGCCATCGTGCCATCAAGGCACGATGGTGGCACGATCGATGAATAAGCCATCGTGCGGCCAAAGCGCGACGATGGTGGCACGATCTACAAATAAGACATCGTGCCTAAGTGGCACGATGGTGGCACGCTCGATGACTAAGCCATCGTGCACCTAAGTGGCACGATCGCGATCGTAATCAATCGTGCCACCTAGGGCTTCATCGACCGTGCCATTTCGTCTTTCAAGTTCCATATTTCAAATTTTACAGTCAAATGGCGCCATAACTATACCCATCTCAAACCCATGCCCATACAACTACATAGCACACTCAAACTACAAAAATGCAAGTTATTTTAAGGAAAAGTTGAGTTATAACAATACCTCGTCATTTTCTTCGCGAGCCGCTGCGGTGCGGTGTCTCGTCTCGGCGGTTGTGGATGGTGGTGCACCATCCACGAAGTCGTCATCATCATCGGGAAGAACCATCCTTCTTCTCCTATAGGTATGTTTGGATTTCTCTAACCATTGCCGTCGAATAGAATAGTCTCTTGAGAGGGTGGGTGTATTTTTGTTTCAAATTGAGAAAGTGGGGGAGGTGAGAGGTTGGAGGGTGTATTTTGGGGAAAATAAGACTAAGGGTAAAATTGGAAAAAAGGGGGTGAACTCATCAATTGGGTCATATTTGAAAAAGTGGGGTGGGTGAACTTATAAGGTGGGTGTACTCATCAAATTTGGGGTGCCAAGCGCGCCCTTAAATTAAATGAAGAGAATATGAGATAATGTCCCTTTATAAATCTTATAGATGTAGTAGCTTGAATTTTATATATTTTAACACTCTTTTGATGGTTTAGTTATTTCGTGGTTTCATTTCTTATTTGCACATTTTTGGGGTTGGAGAAACTACGCTCTGTGTTTTATTATAATTTTAATATGAAATTAGATGAAACATTAGAAACATTTGTTATGATTTATGCAAAATATAACAAATTAATTATCCTTAAATTTAATAGGATAATGAAGATGTTACTTTCAATTGTTATTGCCATCTTGTGAGTTTTTTAAATGTGATGAATAGTTCCCACTGCAATTGGAACACTACAATATTAGTTAATCACCATTTAATAGCAACCAAAACGTGTATATATATATATATACAAACCATAGAGAAATGTTAGGAATGTGTTATATATATAGATTTTGATGATGATAAATTGTTAGAACATGTTAGATCATCACCTTCTATAATTATTAAGGGTTAGAGACTTACAGTTCAATTGAGTAAAAGGTTTATGACAAAGACCTATTGGTCCCAGATAGGTCAAGGAGAAAAGTCACGAGGCATGGATGGACTTTTCAAACCTTTTCTCGATCTGTGCATGACACCGACATTTGGGTAGAATGAGGTTGATGTGGTGTTGGTGGGTGTATGTTTGTGCAATTGGTTCTTAGGTCTTTGCGACCTCTCGAACAATGGTCCAGTTAGGGTAACTAGTTTATGTATGCACTAAAGATGAGGTGGACGTTGAGTGTCATGCATGTGAAGTGTAGGTGTAGGTGATATTGAGTGTAAATATTGTGCATGCAATATGGATCTTAAATATATACATGATGGTATTAAGTGTTACACTAAGTGAGTCATCGTTGAGTGTAAGAAAATAGTAGACCATGGGGTTTGATGTTCTGATTTTTGGCTTCTATGTTTAGGATTGGTGTGAGAGTCTTTTTATGCATGTACTCCATCTTCAAAGTGAGAGTATTCATGGAAGGGTTCGGACTTGGATTCAGGCTTACCAGTTTGTTATATTTTGGAAATAAATATTTCTTTTCACTCTTTAGTCTAGAGTTTTCTTCTTGAAGTTTAATTTGTAATGCAGTCATTTTCTCAAATGCAATTAATATATCATTAATTTTATACAATTCTAATTTAACTTCAGTGTTAGAAGTTACCTCGTCTTCATTTTCCATAAGGTAGATGAGCACTTTATTTTCTTTTTATGAAGATTCGCCATTTGTATTACTGACGCCTGATCCTTCAGGTTTGGCATCAACTTCATTTCTTTTCTCTTATTTAGCTGCAAGTGCTCTCCCTTTTCCTCTGTGTTCCCTTCTCTACATTCTCTTTTATTCTGTTTAGTTCTTGGCAGATGAGTAAGGATAATCTTTGATGAAGTGTTCATTTTTACAGTTGAAGCATTCATCGCTTTGTTGCTCTGTATTTTTTTGTGTTGTGTGGCCAGTTTTTCCTAGATTTTCTTTGTGTGCTTCCATCTCGGGGAACTTTTTTTCCAAGTCTTCTCTACTTCATGAACTTTCTCATTTTTCTCATTAATTGTGTGGATTCTTCTTCACAATGTGAGATGATTCAATGGTCTTGCTTTTGCTTTTGTTTTATAGCTCTAATATTTTTAGAAAAAAGTGGTCTCCCAAGTCGAGAGGTTGCGACTGTGTTACCCATTCTTTTCAACTCGTACTCATATGCCTTCAGTTCTGTGAATAGTTGTTGGACTAACATAGATGTATATGTCTTATTGTCCATTGATGACAACTTCATGTTCTAGACATTTGGCAATACTCTCGGGATTGTTCTATTCACTTCTCAATTGTGTGCATTTTTCCAAGCGTTTCAAGCTCCTTTACAAGTTGGGTGAACCTGACACCCATTTGATTGAGTATTTCACCTTCTTTCAGGGTGAAACTGTCAAACTTCTGTAGGGAGAGATCAAGCTTATTTCTTTGATTGTCTCTGAGTCTTCGAATATAAATGTGATCTTCTCCCAGTCTTCTTTCACTAACTTGAAATTCTTTTATCTTGCAACATGTAGGTTTGCCAAGCGATCTGTAAAGTGCATTTTGGCAAGGTTGTACAGGTTATTTTTCCTCCTATCTTTAGGTGTCCATTCAAGATCTATCTTATCTATCTCAATGGATCCATCCTACATGACATCCAATATGTCATCGTTCATCGCAACAAGATAAACCTTCACGTGAATTCCCTAATCATCATATTCAACAATAGAGAACACATGGAGATTTCATAATGATATGTATGAATGAGAAAAGATATGCAATTTAATGAAACTAATTTTTCAAAAGATTTTGAGAATCAGGTGAATGTTCAATTGAGTAACCTCAATGACCAGTGCAACTGACTCAATAAACCAACCAGTCTGATACCACTTGTTGGTCCCAAATAGGTTTAAAGAGAAAATTCACATAGGCGGATGAATGGACTTTTCATACTTTTTCCCAATTTTGTGCATGACACTAACAATTTGACGGTGAGTGAGGTTTAGTGCCAAGTTAAATCAATGTGCAGTGTATGAACCATATAATTATTAAATCAACATTTCACCTTTGTTGAAAAGTTGACATGCTAAGTATTCATAGTTTGATCTCAAAAAGTTAGTACAACGGAAATAAAATGGACCAAATTCTCATTTTAAAATCTTTAAAAACTAGTTGAATATTTGATCACTGATTGGTTCAGTTCTCAATATTTAGCAAGTTTAGTTTTAGTTGTTTGATTAAATTGTATGTTGTATGTATGACAATTAAATGCATATAATCAAAGCGATAAACAAACAAATCTAAATAAAATCAAGTAAATGACACAACAATATTATAGTTGTGTTAGAGGTGACTTAATCCTCTACTAGTTCACTTTCTCCAATCTTCAAGAGAAAATTCACTATAAAATCAATATACATGACACAATAAATTAGGGGCGGGCATTTGGGTCGGGTATTTTGGGTCTTGATCCGATCTGATTGTAGTCGACTATGGCAGATACTTTAATTAAAATTTGGATATTGGATAACGCGAATCCAAATTTGAATATTTCAAGTAGGTTATCTGGTTCTGTTGTTCTACCCGAACAACCCAATCCGGTACCCAAAATTAAGGGGGAAAATATGTAATACGGTGGGCTACAGTGTTGCAAAACCTCATCCTAAACTTAATTTCAACCTCCACAATATGATTACCCCTTTAAGCAGAACCATTAGAATTCTAATTAGGGATGGCAATTCGGCCCATTGGGTCGGGTTCGTGTTTGGTTTCAAATTGATTTTGGGTTATACTTAAAATGCATAAAAAATTAATTAAAATATAAAATAATTTCATTTTAGACAAATTGGTTACATCGTATCAAATTCGTGTCAGTCATGTTTGGGTTTCTCGTGTTTGTGTTTGGGTTTCTGTCAGTAACTTCGGATCGAGTTTGTGTCGGGTTATCGTGTCGTATCAGGGATTGTCAACCCTAAAATTCTAATCCCCAAACATGCAAATCTTATGTTGGAGAAGACTAAGGAAAGAGTTTGTTATTGTAAACATAGTACGCGTACTAGGCTTTGAATTTATATGGTGCAGAAAGTTGAAGAAAAATAGGGAAAGAAAAATAAAGAAGAAGAAAGACAGAAAACCGAAGAAAAAGAGAAAAGGAAGTTGAGGAAGTGGAAAAATAAAAGAATGGTTTGCCCTAGTACAGTCAGTAAACCAATATTCATTTTTTTTTCTTTTTTTTTCTGGGAAGAACCTCGAAATTCAAAATAATGGGTGCCTGTTTATATCGGGTTCGTGTCGGGTAGCAAAATATGCTACCTGATATATCGGGCACCCAACCTAAACTACCCGAACCCAAAAAACTCGACCAGATGCCCACCATTACACTGAATAGTGTGTCATAAAGGCTCCTCTTCAATGAAAACTAGTTTCTTTATAGCTACTCTTCATTTCCCTGCTGCTGCAACCATATGCTCTTCGCAAACTTTTCGAGTTTATTACTACACCCAACATATATCTTCACAAACTTCTCCACAATTGGCTACTCCATTCTACGACTTCTTCTCATGACTCTTCAAGCCTAATACTCCAGCCACACACCATATAGGTTCTTCCCAGATCCTCGAACTGATATTGTACCCCACGTAACTCTTGAAATGGTTGTAGTCTCCTTCAAAATTTCTTTGAATCTCTTCAAAGAATGGATAAGCTTGAAGCATCTTTGGAGTTTCATATTTCTTAGAGTTTGAGCAAGTTGAATGAAAATGGTTTGGCAAAGAGCTTCTTTGTCCAGAGTGCGTTTTATTTTCTTTTGTGAGAGAGGGAGAGATTGAATGTTGTTTAGAGAAATAGAGATGACATCATTACCATCCAAAGAGTATTGAAGCATCTATTTATAGACACATTTAAGTGTCCATTTGAGTGAGACAATTTTAACATATGTCCATTATTTGTAGCCTATCCTTTTTACTAAGTCAACATTGGACAGTGTGCACTCAACTGTATTTGGTTAAATAACTGTTTTTTCTTCAGGATGAGATTCATTGGACTTACTTCCTAAGGAATCTTTTGTCAGCGTTGAGCATTCCTTTTGCAGCATATGCTAAAAATTGAGTTGCATTTTTAGTTCTATTCCTAATTCTTTTCAGGACATTAATTTTTTATATTCATTTTCTGCTGAAGTCGATTGTTCTTCAGTTCACCAACCTTTTTTAGTTCACCAACCTTTTTCATGTTGATTCTTCAGTTCTTCACCTTTTCAGAGTTCTGACACGGTGTAGTGCTTCCCATTGGTTTATTCCTTTTGCACGCTTCTGGGACTGAGCACTTCGAGAAAGGTAGTATGGAGATATTACTTGTTTAGGTAATTCTCTTGATTTCTGTGCAACGGATCTTTTTCAGTTATCTCGACTTGACTGCATTTCCTTGCTTTCCCCAGGTGACTTAGTGAGTCACTTCCAATCATGGATGACTCTTCCTGTCACTTCAACTTGAGACTTGGCTTTTCTTGAGTTGACTTGATGATACTCCACTCACCGCATCTCACCGCTTCTTCAATAGAGTTCCCGTCTACTCTTCTTTGCCATACTGGTACTCTTGCAAAATGAGTCTTCCTTCTAGTCTCCAATTGTCTTCTTGCATGTTTGGGCGTAGCTGACTTAACTCACTTGACCAGCCTATTTATTACAATGCGCTTTACAACAAAAAATGGGGTGCCAACTTCATATTCTAAGTTTTACATGGCATTCATCAAAATCTAAACAATAAATTTCCTAACAATTTCCCCTTTTTGATGATGCCAAAACTTAAACCATTCAAAAATGCAAATAGCAAAAATACATACAGATAGTGTATTCACATAGAATGTATGCGTAGAATTAATCCTTTTATTGATCATAACATTCTTGTTCTTTTACACAATTTACAAGGTGTATCGAGCAAACATTTGTCTACACAAAAAAAATGAAGAATTTATAGCTTTATTGCGTAAGACTTACATAGTATGTATTTACATAATAAAATACATGAAGGGGTGGACAAAGAACACTTCATCTCCTTTGTTTGTCTCCTTCTTTCATCTTGTTCAAGATCTTCTCTTCTTCTTCTTTTTTTCTCATCGTCACCGCTTTCTTCTTCTTTTCATATGCCTTTCCTCGGCGCTTCATCTCTTCTTAATCTTTCTTCTCTTTCCTCCCATAGCTGAGTTTGTCTCTTGTTTTCTTCTTCTATTCTTTTCGCATACTCAAATTACTTTTAGCCACTTGCAAATTTGCTACTTGGTCAAGACCCGGCCAAAGATCCCTCCTTTCTTGCTTGGATCTACGTATTCAATGTTTTTGGGCGAGGCCTGGTCTGAAACCTCTTCCTCCACCACTACTTCTTCCTATACCTCTGGCGTGTATTGTCTTGGGTCTTCTTCTTTCCAAATTGAGTGACCAGGCGGAGTGACCAGCAGAGCGATCGCCGTAGTCTGCGTCTGTCGCCTTCTTCACATAACGTGAGACCCTTTTCCCAAGACAAGTCCCAAGCTTGAGCCATAGACATATTTGCAAAGTATCCTTCGGATGCGAGCGTTTTAAATTCATCAACGATCGTGGCTCGTGTCCGACATCCGAGATGGCATAAGTGTCTCTGCTCTCTTTGGAATGCCTCCATGTTGTTTCAAGATGTTCATAACTCGGGCATCCATTCTTCCTTCCACTTCATCCATCCCCGCTTCAATTGTCTTTCTCTTTTCGGCCATAGATATAGCAGAGTGTGGGAGTGGCGAGTCATGGAGTTTGTCAGATAATATCACCGTGACAAGACCTTGTTGGGGGTTTGTGCGATCATCAAGGTCACATCTTTCGATCCTTCCCCCTCAACGGACTTCCCTTTCTTTTGTTTCAACACTTCCTCACTTTGTCTTTCCTTCGCAAACAGATCCTCTTTTTCGCCTTCAGGATCTCTTCTATGCTTTAAGGTATTCCTCTTCCCCCTTTTTGGCATCATCAAAGGAGAGAGGGACGCTGAAACATACTAGCAAGCGGAAGTCGAGCTTGGCGATAGTCGAGTTCTCGTCTCGAGTCCCTGCGGAGTATGCGGCACGAAATTCGAGCGAGTAGCGTTGACTCTCTGAAATTAGCTTCATTTCAGCCATGAGAAGGCTGAATTTTCTGTCCATATTTGCTTCCAGACACCGGAGATCACTCTTATTTTGCTCACGCAGCAGCTTTATCTCGGCAAAGTGAGCTTCATGCACGTGCTCAATGTGTTCTCTCAATTTCGTTTTGCGTCGGCATTCTCGACTCTCCATACCAAAGACTTGTTGAACAATGTCCTGAAGTATCTAACTTGTTCCACACGCATTGTTTGTCTTTGTTGCCACCATTCCCCGATCTCGATCAGCATTATGCTTCTCAAGTCGGAGAAGATTGCATCTCTTTGTCCGATCGCATGTCCATAGAGGCCAGTGCCTCTCCATCCATTCAATCTCAAAGAAAATAATGCTTTGAACACCTCCCGAACTTCACTGTTTCTTCGATGCAAATTGATGGCCACGCAGTCATCAAAGTCATAGTCACCGAACGATGGTACTGACGAGATGATAGGAGCTGGTGCTGTGGAAGCGTGCGAGCTCGTTCTTCGACTCTTTAGGGAGGTCGGGTACCTCCAGAGAGAAAGGAAAAGATTCTATAAAGGAATCATCACGGCCAACCGGTATTTGTTCAATGATGAGAGGTGCGCGTGAAGTTCCTTTTGGAGTCGAACTCCGCCGCGCGACTTTGGGAGCTGCGCAGCTGGACTCTGTTTCACTGGGTCTCATGTGAAGTGGACCCGACTTGCTGAGCCTCTCACTGTCTCAATGCCTTCGTTGGTCTCGGCTAGTTTCTCCAATTGAGTGGGCTGGTCCTTAGCCTTATCGAGCGTCATGATCGACGATGATGAGATTTCCATTGGTGGCTCATCATCAAAATTGAAAGTTTGACGAGTAGTCTTGAGATCGACTTGCTCGTCTTTGCCGGGAACATCCGCACCGAGTCTTTTGGATCTGCATCACGGGGATGACTCGGCTTCTTCGTCGCCTTCCGATCCCGAAAGGTTACATCAGGATATCCTGGGAATCATGAAGCGCGCTTATCTCCTTTTCGGATGGATCAATGATAGCGGGAGGGATGTTCTCTACTTGCTTTCTTTACCCCGGAAGTCTCAACCTCCCGAGGGCCTTCATTACCTCCTACAGTCTCAACTACAAAGTGAGGCCTTGGACCTCCCTTTCGACAGTGTCACTGTCTTAGGGTCTTCTATGGTAGCATCCATTGGAGTTTCAACCCCATGGATTGCACTTTCATCGCCAGTGTTAACTCCCGGGTTGTTCCTTCCTCGTGCCTCGATCGCATCGCTAGCGCGTCATAAGCCTTCGAGCGGCTTGGCACCTCATCCGAGACAGTCTCAATCGCCTCGAGCTTCGTTGATGGCAACTTGCATTCGTTTGGTGTTTGTACTTTCTTCACTTCGCCTCCTGGATTCGTTGTGGAGTCATCTGCGCAGATTCTCCGACCTTGCCGCAGGAGGGAGTTTCCCCCTCGGTGGCGCACCACCGAGTGACTTGAATGGGGTTACTCGTCTCCAAACTCCCTACTGTTTCTACCGAGTGTTCAGTTGGGGCGGGTGGTAAGACACCTTCGTTAGGGGTTGGCTCAACCGGGGTCCCCACTAACCCGGTTTCATCGCCAGTTCCTTAATTCCTTCTTCCGAGTGAGTCGGGAAGTGGTGGCGAAAACAACGTGGCGATTTCTGTCGTACCACTCCCATTGGATCAATTTCCACCGTGTTTCGAGGACTCTTTCTTCCCTCCATCATGCTCTTCTCATGAAGAATTCTCGATTCATGCATTGCTTGTTGCATTTGCAACTTTTCTCGTGGCGGCAGAGTCCTGGATCCTCATCATCATGCGGATAAGACATCAAGGAGATGATGTGTGTGTTCTGTGGTGCCGTGATATGGCGGATGTTGGCCTTCTCACGTGCCTCGGCCTTCCTCTCTGCTGTCTTTTTCCTTCTCCTTGTCCTTGAAGATCTGCAAGATATCTGTGCGCTTTCTTCATCCAGATCTTGACCACAATGGTCACTCCAAGGAAGTTCAGCCAGCCCTCTTCCTCTTCTATAAATTCAGCCGTTGGAACTGTTCCTTGATCGACTCAATTTCCACTTCCTCCAATCTCGCAGACGATTTTGGATGTCCGGGTAAAGTGGGGATAGGATCATGACATCACTATCGCCTCTATCGCCTTCTTCTTGTGTCTCACCAAGCGTGGACTATAGCTATTTCTTCGCTTTGCCTCATTGATCGCTTCACGGAGACTTAGTTAGTTTCATCAATTACATCTGGGGACTCTCTTTGCGGCGGCTTTAAGTATTTGTTCCAATGAGTGGTGACTCAACTGGTTTCTCAAGCTCGGAGCGCTTGATGATTCTTCTTCGTCTTCTAGTTTGTACCGGAGGGATTTCCTGGTTCGAGACGATTTCTTCGAGTCTTGGGCGGGGGGCCGGTGTCGTGTCTTCTTCGAGGAGCCGGCCGTCTTGGCTTATCGATCTCCTCTTTTTGACGATCCGAGAAGGTAATTGAGAGTCCTTCTCGACCGCTAGCTCTGGGAGAGACACGGCAGCAGGGGCAGTGACTCTGCTGCAGGGGCAGGAGTAGGTTTGACTTTCTTCTTTGCGGGAGCAGCGTCTTCTTAGCAACTGCAGGGGCGCTTTCGCTTTGGTGGAGAGGAAAGAGTTGTATCTTCGAGGTCACCGATTCCCCTCACTCGTGTCGCTCTCTTGGCGTAGGCTCTCTTCTCAGCGCCGAGAGGTTTGATCTAAACATCCTCTTGTTTACATAGAAACGCCTTTCCATGTCTAAGAGGACTCCTTTCACCTTCATCACCGGCCAATCACTGGCCATATCCTAGGGATCCTCCAAATGTTCCATCTTCCTTGAAGGATTTGTTCCCTACATTTTGGCATAGTCTCTCGTAGACAAACTCACCCCTTTTATTTTCCTTTCTTCAATGATCGCTACCATCACGATCAACTTTGCTTTTTGATTGGTCAAAGCCGCCAAATTTGATGTCAATACATTTGGCAACTATGTCCAACACTTGTGATAATCCTCCTTCAAAGACCTCTTGTTTGTGTGTAAACTATTTTATCAAGATAGTCGGGCTTGCTATTTACTTCCAGCAAAGGCCAGGTTTACATCAGCTTCGTTAATTTCTCGATGCTCCTTTCGTTGGTAGTGAGCGGTGTTCACCAAATCCTTGGCGAGAGATGGTGAGCTTTTTCCGTGAATGCAGATGACTTTATCCCTTCATCGTGAATCTCAAAGCATTCACGTAGAACTGTGCGACCTCCTCCACATAGGTCATCGGATATTCCAAATCGAAATGATTTCAGCCCAGGCGTATCAATTTCTCAGCAATTTTCATTACTAGGGTGTCGTCGGACCCCTGTTTCACCATTCCGTCGAAATCCACAAGAGACCCTGTGGATTTGCTTTCCTAACTTGACAAAATTATAGGTTGATGCCATCCTTCAGGATTTTACCGAAGAAAACTTAGAGATTGATTTGAAGATAGATAGGGTTTTGAGAAAATTTTTGCCTTTGCTTCTGAGAGAGAGAAATGAACAGTTTTGGTAGTGTGTGAGAGAAACGAACGAAAATGGTTTAAGTATGGTTTATGAAATGAACAGTTTTGTGTTCCATTTCTTTTCTTTTGATTTTTCCGAGTGTCAACTCAGCTCAATTAACCCTAACTCATGCTTGAGTTCTTCAAATCTTGACTCACATAATGGTTTTGTGAAGATGTCACCAATTGTTTATCGATTGAGATATATTCCAAGATGATGTCCTTCTTTTCAACATGATCTCTTATGAAGTGATATCGACATCGATATGCTTTGTTCTTGAGTGCAACACAGATTTTGAGTGATTGCAATTGCACTTGTGTTATCACACATGATTGGAATTTCTTTTTCCTCAACTTCATAGTCTCTCATTCTTTGTCTCATCCATAGGATTTGGGCACAACAATTTGCCGCACCTATGTATTCTGCTTGTTGTAGAAGTGGCTATTGAATTTTGCTTCTTGCTAAACCAGAAATCACCGTTTTCCTAGCATTTGACATGTGCCTCGAGGTGCTTTTTTCTCACAACTTTGCATCCAAAGATAGTCGTAGTCTGAATAGCCAATTAGCTTGAATCCACCTTCCTTTGGATACCATAAGCCAACTTCTTGGCTTCCTTTCAAGTATCTCAATATTCTTTTAGTTTGTTGTCACATGGCTCTCTTTTGGGGCGATTGAAATCTTGCACATACACCTACAAAGAAAGGTGATGTCCGGCCGCTTCTTTGTGAGATAGAGCAATGATCCAATAAGTGCTTTGTATCTTGTTTGATCTACAAAGCTTGCCATCCGCATCCATGTCCATTTTGATGATGTATTCATTGGTATTTTTACGTAAGACTTCTCCTCCATACCAAATTTCTTCATTAAATCTCCGGTGTATTTTGTTTGACTTATGAAGATTCCATCCTTCATTTGTTTCACTTGGAGTCCAAGGAAGAATGTTAGCTCTCCCATCATGCTCATATCAAATTTACTTTGCATGAGGTTTGAAAATTTTTCACACAGCTCTTTGTTTGTGGATCCAAAAATGATGTCATCCACATATATTTGAACAAGCAAAGATACTCTTTTTGTCTTGAATTACTGAAAAGTGTTCTATCTACTTTTCCTTTTGTGAGTCCATTTTCGCTTAGGAATTGTGACAAGGTATCATACCATGCTCTGGGGTGCCTGTTTCAATCCATACAAAGCTTTCTTGAGTTTGTATACCTTATCTCCAAGAGTCTTCGCTCAAATCCTGGAGGTTGTTCAACATACACTTCTTCTTCCAATAAACCATTTAGGAATGCACTTTTTACATCCATCGATATACAATGAAATTCTTGTGAGCAAAGATAGGCAAGAAACATCCTTATAGCTTCCAATCTTGCTACAGGAGCAAATGTTTCATCAAAATCTATTCCTTCTTCTTGGCAATATCCTTTGGCTACTAGTCTTGCTTTGTTTCTTACCACGTAACCTTCCTCGTTCATCTTGTTTCAACACCCATTTAGTACCAATAACATTTTGATGTGTGGGTCTTTGAACTAATTCCCATACTTTATTTCTTTCAAACCGATTCACTCTTCTTGCATAGCTTGAATCCAATGTGTGTCATCTAATGCTTGTAACACATCTTTGGGCTCTATTTAGATAAAGCATGTGAACATAGCTTCTTGTTGAGTTACGATCTTGTTTTGACACCTTCTCTTATATCTCCAATGACAAGTTCTCGTGGATGGTCTCTCGGCCATCTTACATCGAGTTGAAGTAAGTTGGCCGGATTCAATCGTCTAGCACTTGTGTTGCTTGGATCGACTCTCTCGTAGTCACTTAGCCGCAAATTTTCCAAATTGTTTTTGAGATTCAGCTATCTCATCTTCTTCCGAGTTTATAATTCCACCTTCACTTGAAAGATAGGACTCTTCTCGTATGGTTGAATGATTCAAATTATTAGTGACTTTTCAATGTCTTCTCCATTTACATTTGGCTCATCGAATACCACATGAATGGATTCTTCGCAACCATAGTCCTTTTGTTGAGTACTCTGTAGGCTTTGCTTTTTTGAGTATCCCAAGAAGATACCTTCATCGCTTTAGCATCGAAGGCCTTTAGATTGTCTTTGCCATTGTTGTGGATGAAGCATTTACATCCAAATATTTTAAAATATGCAACATTTGGTTTTCTTCCACCCAAATCTCATAGGGAGTCTTTGTCACCGTCTGCTTTATCATACATCCGTTTTGAGTGTAGCAAGTTGTGTTGATTGCTTGACCCAAAATCTTTTTGGTAACCCCTGTTTATTCTAACATGGTCCTTGCGCTTCTTTGAGAGTTCTCTCCTTCTTTCTTTCGCAACTCCATTCTCACGTGGAGTCCTTGTCATGCAGATAGTTCATGACCAATACCATTTTCAATACAATCTCGAGTTATTATTCCATTGACAAACTCGGTTCTTCTATCCGATCTTATTTTGATAATGGTTTGGCTCTTCTCGTTTTAAATCCTCTTCATCACCGTGGTAGCTTCTCAGTAGAGTTTCTTTCTTCTTACACATGAATATTGTCCATGTATATCTTGAGTAGTCATCTACTACCACCAAGGTGTATTTCTTTCCACTTATCTTTGGTGGTTCCACTGGGCCAAATAGATCTATATGTAGCGGATGCAATATTCTTGTTGAAGATGGGCATGTCTTTTCTTTGAATGATGATTTGATTTGTTTTCCCTTCGACATGCGTCACATATACTCTCCTTTCTATATACTTTGTCCGGAAGTCCTTCCACAAGACTACTTCAAAGCTTGTTAATCGTTTTGAAATTAAGGTGACTCACTTTTTGTGCCACCCCAACTTGATTCAAATTGTGCTTTTTTGCTAGAGAGACAGTGTTGGGTGTAGCGGTTGACCAATCTACTACATACATGTTCTTTTGTCCGCATCCTTGCAACACAACTTCATTCGATTCAAGATTCTTGATTTGGCATATACCCATGTTGAATCCAACATTATAGCCCTTGTCACGAGTTGATCGATGCTTAGCAAGTTGAAGTTGATTCCTTCAACATATGCAACATCTCGTGATTTCTAATCCATTCCTCTTGATGGATCCAATGCCTCTTATTTCACCTGGAGCTTCATTTCCTCCAAATATGACTTTTGCTCCTTTAACTTCCTTGAATTTTGACAGATTTTTCTTATTTCCTCATCATATGTCCGGGAATGACCACTATCCATATACCAGGTTCCTTGGCACTCACCGCCCCTTGAACCTCCGCAATCAAGGAAATTAAGTTTTAGGTACCCATACTTGTCCTGGGTCTGAGGGGTTAGAATTGTAAGATGATCCAACCAACTTATAGCCAAATGATTTGACTCTAAGGGGTTGCCATCTATCGATGCCATAATCATAATTAATCTTGGCAAATTGCTTGGAGATTCTAGGTTCATACAACCTGTCTCTTTTGTCCGTATGCCTGTGTATAAGTTTTAGCAATCGCCTTCTTTGGGTAATTGTGGTGTCTCGAGTGTAGTGCCTAGGTGCATATGTGTGTTGATGAAAGTTCTTATACTTTTGGAATGGCCTTTCTTTGAGTTCTAGGCCTTTGCCATTTGGGCTTATATTCCATAAGTTTATGCTTTGATAGTTCACATCATTCCAATCACTTGGCTTGGATATTTTCTACCATTCCCATCATATGTACTTCTTTTATAGATTTTCTCGGGGTTTTTGGTAGCTCGCTTTTTCTTTCGAATATTTTCTGTTTGGAGTTTGCTTGAGGAACTCGGCCGAATCTCTTCTCACCGTCCTTTCAAAGCACTCAACTGGGTTTTTTCCTTTTCCTTTATAACCAAGGCCAGTTTGCTTGTAATTGTGCTTTGGAATGAATGTGTGTGCAACATTTAGAGTTTTGGATTTTTTAGACTCTTCATTGCTTGAAGATCCTTTTTCCAAAATTACTCTCGAAGTTTGACATATCACGAGGAGTTAAATCCTAAGCCTGTCTTGTCTCCACATTCTCTTTGACTCATAATAAGATCATCTAATGATTTAGATGCCTTAGTGAATGAGGCAATAACATTTTTGAGGTCATTCTCCCTCTTTTCTATGGCGACAATTTACGCTATTAGCTTGCTTTTTCAAATTTTTTAAACTTTCATTCTCATCGACTATTTGACTTAGAGTACTCGGCTCCTTAGTCACCGTGAGTTTTGGCTCTTAGAGTAGTTTGTTTTCCTCATTTAGTAGTGTGTGAGGATTTAATATGTTCAAAATCTTTCATCATTTTGCCTAATGAGTCATAAAGATCGAGTGGGTGATGACGTGTGTGTGTCACAGTCACTATCACTAGAATCCGAGTTTGATGAGTTAGAGTGTACCTCATCTTCTTGGTCGAGGTTGATCTTGTTCCTTGGCCATCAAACAGATCAAGGCTTCTTCTTCGAGTCACTTGAGTAGTCGCCACCGCTCTCTCGAATCACTGTCTCTCTTAACTTGTCAAGTTTCAGCTTAGCTTTCGACCAACATTGCCTTTTTCTTTTCTTGTCTTCTTTCTCTCAAGACTTTTCTTTCTTCTTCATTTACGTATTTGTTGACTACGGGATATGGGCAATCAATGGCGTAGTGACCTTGTTGTCTATAGTTCCAGCATAGATATTCACCTTTTGATCGACTCTTTCCATTCTTGGATTGTCGACCCTTTGATATTCACTTTTTGATGATCTTTTTTCTTGGTTAGCCTATCTTCCCTTGATTTGGAGGAGCCGAGTGTCTTCGGAGGATTCGCCCTTGCCTCTCTTGTAGTTCTTATTGAAGAACTTGTTGAACCTTTTACCAAAAGAGTGCTATTTCTTCCGGGTCAATGACTTATTTGACCTCGGCTCTCTTCCCATCTTTAGCAATTAGAGCAAAATGCTTTGTTTTGGGTCATTGTCTCTTCCTCGGTCTTTTCTTCTCACCTCAAACTCGTAGGCTTTGAGGTCCGAGAATAGTTCATGGTTGGATGTCTTTGATAGGTCCATGGAATGTCTTAGTGCCATGACTTTCATTTCCCATTCACCGAAGACTTTTTAGGATCTTCATACACATTTCTTCGTGTATATTCCTTTCCAAGTCATAGATAGCTCGTTGGTGATTTCTATGAACCGAGCATCCAGTTGATCCAGGTTTTCTCTTGAGATCATTTTGAAGTTCTCAAATTTCGACGGACCACCGATAATTTGTTTTCTTTGATTTGCTCGAGCCTTCACAAATCAATGTTAGCTTGTCCCCATTTCTTTAGCCGTTTTGCATGATTTGACTTTATTGAACATGGCTTTGTCGAAGGTTTTGTAAAAGATGTCCTTGGCTACATTGTCCAGGTTGTATCTTTTTTGTCATCATTTGTCCATTCAGTTCTTGGTTTTTCAACCATGGGTGGTCCGGGAGCAACGTCCTCCTCACCTTCACCGCAGCTCTTCTTACACATTTGTGTTCACCTTTAAGATTTGCGGTGGCCCATCCTCTATCACTATCCACATCTCATCATGTAAAGGTGATAGATGAGCACATATCTGAATTTTCCAATCATCAAATTCTTCAATAGTGAACATAGGGATGCGTGTCAAATTTGCTTCCATGATAATAACTTTAATGATAAAAAGAGTTTTGAAAGTTTAAGTACTAAAGCGGACTTTGAAAAGTTTGGAGATCTAGTTCGAGAACCAATGCGGAAGGCTCAATGAACCAACCGCTCCGATACCACGTGTAGGTCCCAAAGGGTGTAAGTGTAAGGTTTAGAAGGGGGTTGAATAAACCTTACCAAATTTTTGATTTATTCCTTTTAAAAATCGAGTTGATACTACTGCAATGTGTCCTTGGTGATGACCAATTTAGTTAATCAAAGAGAGTTAGTCTCTCAATAGACTCAACGAATTCTTTGGAATAACTCACCGTTAAGTCTAAATTAACTCAACTGTGGTTTGTTTTTCAAATAAGACTTAACACCCTTAAGTTTGGTTAAGTAGAGATTTAGAGCTTGATTTAGTACTTAGAGATTATCTAATGGATAGCAAATATGTCAAGAAATAAACAAATATGATGCAAGAATTAAAGTCTTTGAAATGTAAATGACACAATAAGATTTTTATAGAGGTTCGAAGATGGGGTAATTCTTCTACTCCTCTCTTCTCCAACTCCTGGAGGAATCCACTAGGTATTGATCGGTATTCAAAGTGGTAATAAATCCGGATACAAGTCTTGATCACACACTTTGATCCTTTGGGACTCGATCCGAGACGCCTTGATCACTCACCGGCTTCTCATACGACTCGGCTTCTTCACACAGGCAAATGCCTTGCTTGCTACTACACTCACTTGCTCAAGCTCTTTGGATTTGATCACGAAGCCCTCCAAAAGCTCAAGACTTGGTTCAACCTTGAACCTTCCTACAATCCTTAGTGGAACGTAGACCCCTTGATTTTTCAGTATTTTCCTCTTCAACTGATTGAAGTTATCTTTCCTTCACAGGTGAGTGTTGGATTGATGTTCTTTGTAGTGTAGGCTTGAGAATATTTCAAGTTTACAGTTCTAATAATTGCTTGAACGTTTGTGGTTCTGGTCTCTCTTTTTTTCTCAGAGTCATTCCTCAGCCTTTTATAGTGATCTTTCAAAAATTTGCCCGTTGAAGAGATAGGCTTATTTTTTAAAGTCACTTGTGGTCGTTGGCTTGTCTTGTTGCGATCCTTGGAATTGCCATTTCCTCGTATGAATTGTTCTTCACCTTTTGTAGTTCGACACGGTGTAGTGCTTCCCATTGGTTTATTCCTTTTGCACGCTTCGGGGTCGAGCACTTCGAGAAAGGTAGTATGGAGATATTACTTGTTTAGGTAATTCTCTTGATTTACGTAAACGGATCTTTTTCAGATTATCTTGACTTGACCGCATTTCCTTGCTTTCCTCGGGTGACTTAGAGTCGACTTCCAATCATTGGATGACTCTTCTCCGTCACTTCAACTTGAGACTTGGCTTTTCTTGAGTTGACTTGATCGATACTCCACTCACCGCATCTCACCGCTTCTTCAATAGAGTTCCCGTCTACTCTTCTTTTTGCCATACTCGGGTTTGTCTTGCAAATGAGTCTTCCTTCTAATCTCCGGTTGTCTTCTTGCATGTTTGGGCGTGGGCGACTTAACTCGGCTTGGCCAACCCTATTTATTACAATGCGGTTTTACAACAAAAAATGGGGTGCCAACTTCCTATTCTAAGTTTTACATGGCATTCATCAAAATCTAAACAATAAATTTCCTAACAATTGGCTTCAATCCATTCTCTACCTCGTCATGCAAGACTACAAAAGAGATATATATATTATTGAAATTGAAACAAAATATCTGACCTGTGAGTATACATGTACAAAACTATTTGCTTGGTTAATTAATAATTCTCTATTATAGCAAATTGACGCAGGGTGTCATGGTTTATATAGGCAGATAAATGGGATCTGATCATAATAATGGAAAACTTAATTATATTGGATGACTGGAGTGGTGAAATATTGGCAATCAGGCAATGTGTATGGGCTCTAAATATTCTTTTTGTGGTCAACTTTCCAAAAAGGGTACTATTGGTCATCCATATGATATGAATGCTTACGGTTAGGCCACAAATCATTCAAATTCTCATTCCATATTGAAATAATCACATGAATTTGGTTGTACCATTGGATCAATGAATTTGACTCTTGAGCAATTTAGAGCATGTTTGTACCATTGGATCAATGAATCAAATAAAATAGAGCGTGTACATTTTTACACTTTCTCATATAAACTATTTTTTGTTACACTTATTTTTATCGTATGAACTATGTAACTTTTTGCACTTTGTCCTATTTAGACAATTTTATCCCAAAAATTTTATTTTTCTTAAAATAATAAAAATAGTTTATTGTGATCGTATCCAACCCATCATGCTTTCATATAAAAAATTAATTATATCTTAAATTCATACTTTATTTGACTGAAATGTAATGGTTAGTACAAATATTTTCATCACTAATTGACTAAAAGTATATTATTTTTTCTTTTTTCATTGGTTAGCGACGCATGCTTTATATTGGTCACTAATGTCGAAAGTTAGCCGAGATTTATTTTGCTGTAATTTTTTTTGGCATGTTGGTACGAACCATTGTGATGCATGTTGAGGTTAAGTGTAAGAGCAGTCGTAAAATTATACGTGTGACAAGCAACCCCAAAATCGACTAAGAATATCTAGCTACATTTCATTGAAACAAGGTATGAGTTTAATGAAATATTAATTTTATATACGATAACATGATAGGCATGATGACCATAATGAACTATTTTCATTATTCCAAGAAAGTCAAACTTTTAGGGGCAAAATTGTCCATATAGAACAAAGTACAAAACTTTACATAGTTCATAGTGTAACAGAAAATAGTTTATATGGTAAAGTGTAAAAATGCGAAAATTACAAGGATTTAGTGTAATTTCCTCAATAAAATATATGATTCTTGGGATCTTGGATGATAGATGATAATATAATATCAAATATCTCATTGTACGAGACACTCTTGTGCCCTTTAACTTTTCAATTATTTCTTTTGTTTACCTCTAAGACATTTAATTATTTTACAAACGGTGTTTCTCGGGTAGGGATACAATAACATTACACTAGAAGAAATTTTGAGTTTACCAAATGACTTACCGACATAAATCATTTTATCACCAAATGTTATAATTACCTACATAATAAAAATAATTACCACATGATAAGTAAAATTATAAAGATAGGGTTTAGTTTTTAGAATTATAAAATAAAAATTTATAAGTAAAATTAATATTATAATCAATAAATAAAATATATCAATATATAGGAATCGGGGATAAGGAGGGGTCTTAGCAAGCATGATTTTCAAGGGTGACCTCTTCATTTCACTGCCTTCCCCTTGCTTGCTTTCCCTTTACCTCCATCATTATCACTCCTTTGTTGCTTCTTACTTTCTTCTTCCCTTTTTTTGGCATCATCACCCATGGGTAGAGCCAACTGAAGGAATACTCCACCTAGGAGTAGATCAATCTTGTTGTTTGTCATATCTTGCTTATCTTGAGTCATGGAGTATGTTGCTCAGAATTTGGATCTCAGAGCTATTGTCTCGGCTGCCATCAGCTTCATCTCTGTTTGGAGAACCTTTATTTGTTGGTCCATGTTGGCCTCCATCTTCTGAAGTTCCGACTTATGTTGAGCCTTGAGCAACTCCATGTTACTCTTGTGAGATTGATCCATCCTAAACATGTGGTCCCTCTGTCGCTGCTGAAACTTGGCGTTGTTTGAGCTCCAGATCAACATTTTTGTGAATAAAGATTTGAAGTGACCTGCTCGCGCCTTAGTGCCTTAGTCTGCCCGTTCCATTCCCGAATTCTCAAAAATGCTCCTCGGATATCTCATGTGATGTTTGCATCGCGGTTGTCAAGTTGTTGGTCGAGTCTGCGAATCCATGCTCCATCTTTTCTATTTCAGCACAGATGGCCTTGAAGGCTTTGCGAAAGTCGACTGCATCAGTGGACTGCTCTTCTGCCATACAACATCAAAATCGAATCCAAACAACACCATTGTAGTATCTGCAGGAGTTCCAAGTTCTTCAGCTGGGACTTGGACGGTATATCTGGCACTTTCCGCAACTGACTTTGCTTCCAAAGGCACATGTGCCTCGAACGGAAAGTAGTCAGCAAAAAGATCTTCAGGAAAAATGGGAATTTCCATGTTCTCGACCTGTGGAGCTTTTCCCTTTCCCTTCAGAATTTACACAGCTCTATGTGCCTTAGTTGTCTCAGCATCATCGGCATCTTGTGCAGTTGTGTTAGCCTACGGAGCTGACTGATCCTCAACTGTCTTAATAGCTTTCTCGGTATCAGTTGTATCTTTCTTTTGAGTTGTCTTATCCTCGATTAGCTCATCAGCGTCATTGGAGGGTGATGGCACCATTGAGGGTAGCCATCAACCATAGTGAAATTAACAGGAGCAGTTTTTTCACTGGCTTGCCTCTTTTTTGCATGTGCCTCCTCAGCATCTTTGTCCTCGGATGATTTTTCAATGGGGCTGGACTCAACTTCATCATCAGTTCCCAAAACTCAACATCTACGTTCTCTTGGGAGTCGTGAAGAGCATTGATCTCCTTATCTTCATAAGTGATTTCTTCATGAGGGGCTGGCACTTCTTCAACAACTTTCTTACCTAGGGAAGTCTCAATCTCCTCTAGGCCTTCATTACCCTCAGTAGTCTCAACCGATGATGGGCCTTCAGCATTCTCTTTTGCAGTCTCAATTGTAGCAGGGTCTTCGACGGTTATCCCTTTAGCAGACGAAGCTGCTTTAGGGATTTCGGTGGTATCCTTCGGAGTCTCAGCTCCTTAGATTGTACTTTCATGGCCAAGAGTCTCAACTCCCATGGCCTCAATACCATCTTTTGTCTTAGCTGCATCAGTAGCTTCATCGGCCTGCACGGCAGCTGAAGTTTACGCTGAGATAGTCGGAACCGTCTGAGTTTTGTTAACCTCAGTCTGCTTAACTGTCAAAGTCTCACCTTCGTCTTCTAACTTCTTTTGATTTTGGTCTCCCACAGCCTCCTCCTACCCGGCTATTATGGTTTTAGTTTCCCCCTCAGCTGGCGCACTAGCTGAGTCTCGAGCAGTGGGGTCACTCGAAACCTGAGACACGACTGTTTGTCCAATTGAGTGATCAGCCATCTGGGCAGGTATCTCAACACCTTCTTCAGGTAGTGGCTTGGCTAAGGTGCCCTCTACATTATCTTCCTTAGCTTCATCGCCAACTTTCCTGGAACTTTTATCCTCAGAGTGCACAAGAGATGTGGTAGCATCAATGGTTCTCACCATTTCCATTATATCTGGGCTGGGAATAATCATAATAGATGAAGATTCTCCAGGGCCCCTTGTCATACTCTTCTCATGCAATTTTTTGGATTCCCTTATGGCTTGCATGAACTATGTTTTCTCGACTGCAACAGTTGGATCAATTTCCTCAATGTCACTATCACTGTTATCAGCTGGTTATAAGGCTATTTAGGGGCGTCTATGAAGGCACAAGAATGAGGCTTCTTTGATTCTTCAACAGCCTGGGCCTTCTCAATAGCTCTTAGCTTATCATCATCTTTCTTCTCATAAAGAATAGATGTGCAAAGATCTGGGTTAAGGGTGGAGCTAACAGATATGTTTCCCAGGAAACTTAGAAGTTCTTCTTCCTCCTCAATAAATTCAGGACTCTGGAATTGATGTCTGGCATAACTTAACTTCCAATGCCTCCAGATCCTTAGTCTTTCTTGGATGTCAGCGTAGGCAGGGGACAACATTTCGAGATCATCATCCTTCTCCTGGATAGGCGCAAGGGGAGCCTGCTCCTCCTCAATGGTTCTAACATCAGTTTGAGGAGACCTAACAACTAACTCTTTAGACTGGTCAGCTGTGTCAACTTCTTGATCTTCAGGTGTCTCACGAATAGCTTTCTCATTTTTAGTTTGCTAACCTTCATCAGCAGCCTTCTCAACTTCAGTGGTGGTTACCTCACCACCTTCAATTTCCTTAGACAGCTGCTCTTCGACTTCAGCAGTCTCCTTCACAGGCTCAGTGCCAGACTCAACTAGCTCTTCCAAGGCCGATCGCTTTACCAATCGCCTTCTTTTGGTTGGAACCAAGGGAACTTCTGGTTCCACATCCTCAGGCTCGTCAAATGTGAAAGCCTTTTCGTCGGTCTTCAACTTCTTCGACGAAGCTACCTTCCTCAGCATGGTAGTGCGTTTCTTCTTCACGACTAGAGAAGGTACAAGAGGTTCCTTCTCAGTCTCGGCTGCTGGGGCAGGTGCATTCTATGGGATGGCTGCAGGGGCAGGTGCTTGCTTTGTTGTTGCAGCTCTCTTCTTCTCATGAATCGGCTTTGGAGAAGGAGCTTTAGCGGTTGCAGCAGTGTCTTCTGGGACAGGATCTGCTAACTCACCTTCGCTGTTGTCAGCTCTTCTTGCATGTGCTTGTCTCTAAGCACCGGAGAGGATGGCTTTGAACATCCTCTTGTTCACGTGGAAAGGCTTCCCATGTCCGAGAGGAATCCCCTTCACCTCCATCAAATGACCAATAACAAGGCAATACCTCAACGAGCTCACAAATAGACCAGCATTATTTATGGTCTTGTTCATGACATTTTGGCGGATTTGGCTGAAGAAGAACTCAGTCCAGTTCACCTTCTTCTCTTCCATAATTGCAGCCATGATAGTCAGCTTCGTCCGAGATAGCTGATTGAAGCTTCCAAACTTCATGTCCACGCATTTGGACACGACATCCATCAGTTTGTGGTAGTCGTCCATGATCAATGACTTCTTAGCTGTGTAAACAACCTTAGCAGCAGACTCTGGCTTGGCAATCTCCTTCCATGTCGCAGCCAGGTTCACATCTTTCTCATAAATATCCTTCATCCCACTTGAAGGAATGTGGCAATGAGCAGCTAAGTCCGCAGCAGTAATTTTGATTTCTTTGTTGTGAACAGATGACCTTATCTCTCCATCGTGAACCTCAGCGTTCACGTAGAATATTGTGACCTCCTCAAGGTATGTGTGCGAGAATTCCATGGTGAGAAATCCTTTGAGGCCAGATTTCTCTAACTTAGTAGCAATCTTCTGGGCTAGAGCTTTATCAACTCCTTGTTTCACCAAACCTTCGAGATCCACTGGAGATCTAGAGTGGATCGTCTCAGCCATCTTAACAAAATCATAACTTGAAGTCACTTCTCGAACATGAATGGTGAAAAACTTGAGTGTCGAACGCTGTAAGAACTAGGGTTTTGCTTCAGTTGCAGAGAAAAACTTGTGTTGCTTGAGAGAGACGATTGTATTGTGAGGGGAGAGAAATTTGAGTTTTTGGTATATAAGGAACGTGAGGGGACGGTTTTTAGAATTTGAAAAGGTTGATCAAGATCAACGGTTGAGATTAAAACCGTAAAACTACAGTAATTTCCCCGCATTAATGCAACAATAATTTATATCTAATTATAGGCTAAATGTGTACAAGCTTTATTCTGACACCACAATTACGCTGACGTAATATCCAAAAATATTCCCGCTCACAGAAAACATATTTAGCTCATAAATAACTCAACTATCTTCCAAAAGTAACTTTGCTTATTTCTTCACATGATGATCACTCAGCTGTCAGCTAACTCGATACAGTTGATTTCCCGTCTTGGCTGTTTTCATTTGGCTGGAAAATAAAACTTTGTTGATTTTCATATCTCTCTTCTTTGATTTTGTTGATTGAGTCTTCTGAGTCTTCTAACTCACTCAATCAAACCTATCTCATTTGTAAGCTCTTCAAATCTTGATTCACATAATGGCTTAGTGAATATATCAGCTAACTGCTTATCAGTTGAGATGTATTCCAAAGTGATGTCTTTCTTTTCAACATGATCTCTTATAAAATGATATTTGACATCAATGTGCTTTGTTCTTGAATGCAATACAAGATTCTGAGTAATTGATATAGGTCCCAAGGGGTGGAAGTAAGGTTTAGAAGGGGGGTTGAATAAACCTTACCAAATTTTCGATTTAGTCCTTTTAAATTAATTCAACAAAGTTGACTTAAACAGTTGTGTCCTTGATGGACAGCTAAGTTGGCTTTTCAGCTAAGTTACCCACTCAACAGACTCGATAGAGTTGTTGATAGTATAACTCGATTGCTCAAGCCAAATACTTAACTTGGCTGATTGGTTTTTATAACAGTGGAAAACTTAACACCCTTAGATTTGTTTTTAGCTTGTTTTAAACACTTGATCTCTAGCACTTAGTTATTTTTCAGTTGGATAGCAAATATGATCACCAGATATAAGATAAATATGCAGGAAAGTAAGTTTGTTGAAAGTAAATGACACAAATATTTTATAGAGGTTCAAGATGGGTTAATTCTTCTAATCCTCTCTTCTCCAACTCCTGGAGGAATCCACTAAGTAACAGATCAGTTTACAAAGTGGTGAACAGTCTGGAGATAGCCTTGATCACACAGTTGGCTTCTCTTGCGACCCAGCTTCTTCACAGGGCAGCTGCCTTGCTACTTCAGCTCACTTCTCAAGTTCTTGGATTTGATCACGAAGCCCTCCAACAAACTTAATAATGCTTCGACCTTGAACCTTTCTACAATCCTAGCTTGGATAGTAGACCCCTTAGCTTCTTCAAAAGTTTCCTCTTCAACAGATTTGAAGTTGTCTTTCCTTCTCAACTTGTGTTGAATCGATTTCCTTTGAGTTTCAGGCTTGAGGAATTGCTTGAATGTTAATGAGAATATTGCAGGTTAAATGCTTGAATATTGCTTGCTTGTTCGTGGTTCAGGTCCTCAAGGTAACCTTTTCTCAATAACTTCCTCAGCCTTTTATAGTGCACACTTGAAATTTTGACCGTTGAAGAGATTGGCTAATTTCAAATGTCACTTGTGTTCGTTGGCTTGTCTTGGTCTGTAGTCCTTGATGTTGACCTTTCCTCGTATTAAATGTCTTCGCAGCATTGCAGGTGCCTGACACAAGGTGCAGTGTTTCCCATTGGCTCATTCCTTTTGCACAATTCTGGGACTAACACTTTAGACCTGGCAGCTTTGACATATTACCAAATGAAGTAATATTCCTGACTTTAATCAACGGATCTAAATCAGTTGTATTGACTAGACTATTGCCTTTACCCCAGGTGACTTGAGTCAGCTCCAATCATTGGATTGACTTAACTGTCACTTTAACTTGTAGACTTAGCTTCTTGAGTTGACTTGACCAATACTTCTTACAACTGTTCCTCAGCTAACACTCCTTCAGTCGAGTCATTGACTTCCTTCATGGCCATACTCAGTTGACACACATCAGAGTCTTCAATCCAGTCCGCATTTGACTTCTTGTATTCCTTGGCATAGCTGACTTGACTCAGCTTTTCCAGACCTATCTATTTCAATACAAATTACAAGGAAAATGGGGTGTCAACTTGCTAATTTAAGTTTTACATGGTATCATCAAAATCTACTCAATAAATTTCCTAACAATTGCAACATCTCTTGTGTTATCACACATAATTGAAATATCTTGTTCTTTTATATCATAGTCTCTCAATTGTTGCCTCATCCATAGAACTTGGGCAACAAATGCTCATGACTATGTACTGCACCGTGTGGATGTAGCTATTGAGTTTTCTTTCTTGCTGAACCAAGAAACTAATCTATTTCCAAGCATTTGACAAGTACCTGGTGTACTCTTCATGTCCACTCTACATCCAGCATAGTCTGAGTCTGAGTAACCAACTACTTGAATCATCCATCCTTTGGATACCATAAGCCAACTTCTTGGCATCCCTTCAAATAACTTAGGATTCTCTTGGCTGTAGTCATATAACTCTATTTTCGTGCATATTGAAATCTAGCACATACACCTACAGGCTACATCAAAGATGATGTTTGGCCTACTTGCTGTTAAATAGAGCAATGATCCAATGAGAGCTCTATATCTGGTTTGATCTACAGCTTTGCCATCTACATCCATATTCATCTTGATTGATGTATTCATGGGAATCTTTACTGATGACTTTGATTCCATAACAAATTTCTTCATCAAATCTTTGGTATATTTGGTTAGACTTATGAAGGTTCCATCCTTCAATTGCATGACTTGAAGACCTAAGAAGAAAGTCGGCTCTCCATCATACTCATTTCAAACATCCCTTGCATGAGGTTTGAAAACTTGTCACACATCTCTTTGTTTGTGGATCCAAATATGATGTCATCCACATAGATTTGAACAAGCAGTATACTCTCCCCATCTTGAACTGAAGAGTGTTTCATCAACTTTGCTTTTGGTGAATCCATTGTCAATTAGAAACTGAGACAATGTGTCATACTAGGCTCTTGGTGCTTGTTTCAATCCATACAAAGCTTTCTTGAGCTTGTAGACTTTATCTCCAATAGTTTTCTTCTCAAAACCTGGAGGTTGCTCAACATAGACTTCTTCTTCCAAAAGTCCATTAAAAATGCACTCTTCACATTCATTTGATACACAGTGAAGTTTTTGTGAGCAACATTAGCAAGAAACATTCTAATTGCTTCCAATCTAGCAACAGGAGCAAAGGTTTCATCAAAATTTATACCTTCCTCTTGGCAATACCCTTTGGCTACCAATCTTTCTTTGTTTCTAACAACAGATCCTTCCTCATTCATCTTGTTTCTAAATACCCACTTAGTACCAATAACATTTTGGTGGGTAGGCCTTTGAACCAATTCCCAAATTTTATTCTATTCAAACTGATTCCTGCATAGCCTGAATCCAATGTGTGTCATCTAATACTTGAGACACATCTTTGGGCTCTATCTGGGAAATGAAACAAGTAAACAAATCTTTATGTTGGGCTCTGGATATGGTTCTTACTCCATCTCTAACAGTTCTAATAATTAACTCAGGTGGATGGTCTCTCATCCATCTCACATCAGTTTGGAGTAAGTCTGCTGGATTCAGCCGTCTCGCAGCTAAGTTGTCTTGAACAACTTCTTCATCATCATTCACATGCAGACTTTCCAGTTGTCGCTGAGATTCAACTATCTCATCTTCATCAGGGTTGAGTGCTCTTACATCTGCTTCAACATAGGGACTCTTTTGCATAGTTGGTTGATTCTTCTTCTCAACTAACTCATCTATGTCTTCTCCATTCACATTGGGTTCATCAAAAACCACATGGATAGACTCTTCTGTGACCATAGTTCTTTTGTTCACCACTCTATAAGCATTTATCTTAGTTGAATATCCCAAAAAGATACCTTCAGCAGCCTTAGCATCAAAAGCTTTTAAGTTGTCCTTGCCATTGTTGTGGATGAAGCACTTACATACAAAGATCCAACATTTAGCTTCCTCCCTGTCCAAATTTCATAGGGAGTTTTGGACATCTTCCTGTTAATCATACACCTATTCTGAGTGTAGCAAGCAGTGTTGATGGCTTCAGCCCAAAATCTCTTAGGCAATCCAGCTTTAGCTAACATTGTCCTTGCAGCTTCCTTGAGAGTTTTGTTCCTTCTTCCAGCTACTCCATTCTGCTGTGGAGTTCTTGTAGCTGATAACTCATGAGAAATACCATTTTCAACACAATACTGAGTTATAATCCCATAGACAAACTCAGTTCCCCTATCAGATCTTATTTTAATAATGGTTTGACTCTTCTCATTTTGAACTCTTCACATCATCTGAGGCAATCTCTGCAAGGTTCCTTCTTTTTACACATGAAAATAGTCCATGTATATCTTGAATAATCATCCACCACAACTAAGGTGTATTTCTTTCCACTGATGTTGGCTGGCTCAATAGGACCAAATAAGTCCATGTGCAATAAATGTAACATCCTGGTTGAAGAAGGAATTGGCTTGTCCTTAAAGGATGATTTGATTTGCTTTCCCATCTGGCATACATCACAAACGCTTTCTTTCTTGTACACTGAGTCAGGAAATCCTTCCACAAGATGGCTCCTTGCAAGCTTTTTGATTGTCTTGAAGTTCAGATGACTCAACTTCTTATTCCACAGCCAACTTGATTTTGTTGTACTCTTTGCTAGCAGGCATGTGCTTGGTGTAGCAGTTGACCAATGTACTACATACATGTTCTTCTACCTTGTTCCTTGAAGCACAATTTCATTTGTTTCAGCATCCTTGATTTAGCAAACTCCCATGTTGAATCCCACATTGTAGCCTTTGCCCACAGACCGATCGATGCTCAGCAGATTGAAGTTGAGGCCTTCAACATATGCAACATCAGTGATTTCTAATCCATTTTTCTTTATGGATCCTGTGCCTTTGATTTCCTCTAGAGCTTCATTTCTCCAAATATGACTTTTGCACCTTTAATTTCCTTGAATTTTGATAGATTTCTCTTGTTTTCTGTCATATGTCTGGAACAGCCACTATCCATGTACCAGGTTCCTTGGCACTCAGTTGTTCCCTCAACTTGCAAATCAAGGAAATTAGTTTTAGGTATCCATACTTGCCTGGTCCCGAGGGGTTAGTGATATAAGATGTTCCAACCAACCTATAGCCGATGATGATCGACTCAAGAGGTTGTCATCTGTCAGTTCTATAATCATAGTGCACATTAGCAAATTGCTTGGGGATTTTAGGATCATACAAATGTCTCTTTTGTCTGTGTGCATGTGTGTTTGTTTGAGCATTTGCTTTCTTGGGGTAATAGTGGAATTTCTGTGCATGTTGGGTTTTGTGCCTGGGTGCATATGTGTGTTGATAATAGCTCTTTTACCTCGGGAATGACCTATGATGAGGTTGAGGTCTTTGCCACTTTGGCTTGTATCCCATAGGTCTTGGCTGATATTTCATGTGGTTATTCTAATCAGCGTGGCTTGGATAGTTTCTACCATTCCCATCACATGATTTTCTTTACTGATATCTCTGGGGCTTTTGGTAGCTCGGTTTAGCTTTCACAGGGTATTTCATGTTTGGAGTTTGCTAATGTACCTTTCTGAATTTGATTTCAGTTGTCCTGTCAGCATACTCAACTGGCATTTTTGCCTTTTCCCTTATATCCAAGGCCAATATGATTGTGATTGTGTTTTTGAGTGGGTGTAGGTACAACATATGGTGCTTCGGGTTTTTGTATTCCTTCATTGCTTGAGGATCCTTTTTCCATAATTACTCTTGGAACTTGGGCATGCACAAAGGAATTGAATCCAATGTCTGTCTTGTCCCCACTTTATTTTTGTGTCATTATAAGTTCATCCAATGATTTGGATGCCTAAGTGAATGAATCAATCACATTTTTAAGATCATTTTTCCTCTTTTCTGTAGCAGCTAAGTCTGCTTGGATCTTGGCAATTTTAGCCTTCAGCTTAGTATTCTCATCAGCTATGTGACTTAAAGTACTCAGCTCTTTAATCAGATCTGAGTTTTGGCATTTAAGCTGGCTATTTTACTCATTTAATAGTATGTGTGAGTTTTTGATGTGTTCAAAATCTTTCATCATTTTGCCAATTGAATCATAAAGATCTGTGGGAGATGAAGTGTTTGTGTCACAATCACTATCACTAGAATCTGAATGGGATAAGTTAGAGTGTATCTCATCTTCTTGGTCTTTTGAATCTTGTTCTTTGGCCATGAGGCATATCAAAGCCTTTTTCTCTGTGTCACTTGAGTAGTCTACTTCACTACTATCTGACTCTATTGGTTCCTTGCACTTGACTGTCTCAACAGCCAACATGACTTTCTTCTTTTCTTGTTTTCTTTCTCTGAAGACCTTTATATCCTCTTCATTTTTGTGTTTGTTGACTGGTGGATAAGGACAGTCAACAGCA
The DNA here is from genome assembly GCA_016081115.2 of Rehmannia glutinosa. Lineage (NCBI taxonomy): Eukaryota > Viridiplantae > Streptophyta > Magnoliopsida > Lamiales > Orobanchaceae > Rehmannia > Rehmannia glutinosa. Next base: position 31,022,029 of record CM071934.1, on the reverse strand, counting down.
AAATGTCTTGGTTGTCTATAGTTCCAACACAAGTTCTCAGCTCTCTACAAGTCAGCTCTGTCAGTCCTCTAATTATCAGCTCTCTGATACTCAGTTCTTTGATGTTCAGCTCTCTTGGGTGGTCTGTCATCCCTTGCTTTGGAGGGTGCTAAGTGTCTTCTTGAGGATTCACCATTGTTCCTTTTATAGTTCTTATTGAAGAACTTGTTGAACCTTTTTACCATTAGGGCAATCTCCTCTTGGTATATTGTCTCCTTTGGCTCATTTTTCTTTCCTTCACTTTCGATGAGTGCAGTTGTCTTGGGCACAACTGTCTCCTCTTGTTCCTTTCTTCTCAGCTCAAACTCATTTGCTTTGAGGTCGGAGAATAGCTCATGGTTAGATATTTTGGAGAGGTCCATGGAATGTCTCAGGGCCATGACCTTTATTTTCCACTCAGCTGGGAGAGACATTAGAATCTTTATGCGCATCTCCTTCTATGTGTACTCCTTTCCCAGAGCTGAAAGCTCATTGGTGATTTCTGTAAATCTGGCATCCAGCTGGTCCAGACTTTCACCTGCAATTATTTTAAAGTTTTCAAAATTTTGGACTGCAACAGTTAATTAATTTCTTTGATTTGATTAGATCCTTAACAAATCAAAGTGAGTTTTTCCCAAATTTCTTTGGCTGATTTGCAAGATTTTACTTTATTGAACATAGCCTTGTCCAAGGTTTTATAAAGAATGTCCTTGGCAACATTGTCAAGAGTATATATCTTTCAATCTTTGTTGGTCCATTCACAACGAGGCTTTTCAACCATAACAGTCCAGGCTCTCTTCATAAAGATCCTCTCCTTCACAGGAGGTGCTATTCTCACAAAGAGTTGTTGACCTTTAGAATTTGCGGTGGCCCATCCTCAATCACTAGCCACATATCATCGTGCGGTGATAGATGAGCACATAAACGAATTTTCCAGTCATCAAACTCTTCCACAATAAACATGGGAATGCGAGTTAGATTTTCTTCCATGATAATAACTTTGCTTTTGAAATAAAAGCTTTAAAAACTCAAGTGTTGATTCTTTTGGAAATGAATGAGATATAGTTCAGTAACCAGTGCGGAAGGCTCAATGAACCAACCACTATGATACCACTTGTAGGTCCCATGGGGTGAGTAGTAAGGTTTAGAAGGGGGGTTGAATAAACCTTACCAAATTTTCGATTTAGTCCTTTTAAATATATTCAGAGTTTTACACAAATCAACTTAGTCCTTGAGGGACAGCTAGGTTGGATTACTCAGCAAAGTTACCCACTCAACAGACTCAACTGAGTTGTTGATAGTATAACTTAGCTGCTTTCAGCTAACACTTAAGATAACAGTTTTTTTGGTTTTTGATCAACGGAAGACTTTTCACCCTTATTGTTTTAAACTTGTTTTACAACACTTGTTTTAGCAATAGTTATTATCAGTTGAGTTCAACAATTATAACTTAACTGCAGATACAAAATATATGCAAGAAATGAAAGTGTTGTAAGTAAATAAGACACAAGCAATTTTTACAACGGTTCGAGGATGGGCTAATTCCTCTAATCCACTCTTCTCCAACTCCTAGAGGAATCCACTAGGTAACAAGATCTTAGTTACAAAGCGGTCAATAGTCCGAGTCAGCTTTGATCACACAGCCAGCTGCTCCTAGGACTCAGCTTCTTCACAACATAGTTGTTTTGCTACTTTAGCTCCTTGAACTCTTAGATTTGATCACACAGCCTTGCAACGATTCCAAAGTCTCTGGCTCAAACTTGAACCTTACTACTTCTCCTTCAACATTGGAGAGTAGACCCATTTGTTCTATAAACAGAATTTTCTCTTCAACTGGTGAAGTAATATTTCCTTCACTGAATGTGTTGGATTGAGTTCCTTTGAATTTGGGCTTGAGGATATCTTTGAAAGCTTGAGAGTATTTTGCGAGTTTTGCTTGATTGCTTGTATGCTTGTAATGAACTCGGAACCTTCTCTCACTTTCTTCCTCGGCCTTTTATAGTGTAGATTTGAAATTATGTCAGTTGAAGAGATAGACACACATTTCAAATCACACTCGTAGGTTGTTGGCTTGTCTTGTCTTGCAGTATTAATGTGGATCATACCATGATTTTAATGCTCTGCAGCTTTTCCTTCATCTCTGTAGGTTTTTAGGTATATCTCATTGGTTCCTTACTTTTTGCACTCTTTCAGCAAAACAGTTTTATTGTTGGCAGCCTGATAAATACCTATTTTCAGCAAAACTTTGACTTGTGTTGACAACGGATTTCTTTCTGCTTTCTTCAAGTCTTGTCTACTACATACCCTTTTGACATTATATTCCAATCATTTTGGAATGACTTAGTTGTTGTCGATCGGTGAGAGATGACTTTTCCGTCCATACTTGACCGATCCTTTACTTGGCTTCACATAGTTGACACATAGTTGGGTCTTCTTTCGATCTTGATCGACTCTTGTAATCTTCAACTTAGCTGATTTCGACTCAGTTTATCCAACCATATCTATTACAAGTTGAATTACATAGAAAATAGGGTGCCAACTTCCTAATCTAAGTTTTACATGGTATCATCAAAATCAAAATATAAATTTTCCTAAAAATTTCCCCATTTTTTATGATGCCAAAACTTAAATAAATACAACAAAGTAAATAGTGCAGTAACAAAGAATGTATGTGTAGAATATGTCAATTTTATTTGAACATATCATTCTTGTACTTTACAAACACACTTTCCAAAGTTATTACAAAGTATAACCTATACACTATATCAGAGCTATACTATCTATACAAATGTATCAGAGCTATGATGATTTAGTACTGACGTATCAGAGCCTAAACTCAAGAATTTACAAACAAGTATCAGAGTTTCAAGGTTTTACAGAAAACATACAAATTTTGTATTTAAAACTAAGTAAATACATTTGAAGAGGTTTCAGTCGTGTTCAATGCCTCGGTTGCTTACTTCTTCTCTCTTCATCTTCAGCTCTCATTTGGTCTTCTTTAGCTCTTTTCCTCTTTTGATAAGCTCGTTTATCAGCATGGTATTCCCTTGTCTGCCTTTCAGCCCATTCACGATCGAGCCTTTCATTTTCAGCTTATTGCCTCCTCCTTGCCTTTTCATTCTATCTCTCCATTTCTATGTTAGCAAGAGTGTCGTACCTAGCCCAGTAGTTGGCTCCCTTCTTCTGCGTATCAACATATCTAACATTTGTAGGTCTTGGCTGTGATGGAGTACCTCTGCCTCTTCCATCACTTCCAAACCTTTCCCTTTCTCGGTATGACTCAGCTCTTCCTCTAGGAGTGAACTGTACAGGTGATTTGCCAGTCGACGGACTGCTTGAACGTGTAAGTCCAAGCGGCTACGATAATCTAGAGGGGGGTGAATAGATTATCTCCATCTTTTCGATTACGTCCTCTTTTTTTAATCGAATGCTCAAACACAATGATAAAGGTGCGGAATGTAAACAACACACGTTGATTTAAAGAGGTTCAACCCACCTAGGGCCTAATCTCTACCACCCCAAAGATATCCGGATGGATTTCGAAAAGAAAAAGAATTTTATTAATTACCAAAATTAATACAAATTCAACTTACAACACCTTGAAGAGCACCACACTCTTCTTCAACACCACCTTTGGAGATTACCACAATCTCCCTTTGAAGATTACCACAATCTTCCTTCAACGGCACCTTGTGAAGATTACCACAATCTTCAACCTTGAAGAATACCAAATTCTTCAACACCTCAACAAGAAGATCACCACAATCTTCTTCACCTATCACCTAGATCATCCAAGTGTGCTCTTACCACAAGAACACTCACAAGGATATCTTGTGTTTGAATGATAACAAAAAATCAAGATTACAACTCAATAATGAATATTACAATTTGAGTGCAAAGTGTAATCAAGAATAGCCTAGACCTCAAAGATGTGAAAGTGATAAGCTAGGCAAATTTACAACAAGAATAATAACAATGAAAGACCAAGTATGTGCTTGAAGTGTATCTTGTTGTGTTGTATCTCAATTGTTGTATTGGTTGCTCCAAAACTTCCTCTATTTATAGGAGATGATTGATCAAGCATAGGCTCCTCTTGGGGATTGAAAATCTACAGAAAAATACAATTAAAATCAAGAATATAGCTGTTAGAAATCAATCCCACAATTTAAGGAAATATGTCTGCTGTCAAACGGTCATATTTTTGCTGTCAATACATAGGGCGACCGGTCGCACAGAAATAAGAGAAATAAGATCACTTTGAAAAATTTCAACAGGGACCGGTCGACGAGCGTAAGCCGGCCGACGACCCTGTCTCAACCGGTCCCCCTAATCATAAAACGAAGAGGTTTTGTTCTGTTTCAATATGAAACTTTCAGGTACCGGTCGACGCCCAGGGCGACCGGTCGACCTGCCTGTTTTTACCTCCATCTCATTTTCTATTTCTAAAAACATCTTCAGGTACGGGTTGCCCTATAGGGCGACCGGTCGACCACGATACAGAAATGTTGTCCAATTTTTGTCGAAAATAAAACTCAAGAAATACTCCAAAAATTTAGTAAAAACATTTTAAACCAATTGGGAGTATTTAGACAACATTTAGGAACCTGTTATAGGAGTAAAAACCCATTGATATAAAATCATTAAAAGTGTTGTCCATTATTATCAAAAATAAACTTGAGGAAATACTCCGGAAAATTTTAAAACCATTTTAAATCATTTAGGAGTATTTGGACAACCTTTAAAAACATTGTTTTGGTGATAAAATAAAATCATCAAAATTAAGATACAAACATGTATCAAACAATCTCCCCCTTTTTGATGATTACAAACCAAAACAATTTTTACACAAACTAAGAGAGCAATTTTAGAAATGATTTTCCGGTAAAAACATTTGACCGTTTGGAAGCAACCAAAATTTCCAAAAATATTAAAGCAACCAAGTAGGGAGTAAATATTTTTCAATAATAAGCACAAGCTCCCCCTATCAACAAGCATATCAAGAATAATGTAAAAGCAATTTTCCATAAGCTAAAAGCTTTAGCTTTTACAATTTGTTTAAGAGCTTATAAGCTCCCCCTGTCACAAAACATCATTAGACAATAATATAAGTCCATCAAGCAACAATTGGACTAAAAACGAATCACAACTTATGGCTTTTTATAAGCCATAGCTTATAGCTTTTATGACAAGCTTTTATTAGCTTCTTTGAGCTAATGAGCCAATATCCTGTTTTTCTCCCCCTTTGGAATCATCAAAAAGAATGTTAGGATGGTGAAAACACCATACAATAATATCAAAGCGCGCCAAAGGGACGGTTAATAACCGTTGAACAATTAAAGCATAATAATCCAAGGAAAATGGGAGAATTGAAACAAAAGAGATCCATAAGCTCATTAGTAAGCTAAAAAACATGATTTCAAAAAGATTTTAAGATATTATGAAGCAAGAGAATCATGTAGAAGTTGAAAGTTTCATTGCGACATTTCAACAAACACCTTGTGTGCGTGAGAAATAAAAGAGTTTGCATATAGTCCTTGTAAAGGTTTCAAGCCAAAAATTTTCATATCATCAATCAACCTCATTCCAAAGCTCAAAAAGATCATATGCACCATATGCAACAATTTGTTCATCAAATAATAAGCTCAAAGTAGATTCTCAAGGGTTCAACCCAATTGAGATAAGCTAAGAATGATCAAGGCATTACAAATGCCAAAAATTAGAGCATTCATCAAGTAATAAGTCATGCTTTAAACAATACATGTATCAAATGTCCCAACATATCCATCTAAGCAAAAAGATCAAAGCATTAAGAGAAGCACTTTTACCATCAAGTACTTCATACCAATTATCAAACAATGTTTAAATTAGAGTATTTTTACCATCAAATACTCCATCAAAATCATGATCATCCACAAGTCATTATCAACTTGCAATTTTAACCCTTTAAGAAAACAGGCAAATATCATTAGTACAAATGAGTTTTACAAAAGTTCATCAAAAATACACGGCAACATTAATGAAAATGCTAGAAAGTAAAGGGGGTGGGGACATCATTTCTCATCCGAGGAGAAGCAAGATCCGGGAATAAAATCCTTGATAAATTTCTTCAATTTGCCGATAGACTTTTGCATTTTGGAGGTCTTTTGCTCCAAAGCCTCATATCTCGTCTCATGAAAAGTCCTCATCTCATCAAATTTGGCTTGAGTATACCTCCTAGGCAGTTGAGCACCGGTATTACCCTCCGGATTGCTCGGTTCACCCTCTTCCGCCAATCTTGTGGCCTCGGCGTCATCAAAGTAGTCATTAGGATTGGGGGACTCTTGACCTCTTCCTCTAGCCATTTTGGTTGGTCGGATGTCCATATTCTTGCGCATCGTGACCATTTGGGAGATATTATCAATGTCGAAGTCATTTTGGAATACTTCCGAGTTACACTCCGACGAAGGAAGTCCCGATTGAATAAGAAGTTTACAAATCCAATTTCCCATAACTAACTTCTTATTACCTTGAGTGATGGACTCGATTAGACATTGAATAAGTATGGCACCAAAGTTAAGTGGTTCCCTCCTAGCAATCTTATACGTCAAAAAGTAATCCATGTTGCTAGGCATCTTTCCCGACTTACCACAAATGCAATATGCAACAATGACCGACAAAATACGATGCTAAAGTGTCATTGCCAACAAAGAGTACTTTGGCCATACTCCCAAATCGTCTTCACTTCTTTCATTGACACCCCAACATTTCATCATTCCAAGTCCCACAAGAGAAATAATCCCAACCACCTTCTCTAACACGTAAAAACCGGCAAATATCATTGGGAGTCCATCTAAAATGTCGTCCCCTTATAAGTGAATTTACGGCTATAGGCTTCCTTTCAACATCATATTCGACCCACATATTGGCATAAAAGAGTTGGATAATATCATCATCATACAACACATAAGCATGTTCCCATAAATACATCCAACCTTGCTCCTCAAAAAATCCTCTAATTGTAGGATACTCATTTGTAAATGAACTAAAACGACACATTTTAGTCCGTGCAATAGACTTTCCTCCCATTCCCGAGTCCTCATAATACCATTCCGCATATTTATTGATGAAATTAAGAACATTGTGGGAATTAGGGGCTTGAGTAACAAAGGATTTTTTACCTTTCGCCCAACGGCAATTTTGGAGCGAAATCGTTCCGCGTAGCTCGGTAATTTGGGCCCGAGACAGAATGAGATTTTGAACATCATCACCTTCCTAAGCCACGTTTCTTTGAGCGGCTCGAATATCCCTTTGTTCGGCTTCCTCTTGCCGATTTCTTGATGAACCCTCTCCGCCCCTTCTACGCTTGGAGATGGGATTTCGACCGGTGGAATTCTTTGGGGGAGCCATATATGTAAGATTCTTGTGAAAATAAGAAGATTAGCAACAAGAATCGTGAAAAATGATGAAGAATTGAAGATTTTGGAAGAAAGGGGGTGATATTCTCGTTGTTAAGGGTTTGAGAGAAATAGCTCGTCTGTTTTGAAATGAAGAACATAACGATTTTAAGTTGTGATTTTGTACTGGGCGACCGATCGAGGTAGGGTGCGGCCGGTCGAGTGCGGGCGGCGATGACGTCCCCCTGCTTTGACCGTCCCAGCGTAATTTTTCTTTCACAGAATTTTCCAAAATTCGATTTTTCACCCCAAAAGTTTTAAAACTTTGCAAAAAGATAATTTTGGACAAAGTCCAACAAATACGGGTTTCGGAAAACATAACTTTGAGAAAATCGAGACTTAGCGAGTAGTGCCCTTTTAAGAATTTTTGCAAAATCATTTAGGGGCACTTAAGGGTTAAAGTGAAATATCTTGAAAGATATGTGCATAAGCATAATATCGAGTTTAAAGAAAAATACGAGTAGACATACCTCGATAGTTTAAGAAACTTGATGACGTAATAGCCAATGAGTATGAAATATGTATCCTACACAATTCTTAGACAACATTTGCATAGAAAATACAAGTGTAGGCAAGTAATAGGAGATATCAAAAAGAGCTTATGCTATAAGATTTCATAAGAGATAATAAGCCACATAAGTCTAATAAAATGCTCAAGAGTTTTAGAAAATCATGCAAGGTCTCTTTTAAAAATTTTGAAACTCATAAATATATAAGAGACCTATATTAAAAATAAATACTTGAAGACTCATTTTGCAATTAAAGCACAATTAAAAACATGCATAGAATTAAAAAATAAAATGCATATATAGATGGGGAGATACGGTTTACCAATTTCGCCGTTTCCATGGGTTGTGTCTTTCCCATTGTTGATGATATCTTCCCATTGAGAAGTCACTTTGTTGATGATGACTTCCTTGATTACTCCATTTCAAGGTTTGTTACCTTCCGTTGTTGATGATCTCTTCTTCTTTGAAAATCATCTTGATGATGTCTTTACCCGTTTCAAGGGCTATGTTCTTCCCAATTTTGATTATATCCTCTTCTTGGAAATTGGCTTTTTTGGGAATAGTTTCTCCTTCTTTGATCAAATGACACGGTCATTTGATATCTTTTGGCGGTATGAATTTTCTTCGATCATTATTTCGCCGGGTACCTAATATGACATTATTTTGTGGTACCCTCATGTGTTTGGGTCCTTTGGGATTAGTCTTGAGACTTTTAGGTCTCCAACAATAATTAGAGCTATTTCTAGCTCGACAAAAATTAGCCGTATGACCCTTTTTACCGCAATAGAAACATGTAATAATTCTAGGAGCATAATGACCAACATGCTTGGAGACTTGATTCTTTTTCATGTGATTGACACCTTTAGTCTTATGATCAAGTTCTAATTTCGAACAATCAACAATATTGGTCATTTTATCGGTACTCAAGTTAGATTTAGATAAATCCTTTTTCATGCAATCAATATTCTCAACGAGAGTACTATTTTCTTTTTCAAGGTTTCTAACCTTGTCAAGAGTGGTGGTGTGAGCACATGATAGTGATTCATAGGAAGTAAATAAACTATCCTTATCATTTTTCAAACTATTGAATTCCTTTTTCAAATTTTTGTATTTAACAAGTAAACTTTGGAATTCATTTTGAAGTTCATCATAATCATTTTGCAAATCACTATAATCATTTTGAATGTCAACATCATAGGAAGTAGAGGGTTTAAGACATACCTCATTTTCTTCATTGATGCCCATAAAGCAATATTCAACTTCTTCATAATTGGAAGTTGTAAGAGGCTTGTTCCTTATATATGAACTTGTATGACCTTGAGAAGTAGATGCTTTTGTTTGACTCCTTTCATTTGCAAATACTCCATAGATGGTTTCTAATTTTTGCCATACTTCATGTGCTGACTTTATTCCTACAATATGTTCATATTCTAAATTAGTAAATGAACAATACAAAATATTGAGAGCTTTACCGTTTAAGGAGATGATTTTCTTCTCCTCATTATTGAGCTTATAGAAGCCTTTTGAGGTGTGTGGTGTATCTTTCATCGGAATGGATTCTCCGTTTATGACGGTGTTCCAAATGTCGAACCCGCAACCTTGTAAGTAGCATTCCATTCTTTCTTTCCAAAAATTAAAATTTTTGGAATCAAATAGTGGTAGCTTGGTGGTGGAGGTGCCGGATAGATGAGCTTCATTCGTAGCCGACGATCGTTTCTCTTCACTCGCGATGTGAAACGAGCTTGCCAAAGAGTTTGGCTTTGATACCACTTGTAAGTCCAAGCGGCTATGATAATCTAGAGGGGGGGTGAATAGATTATCTCCATCTTTTCGATTACGCCCTCTTTTTTTAATCGAATGCTCAAACACAATGATAAAGGTGCGGAATGTAAACAACACACGTTGATTTAAAGAGGTTCAACCCACCTAGGGCCTAATCCTCTACTACCCCAGTATATCCGGGATGGATTTCGAAAAGAAAAAGAATTTTATTAATTACCAAAATTAATACAAATTCAACTTACAACACCTTGAAGAGCACCACACTCTTCTTCAACACCACCTTTGGAGATTACCACAATCTTCCTTCAACGGCACCTTGTGAAGATTACCACAATCTTCAACCTTGAAGAATACCAAATTCTTCAACACCTCAACAAGAAGATCACCACAATCTTCTTCACCTATCACCTAGATCATCCAAGTGTGCTCTTACCACAAGAACACTCACAAGGATATCTTGTGTTTGAATGATAACCAAAAATCAAGATTACAACTCAATAATGAATATTACAATTTGAGTGCAAAGTGTAATCAAGAATAGCCTAGACCTCAAAGATGTGAAAGTGATAAGCTAGGCAAATTTACAACAAGAATAATAACAATGAAAGACCAAGTATGTGCTTGAAGTGTATCTTGTTGTGTTGTATCTCAATTGTTGTATTGGTTGCTCCAAAACTTCATCTATTTATAGGAGATGATTGATCAAGCATAGGCTCCTCTTGGGGATTGAAAATCTACGAAAAATACAATTAAAATCAAGAATATAGTCTGTTAGAAATCAATCCCACAATTTAAGGAAATGTGTATCTTTGTCAAACGGTCATATTTTTGTCTTTGTCAATACATAGGGCGACCGGTCGCACAGAAATAAGAGAAATAAGAACACTTTGAAAAATTTCAACAGGGCGACCGGTCGACGTAGGCTTCGACCGGTCGACCCCTGTCTCAACCGGTCCCCCTAATCATAAAACGAAGAGGTTTTGTTCTGTTTCAATATGAAACTTTCAGGTACCGGTCGACGCCCAGGGCGACCGGTCGACCTGCCTGTTTTTACCTCCGTCTCATTTTCTATTTCTAAAAACATCTTCAGGTACGGGTTGCCCTATAGGGCGACCGGTCGACCACGAGACAGAAATGTTGTCCAATTTTTGTCGAAAATAAAACTCAAGAAATACTCCAAAAATTTAGTAAAAACATTTTAAACCAATTGGGAGTATTTAGACAACATTTAGGAACCTGTTATAGGAGTAAAAACCCATTGTAAAATCATTAAAAGTGTTGTCCATTATTATCAAAAATAAACTTAAGGAAATACTCCGGAAAATTTTAAAACCATTTTAAATCATTTAGGAGTATTTAGACAACCTTTAAAAACATTGTTTTAGTGATAAAATAAAATCATCAAAATTAAGATACAAACATGTATCAAAAGCGTTCTTTGCCTCTCTCACCGATTTACATAAATCGAGTCATTTTTCCCAGTACAAATCCCACGTCTGGGGTAGAGTCATGTTCTTGAAATAACCTTTTGCGGGTAGATTTGATACTCCTCCAGTGATCTTGGTTCAGATCCTGCATCAGGCATCATGATTTCTCAATGGGGTCTTACAGCTGGGGAATCTTTCAATAGTCCAGCTGGGGGGCCTTCGAACCTTGCTTTTATGTCTTTGATTCTTCCGGAGTGCTTCTCAGCTATCTTCTCGAATTCAGCTTCAATGGCTTATCTTGACTTTTACATTGTATCATCAAAATCTAAATATAAATTTTCCTAACAATTCCCTCAAAATAATCAAAAGTTGATCACACAATCAATTATCAAATAAAGCAATTCATTTAGGAAAGTAAATCAATTAGTCAATATTCATGAGCTTCTTTGTTTGAATCAAATCATCCTAAGCCTAGAACAAGGAAGTTAGTTCATACTTGGGGATAAGATCATAATCTCAATTGAAGGAAAGAAAATAATCATAAACATTATCATGCAATAATAATAATCACCAACAATTGAAATCAGACAAAAGGGATGAAGAAATATTGTGCTTTGATTAAGCCGCAAAAATAACTTCAATGGGAAGAACCCAAGCAATCCCAATGTTGAAAAATAAGAGAAAACAGGGAAAACTAGAGTCTAAAAGTGTTAAGAAGTAAAGTGTGTCGAAAATAATGGCTCCTCAAGTCCTATTTATAAGCCTAGAGTTCTAAACAATGTGGAAGAGCCAAAATCGAAAGAATAATCGAAATTTTGGTGTTCAGCAAGACATCACGCGCGCCCGCGTATGCTGTCGCGCGCCCGCGTATCGCAGTGTTGGTCTCCTCTCACGCGCACGCGCACGAGTCAAGTGCCCGTCTCCACATGCGCCCACGCACCTAGTTGTCTGCTTGCGCGCCTGTTGTGCGGCTGTCGACCGGTGTTTGCCTTTGGTGCCCATTTTTTCCATTTTCATCCGTTTTTTAACCTCTTTTCACTACGACCTATAAAAATAATACAAATACCCTACGTAACACTTGACACTATAACTAATACTTAATGCCGCGGAAATATGCATAATCACACACAAAATAAGATGAAAAAAACACACAAAAATCATACTAAAAACATGCAAAACAACTCCCCAAAACTTAGCCTTTTGTTTGTCCTCTAGCAAATATATTGCCAATACACCCAATAAGAAATATTATGTCCAATTTGAGAATCAATTAATCCATAACACCATGTTCCATCTACCTCGGATTATTCCTCATCGATCCCCAACCTTCGCAATAAACTCACTCGGCTAAAGTTAAACATTAATCAAAGTGTTTGGCCTTCCTTACTAAATTTCAAATTTGTGTCAAAAGTTGCAACCCTTTTTATTCACACAACAAATCACGCAATTACTAGCCATGAATTGTTTTTTGGCTAGAACTTCCAAGATATTCTTTCACTAGGTCTAAACTTCGGATGTTTTCCAAAGGCTCCTAGGGTGGTATGTTTGAGCCGTCGTTTCTCATGAATGTTCCTAGTTACTAAGCAGCTCAACCAACAAAGTATAATCTCGATTGTTCCAGTTTTATTTTATATATAGCTCTATAATGATTTTTTTATAGCTATATAATGTATTTTATTTTTCGCAAGGCTAGCAATTTTGTGTACACACAAATCAAAATACGGTTTTAACTTAATTTACATCAATGAAATCTCATAATTCAAGCCCCACAACTCGGACTATTGTTTAACCGTCACCTAATTCGTTCACCATAAAGGCTAATTCACGACTTAGTCAAATCCTACGTATCAAGTTCACAAAATCATTTCATATTTGAAACTCAAATTAATACATCTATTTCAAGTTGACTAAACAACACCCTTATTAAACTTGGGATAATCAATAGGCAAGTAAAAATAAAACCATTCGCAATCACCTAATTCTTAACAACGACTAACTGTCCCACCCACACTTACATCATGCAATGACCTTAATACGTAAAAATAAAAGAGAAGGAAAAAGATACGTCCTTGAAAAATGCGATGATTGATAAATAGCACCATAGTCACATCTGCCTACAATGTAAAAAGCCATGTGTGGAAGGAAACACATGATCTCAAAATAAAACAACCAAAACTATAGTAATGACAACTAGAAATGGAAACACACTAATACGCATGCAACATACACAAAAGGAAAGAAAAGAAAAAGAAAACAAACTCTGCAAGTGTCACTGCTGACTATCCGATGGTGGGGAGGCGGGAACAGCGAGAAAGACATGTTAACCCAGTTTTGTTCAATGTTTTGGACTCGAGTGTCAATGGACTCGACCCGCACATTCATGTCTCGCATAAGTTGGTAGAGCTCGGTCATTTGATGATGAAAGTGGTCAAACTGGCTCTGCATAGCATTGAGAAATTCCATAACAGCCTCCCAACCACTGGCGGGGCCCTGACTAGTGCTAGTGGAGGGGCCGGCTATAGATGGATCAACTCGTGGTGGTAATGCCTCGTGTGGAGGATGAATATCGAGATCAACCCTATGCTCTTCGCCCATATGTCCCAACTGCTCGCCTGCTGGCTCTTGTCGTCGTGGTAGAATACCCATCAGGTTCCATATGTCATTACGGAAACATATTTGGGAGGCGGGGTCCTTTAAGGTGCATTCTTTCATTAGAAAGTCCGTATTTTTCAATAAAATCGTGTTCAAGGACCCACATGAAATTTCAACAAGGTGGTCAAGATGATCGGGGACCACGTTGAAATGAATAGCTAATTGGAAAATTAGGTTCCCTGAACCTAGCTTATGCTTACGGTTCCAAAGGTTTCGGTAGAAAGTGTCGAAAATGAATGCCATAGTGCAAAATTTGGTGTTATTACGAAAGCACCATAGAAAAAACAACTTCAGGGTAGTCACTCGACTACTCTCATCTTTTCCAAAACACGGTGAGCAATGAACTTGTGCAGTAAGTATAAGGCGGGCTCTGTAATAAAATCATTTGGGGTTCCTTTTGTAGAAAAATGAATTGGGCACCACCCCAACACCATGTCTAGATAGCCCAAAAATGGATTTCATTACTCTAAAATTCACTTCACATTCCTCCCCAAACAAACGACATGTAAAATTCGTAAGATATGAACCTGAAAAATGCAATGTCGTATAAAATTCAACTACCAACTCTATCAATACCCTCAAAGTAAATGGGGCAAATTTTCTCCATAAAAAAAAATAACAAAACCCATAAACTCATCAAGCAGCCCCAATTCTTGCAATATTTCCATAGACAAGAAGGTAGACGGAGATACCTCACGAGAGAGTAGGCTAGTGTACCTTTGGCCCTCCTCCTCAGAATAAATCAGAAAAGAGGCATTGAATTGTTCGGCTAAATCATCAAAATCATGGGTTCATCTTCTTGCACCCTAGGGTGTTGATATTGAGCCCTTTTGGTCCTTCTATGCATGATTTTTCGAGTAGAATTGGTTAATTGGAGCGGAATGTGATTTAGATGGTTGAATCTTGTGATTTGGTAGAGAGAATTTTGAAGTCAAATCCCCAATTCATGAACCTAAACTGATGTTTCTGTCTCTCATGCGCGATTGCACGCCTGGGCGTGTCTCGTACGCCTGCTGCTGCGTCGTCACGCGCGACCGCGCGCCTGCACCTGTTTTTTGTTTTAAAATCACTATTATATACTTATACAAAAAGAAAAACTCAATAAACCCATCAGATACAGTTAGTCTAGAAAATAAAAATAAAAGAAAAATAAAAGGAGAAAAACTTGGGTTGCCTCCCAATAAAGGAGATTATCAGTTTCGTGGAATGGCGATCCCTTACTTGTCTCTATATTCATTTTTTCTTCACTTGCATCACTTTTCTTTTCTAATTTTGTGATACCTGCAGGGTTAGGTGAGACAGTAGAATAAGGAATTTCAATTTCATTATCATAAATCTCACCAAAGTCAAGAACGGTGATGGCTTGAGCTTGCGCTGGTTGACTAGGCAATGTGTCCTTCTTGAAGACATGTCGAGCTATTTCACCGACTTGAGTAGCCAATTGACCAACTTGAGTCTCAAGACGCTCAAACGAGGCTTCCATAGATTCAAACCGCTTATTGTTACCTTCTTGTGTTTGTTGACTGACCTGAATAAAAGAATTCAAGCCTCATGAAAAGGCTCGCCTTCCATTTGACCAAAAGTAGCTATTTTACCTCGCAGATCTGAAGTTTTTGATGAGAGTAGTACCTACCCATGGACTTATTATACATAGACTCCCAATTAGTAAGAGCATTAGGAGGTAGAGACATAAGCCAAGTTTTCGCCCGGTCCTTCAGTGTGTATGGAAAACAACGACATCCTAAGTTGATCCTCATCCAAACCTTGTAGAGAAAAAGTTTGAATGACTGAATAGAATTCCCGAATGAAGTTAAGAGGATCTTCATTGGGCATCCCATATAATGACGACAACTGATTAAAGTGTATGGTTTTGAGCGCGTAGTTCCGTGCTGCTTGTCCCAATATGATGCAAGAGGTCGCAGTCCCAATGACAAAGCGTGCGAACTCACGCATCAAAGGCTAGCGTGCCTCCACGTTGTTTCCGTTTTGATTATCACCCATCTCTGATTCATCTGTTAGTTCTTCTTTCGGAACGTGATCGCGAGAATCCTCGTTGCTATCCGTAGAAACATCCCCCTCTTTTCTTGTTCGTCTCACAACTCGATGGATATCGTCCACGAGAGGCACAAGGTCCCGATTGAGATTTCTACGTCCTTGAATAAACAACACAGAAAAACAGATCAAACGCACCAGTGGTATAAAGTAACAATCAAAAGAAACAAAAAGAGTCTCAAACTAAAAATAAACAAAAAGAATCCTAATCTAGAAACACAGAAAATAAACTCAATAATTATTACGCCTAAAACCTTCCCTGGCAACGACGCCAAAATTTTGTTTGACCGCTAAACACCTAAAATAAATCTAGCAATCCTCGCAAGATAATGAGATCAATTGTAGGGCAACAAGTTAACCACAAGTCGTCTTTCAAGGAAGACTTAGCCGGCAAATAATTATTATGTATCACAATAAACAAAAAAGTAAATCCTAAACACTCTAACCAAATTTGTTTGATTTTAGTAAACTAAAAAAAATGAGTAAAAAGACAATTTAAAACAAAACACGATTAAACTCGATGAAAAAATGATATGGATGAAAGTCTAGGATTTTGGAATTATCTCATCAAACTTGCAAGCAGAATATCAATTAATTGATCATGCGGTTAACAATTATAACAAACATATAAAAACTAGGCCTAGATCTGATAACTCACGTATCCACAGATTAGGGTTATCCCAACATAATTTG
Source organism: Rehmannia glutinosa (assembly GCA_016081115.2). Lineage (NCBI taxonomy): Eukaryota > Viridiplantae > Streptophyta > Magnoliopsida > Lamiales > Orobanchaceae > Rehmannia > Rehmannia glutinosa. The sequence continues at coordinate 31,005,463 of CM071934.1, read as the reverse complement.
CTATTTTCATTAAGCTAAGTTAGATAATACATCTCTGATTCATATCTAACCCCCTGAATAAATTTAGCCCACGAATAATATCTTCTCTCGATCTCAATCATTCCCTCAAAATAATCAAAAGTTGATCAGACAATCAATTATCAAATAAAGCAAATCATTCAGGAAAGCAAATCAATTACTCAATATTCATGCTTCTTTGGTTGAATCAAATCATCCTAATCCTAGACCAATTAAGTTTGTTCATGCTTGGGGATGTGATTATAATCTCAATTAAAGGAAATAAAATAATCATAAACATTATCATGCAACAATAATAATCAACAATTGAAATCATACAAAATAGATGAAGAAATATTACGCTTTGATTAAGCCGCAAAAATAACTTCAATAGGAAGAACCCAAGCAATTCCAATGTTGAAAAATAAGAGAAAAGAGAGAAAACTAGAGTCTAAAGTGTTAAGAAGTAAAGTGTGTCGAAAATAATGGCTCCCCAAGTCCTATTTATAAGCCCAGAGTTTTAAACAATGTGGAAGAGCCAAAAATTGGAAGAAAAAATGAAATTTTCGTGTTCAGCTCGCGCGGTTGCGCATGCCGTTGCACGCGCGCACATCGCCAGTGTCGATCTCCTCTCGCGCGCGCGCATATGCGTCGCGCGCCTGGTTGTCCGCCTGCGTCCGCGCGCCTGTTGTGCGGCTCTTAACCGATATTTGTCTTTGGTGCCCGTTTTTTTCCATTTTCACCCGTTCTCGAACCTCTTTTCACCACGACCTATAAAAATGACACAAATATCCTACGTAACACTCAACACTATAACTAATACTTAAAGCAACGGAAATATGCATAATCACACACAAAATAAGACGAAAAAACACACAAAAATCATACTAAAAAACATGCAAAACAGAGCCGATGGAGCCCTTTTATATAGGAGTTGGTCTCCTGTTAGATGGTCAAACGGATCTAAGTTCAACATCCCAAACATCCGACATGAATCTGGAAAAAGAAACAAAATTTGTTCCCTCCTCCCTCTCTCGACCCAAATATGTTCTCTCTTCCCTCTCTCCAACCTCCATCCTCTCTTTGCATCATCCTCAAATAGGCCGCAAGCAATCTCCATGACCACTGTCGCAAGCCATCACCATTGCTAGACTGACACTTATGTTTGTCTCTTTCTCTCCCAGGGGCGTAGCTAAAGAGGGGGACTCTCCGATCCCCCGCACACCCCAAATTCTTTTTGTCCCGTATTTTCTATGTAAAAAAATAAAAATAATTATATATATATATTTTAAGGAGAAAAAATAGTTGAGCTAGGGGAAAAAAATTGGGCTAGGGATACTCATGCGGGCTAGTTACGCCCATGTTCTCTCCGTTGTTCTTGGCCAATCGTGGTTTATTGCAAATACATTAGATTGAAGAGTATTTTTGAAGAGATGCATATGATTTCTCTCTCTATCCTAATCGTCTTACTCCATTTTTTTGTTCTTTTGTAAATTGTCAAGTGTTATAAATATTTCATATTTTTTTTTTGTTTTGATTGGTGTAAATTAATTCAACCATTATTATTATGAAACTGCATTCATTCATGTCATCCAAGCAAGATTGCATAAATCACTAGGTGCCCGTTAGACGGTAACCCTGCGCCTAGCGCCTAGGCGGGCGCTTAGAAATAGTATTGTTTTTCTATTTTTTTTTGAGTTTTTTTTAATTTTTACCATTTTTTGCCGATTTTTTTGCCTATATCCCCTAGCTCGCTTAGGCGGGCGCCTAGGCCTGATTTCTAGCCCCCTAGACCGCCTTGCCCAATTTTTGGCCTGAACGATAGTTTTGGGCGATTTAGCAAATTCAGATCGGCCTAGGGGTGCCTAGGCCGATTTTTACAACACTGCATCCAAGTGTTTGTTGATTTGACCGAATCAATCCTGAAGCATCTTCGGAGAATTACAAATACTTTTGGGATGGAATCTAGCGGACTACTAAATAAGTTTAAGAGAGACTACTAATACAATAATATTTGATTAAAATTGCAATTTCAAAAGTTATAGGACCAATATTATAAAACCCCTATAGATATAGGATTGATTTTGCATTTTTCCCGATATATATATCGAAATTGCATATAAATAGAGTCGAGGCCGGTGCTTTTCACTTCATAGTTCACTCTGTGGGAAAACCAAAAAGAACTCCGATGGCTTCGCCATCTTCTCTGTCTCCGCCGGAGATTCCCATGGAACTACATGCGGTGAACAGAAAGAAGCTCTTAGATTCATTTCGCGAACATCTCTCTCGCTCCTCTCGCCCTCTCAGTGGCTTTGTCTTTCTCCAAGTACCCAAATTTTTCTCACTAACTATTATTTTCTCAATCTCCTTTCATCCTGAATATTTCTGTTGACATTCATGCACTCTTCATTTTCAATTTTGTAGGGTGGCGAAGAGCAGACTCGGCACTGCACCGATCATATTGAATTGTTTCGGTAATGTGTAAGATCTTTTTTGTTTAAATGTATTATATAATTTATATTCACATGAATTAATTTATTTGTTTGTGCACGTATTTGTATAATAGAAGGCGCTTTTGTATATGAGGAATAAGGGTCTTGAAATTTATAATCGTGAATTCTTAATCCATAAGTATTTGTTGAAGTCTTAATGTCTTGTGGTTTCACTTTCAATAAATTGATGACAGTTGGCGTTAGGATTTGGAATAACAGTGTTTATGGTTATTTGTTACCTTTTTTAATCGGGATGAGTGAAGTTGGAACGTTCTGACGTAGGCGTTGGGTTAATTCTTATATGTCTGAGTAATGAGTCACAAGGAATATGGTCGCGAAATATATGGAAATGAATCTGTGACATCTGTCTTTGTCCAACTTTGGTTGTATTGCCAATTGCCAAACTTTATGGGTATGGCAAATCTTGCTGGAGTAAAATGATGAATTTTTATCTCCCTTGGTTATAATAACTACTATATGGATAAGCTATCAACACTATTGATACTTTAAATACTTTGTTCACCCATATCTCAAGATACGGAAGCCATCTATCATCCTTTGTTCTAACCAGGCTCCAAATCCATGTCGTATCCTTAATCCTCCCAAGCTTCTGCATTGGAAGGGTACATGAAACATTGGGCGAGAAGACAATTCTAGCAAATGGTATTCAACTAAATTGTATTCTGGATGCTCTTAGTGCATTATAGAGGACCAGCAAGTCCTCTGAGCCATTTTTAACAATCTTAACTTCATATTTCTGAGCCCGTGGATGATCATGCTGTGCACTAGCAAGAAGATAACTGTCCTAGGTTGATCTATATACTTAGTTTTTGGAAATGAGAGTGATGTTTGAGAGTAATTTTCAACTACATCAGTTTGACATTTCAGCCACTCATTTTGCAGAGATGTAATCGAGTAAGTCGCCACCATATTTTTCTTTATTGACTTTTTAAGGTTCAACAGATATGCGGTTGAAATCATCATCCAACCCGGCACTTAAATAAGTCAACTGAAAATTCAGCACATAATCTCTACTCTGATACTGTCTGGAAGCCATTATGCTTCATTGGTATTTAATTGAGGGGGAATTGATGGAATTGATTGAGTCCTAAACCTCCAATTGACAATTTTCAGAAAAAGTAGAAGTATTCAAAGGAGGCAACAGGCAAGATACACTTATTTTGGATTTCGTAGTTGGTGTTTTGTAACAGTCTCTGGTTTTATGTCTGGCTCTTTCGGAGAGTGAAGCTCATGTAAGCACTGCATGTTGTTGCTAGTCTGCAGCTTTAGATATGGGATGCTAAGTCAGCGATTCACATTTCAGTTGAGGATTCCTTTAACCAGCCTTGACCTGATTGAGTGACCCACTTAACCTTCTGGGATTCTCTTCATGAATATGTATATGTTGGCTGTGTGGGTATTTTTTAAATCCTTAGTTTGAAAATTAAAAAAATATAAATAAAAATTAAAAATGAAAACTTAAATGTTTTGCTACCAATAATCAAAGCCACTGAAAATCACTAAATTCATTTGTACCAAACAAATATCAAGTTATTAACATTAGCACATTATTAGAGCTTCTCAGTCTTCAGGGGCTTACAGACTTTCAGTATCCAGTGATATTGGCTCCAGTATTAGTGATGCAATGACAAAGTTAATTATAGTGAGAGGAAGCTCTTCAAGTAGATACCAAATCTGCCAATTGTCAGAGAATTGCAAATATTAACCCTCGACCCCGAAGATATGTTGTTAATGAGATTATTTGTCACTCCTGTAGGTTATCCAAATTATACTTTGTGTTAATTCAGGTGAACAAAATGAAATGATCTATTCTGAAGCTACTTGTGCTAATAAGCTGTAAATGCTTTGGTGAGACATGAAATGTACTGTCATTTAATTATCGTCAAGCCATTTTTTCGTCCGTGATCTAGATTGACCTTTCTTTCTTTCTCTTTCTAATTGAAAAATATTGTAGGAGGTGATTATTTTTGAGGATTTATGACGGAGTTATTACTAATATGTAGTTTCATTGATCTCCAGACAGGAGAGCTATTTCGCTTACTTGTTTGGAGTGCAAGAGCCTGGGTTTTATGGAGCTATTGTGAGTTCATTGTGTTTTATCTTTTAATTTCACTATGACATTTTAGAAGGGAGTCGTATATGGATGCGAAAAAATATTTATTGAAAGTTTAAACCAATAATCCAAAGAAATTAACTTCAAAATGTCTACTTCGCTTTTGTTTTTTTATTCCTTTTTACTTTTTTCTTTCCTCTATAATATTAGGACGAAAATTCTACTAATTTTCATCCAGCTCACTAGTGTTGAGGCTGTAAGTGTTGCTCACCTCATGGCAGTCTAAGGTTTTGTCCACTAGCAAGAAGATCAGGGATAATTGAAATCCCATTTTATTTTATTTTTGCAAGAATTATGTGGTCAGCATTCTGGCTCATTTGATATATCAAGATTGTGATGATCAGTTACCTTAGGCTCTTTGATATATCAACAATTGAGATGGTTCTGATGAATAGATTTTTTCTGTTATCATACTTTTCAGATTGGAATATCATTATTTCCTGGAAAATATACTTTTTAATGTAGGCAACACTGGTCGTTCTGGTACATGAAAAAAACTCTAATGAGACTTGCTATATTTTTAAATGAAGGATATTGCAAGTGGGGAATCATTACTTTTTGCTCCGAGATTACCTGCTGATTACGCAGTTTGGTTGGGAGAAATTAAGTCATTGTCCTACTTCAAGGTGATAAAAATCTCAAAATTTCAAGGGTCAATGCATTGAGGATATTGAGTTTATATTGCTTACATCCCTCTTTTGCAGGAAAGATACATGGTTAGCTCCACTTACTATACAGATGAGATTACAAAAGTTTTGCATCACCAATACCAAGGACCAGGAAAACCACCGCTTTATCTCCTGCATGGGCTCAATACTGATAGTAACAACTTTTCCAAACCAGCAGACTTTGAGGTTCTTACATTTTGTTGATCTTAATCAATTTTTAAGAGTTAAAAAACTGCTGCATTCTGTAAGAAAATACCCAGACATAACTATGATGACAATCTGAAAGATACTGCTTTATGATTCTTATCTGTATTATGTCATACCCAACCTATTGCGACATCCGTACATGCATATATATATATACAAATTCCTTTATATAAATGCGAACATACATTAATACACTCACACACATAGAGAGGCATGGAAAGATGCATAAAAAATAGATACACACATAAATCTACCCACGCATTCGCACTTATGTACCTCTAATGCATGCGTATGTGGCTCGAGTTTAAACTAAGCTCATACTTGCATGAAATAGACATGTATGTATATATCAAAATAGCTTAGTTTGCTAAAAATATGCAAACTCTTCCTTATGATGATTTACAGTTGTTAGCAATAATAGCAATTTGTTGGATTTTGATGCATGATAACTGCCATCTGAAAGGAAGTTGATTTTATGCTTATGTTTTCTCAGGGTATCGACAACTTTAAGACAGATCTAAACACTTTGCATCCCGTTTTGACTGAATGTCGGGTCTTAAAGTCAGCACTAGAAATTTCTCTCATCCAGTTTGCCAATGATATAAGCTCTGAAGCTCATGTTGAGGTTATCATTCTTGGACTTGTTCCATATGATATATGAGTTGTATTCTTTAAATTTTTAGTCTCAGATGTGCACCTTATATTTTCCTTAGTGATGTTATTTTTTTATTTTTGTATTGTTTTAACCAATTGACCGCAAAAGAACCACTTGATCTGAAAGTAACCCTTAATACATGAATATTACTATGACGTTCTAGGTTCTCATCCATCCTTTTCTATACTTGCAAGAATAAAAGTGCAATTGCTTATGAAAAGGTATTCGAGAAAAGTATCCTTTTCTTGAATACGGATTGTGTTGTGCTGGATATTGATTTTGTCTTGGGACATGATCCTCGAATCCTAAAGCTCGATTGGGCTGAAATCCTGTGATACTAGATTTGTTTAAAGTAATCAAGACTGAATCATTGTTAAATTGTTATGTCCTTTTTGACGTTCATATTGAACATGCCGCTGCTATTCTCTATGGCTGTATTACACACTGACATTGATTAGAAGTATTTGACATATTCTATATGTTGATGCATTATCTCACAGGCTATTTATGTAACTTCCACTCGATGGTTGCTGCTCTTATTCACTGATCTAATGGATTTTAGTGACTTTTTTCTCACCTGTTTCATTTTAACATTTTAGTTGGTTTTAATTGTCATCTGAGAAAATAGACTCACCTCTGCATCTATTCAAACACGGCACTTCTTCCTTTTATTTCCAACTGCGATAGTTATTTACATTACTGTTGTTTTGTGCTTAAAAAAGTCCAATTCATAAACTATCATTAAAATTTTCTAATTGAGTTGCGTGTTCTAACTAGTATCCTCTTGACCTGATTCTGTTATGTGGAACTCCAGAGAGATAAAGAAATTCTTTTCATCGTCGTGGAATTGTCTACCCTCCCAGAGTAAGGGTATAAACTAGAACACAATCTGGTTTTTATCCAATATGGTAGGGTTTGAGTAAAATGGATTTGCTAGACAGGTTTGGGATGGAGTTGTATAGGATCATGTGAGCATGGCAAAATAACAGTTTCCTATCTTGTCATGATAGTTTGAGTAACATTTGAGTTGATTAAGTGTCTTCATAAGATTTGTTCTCTTGTTTTTATGTGTGAATGCTTGTGTGATGGATGAGGTTGTTTGACTTGCTGTTATGTTTTTTGAGTAGGTTATGAGGAAAGCAAAAGTAGGTATGAAAGAGTATCAATTAGAGAGCTTGTTTCTTCATCACACATACGTGTATGGTGGCTGTAGACACTGTTCATACACATGTATATGTGCCACTGGTGACAGTAGGTATGTTTTCACTTATTTTCTCTATGAAATTTCAACATTCACGGCTTAAACATCTGAGTACATGATGTCCATGATTATAGGTTTTTTGAAACATTTACCCGGCTTTGTACAATTGGCTACAGGACTAAAAACTTGAGTTTCATTACTTGCATTATTAGCTAATTTCTCAATTTATTTTATTTCAGCGCCGTGCTCCACTATGGTCACGCAGCAGCTCCTAATGACAGGGTATGTTAACCAGTTATGTGTTTCCATCTGAAGCATATCGAGTGAGACAACTATTATGTTTACATGTCGTTGGTGTCAGAGTTATGCTTCTCTTACAATTCCGGTAATCTGGTTTCTCGTGTAATTTGTTGGTTGGATTTGGAAAATGAACGATAATAACTTAAGCATTACCATTAAAATGACAAATTTAACAGAAATAATTGCAAGAGGAACAAGGAGCAGCTAGGTTTTTCTTTGGTTTAGTGGACTTGTCCAGGCTACAAAGACGTTAACAAATAACAAGTGAATAACAAAATGGGCATCCTGCAATCACGTCATGACAATGGTTGTTTTAACACAATGGGCATCCTGCAGTTACATCATCTCAAATATCAAAGTAAATGCAAGGACTTTGTGCTTTGTCCTATCAGGATACTAAGGCCCAACTCAGCTTCTAATAATATAGATCATTGACACTTGCATTTTTCGTAATCTTCTGTATTTGACTCTGTGTATATCCTTTTGGATTTAGGAGATTTAATGGCAGCTCTTTTTTGCTTTGTGATTGCTTCAGTTCAGTTGTCTTCCCTTGAGTTTTCTTTTGTTATACAATCTCCTTACAGTTTTCTCTCCAAATCCTTTGTCCACTAGTGCATTGTCCTTTTCATTATGTGGTTATCCGAGCCCATCTGTCAGCCTTGTGTACTTCCTTGCACAATCAGTAGCTTTCTAATAGGCGATACTATCTCACTTGGCCTTGTTGCTATCTCACTTGGCCATGTTGCTGTCTCACTTAGCTGTTGTCCTTGTTTTGTAAACTCAGCTTTGTCCTTCACCCGGCGTTCGAATATACAGTCTGCTTTGAGACGTCTTTTCAGTCTGCTGTTACATCTACTTTTGCTGCTTCTCCAATGCCTGGCATCCTGTCAACTGGGAGTCCTTTGCATAGAATCCCAACAAAATGAAATTATGAGTTTTGGAGTCTCTGAAACTGATCCTAATCATGACCAGTATCTATCTAATAAACCTAACGTCAATGTTCATGTTGGATGGATATAGCTGTAAGCGTATCAAACTCAAAGTGCAAAGGCATATGGAATCGACAGAAATGGTTGGCAGTCTGTTTTCATGACCTCCATTCAAGGAATTGTAAACACTTTTTTTTAAAAGGGTATGACAGTAGATAGGCAATATCATGAAAAGTTTCTACTGAGCTATTCAAGTTAATTATGGTGGATTTTTAGGTATATATTTTGAACGAGGAGGAAACAGATATAATTCCAGAGGACCTAATGTCCACTGGTGACAAGAGAACGAATAAGCATGTGAATATTGGGAATTAAGTCAAAAACTTTTGGGTAATGATTTGGTGAAAGATATCTCCTGGGAAGCGAAGGAACAAATTGTTATTAGCCCATCTAATCCCCAGAAACCCAATGAGGAAACGTGTGCAGTTAATCTGTTGGAGTATACATCTAAAATATCTAGTTGATGGAAAGGAAGCAAAGCTTTTCAAAGCCAGCCAATTGTATTCTCGTTAACGCATTTAATTTTCATATATTATTGTAAGAACTCGTCAACAAGGAGTGAGAAAATTTTGCTGTTAGATTACTATTTAGGAATTACTGGTGGTAGACATGATGATTTCAGGAAGGATTTTGATAAATAAGTTGGGGGGAAAAACATGGAATAACGACAATGATAAGGTAAAAAATATAGGTGGAAAGGATCTAAACTAAGTTGAAGGTGGAAACTCAAAATGGGAAGGTCTGTCAAACATTGTCTCCGTTCGAAAGCTAAGTAGTAGGGAAAGGCTAACTTATTAGGAAGAACCATTAGTCTATTATTTTTCTGCCTTCACCTGTTCATTATAAATTTGGTTCTAGCACAGGTAAAAGTTTCCTTTAGTTTTCCATTGCTGGTATTGGTTCGTGCTTCTCTGCTGTTTTTGTGGTGAAATTTAATGAAATGACATGTGAAGAAAAGAGTAAATTGTACATGATGTTTGTTTCAAATTCCATGATTTTCGGATGATTAAAGGATACTTATATCTAGCATCATTGTTTGCGTTTCTTGTAGACTTTAGAAGATGGTGATATGGCATTGCTTGACATGGGAGCTGAATACCATTTTTATGGTTCTGATATAACTTGTTCCTTCCCGGTGAGCATGGGTATTTGTATCATGGATATGCAACATGCTATCAGATTTATTTTTTCTTCTTCAATTTATTTTCTTGTTTCTCAAGTTTTTGCAAATACGCACAAACTCAACTGAAAATTTACACGTCGTGTAGCTTGGTCTTCATTTCACTCTCCTGTTGCTCTGGTCTGTGGTTTCTATGATATTTTAACAATATTGATCAATTTTGCTATGTTGACATGATTTTCTGGAACTTTAATATTATTTCGATGGTAATGTGAGTTATGAGTATCTATGTTCCTGAGTATTCTCATACTTCTACATAAATTAGCGTCAGGAAGAGCTATTTGCTACATTTTTGCTGCCCTTGTTTAGGATAGAACTTGGACCACATGCTTTTTTCTGAATTTGAAGAACCTCTACTCATTTATTTTCATTCTTCACGTGTTTGCTCTTCTGGGTCTACAATTATGAGCAGTCTTCACTCAATGTTTCAAAGTTATAAGGGTTTTAGTTTATAAAGGTCATTGCTGAGAATCTCTAGTCCTATTGTTCTTTATAGAGTAGTGTTGGAACATCTCTTTGTATAATAATGTTGGCAAATCTGATTGTGCATGCAGGTCAATGGAAAATTTACACGCGATCAATCCCTTGTGTATAATGTAAGTATTTTACTTATTTGGTAGATATTATATATATAGTACTACATAGGAAGTTCATCGATTGCAACATATGGAAGAAGTTTTGCTGCTGTCTTTCAAATTTTAGGGTTAATTACAAAAACTACCCCTGAGTGTGAGGTAATTACAAAAAACTCGGCTAAGGTTTAAAATTACAAAAAGTACCCTAAGGTTTGATTTCGTTAACATTTTACCCAGACGTTAGTTGACCTAACGGAATTTGATGACGTTTATCCCAAAATTGAACTGAAAATCCAAATATCCATGCAGTACTGTTCACAAATTTGAGGAGACAAAAGTGTCATTTGGTTGTTCACAAAAGATTGCAAATAACCCCACCCAACTGTTAGGACTTACAAATACATCCTCCAATTTCAACTTCCCCATGAAACTCTTTTATGAATTTTGCAAGTATCAACTCAAATTGTTTAAGGACTTACTAAATTGTCACCAACTATCCTAAAACATATTTACAACCCCTTCCTGAAATGTTATAAATACCCTCTCTAGTTACAAAGAAGAAACAGTTTTCACTTTTCCATAAACTACAGAAAAGGTCCAAACTAGATGAGGGTAATTTTGTCCATACACTTCATTTTTATTTCCTCACTTTTTTTTTTGAATTCCGTCAGGAGCATTATCGACTTTACACAAATTCCATTAGTTTTACCATACTTCAAACCTTTATGGGTACTTTTTTGTAATTAACCCAAATTTTTATTGTGCAAGCATGTCATCAAGATTGAAGGCTTTAGGTGTCATGCCTAGTGCATAGGCATGAATAAAAATGAGAGTCCAGAACAAATGGTGTATATCTCACGTCAAAATAAAAGTCCACCTGTCTAAAGTGACAAAACATTCAGATTTGACATCCATTACCAAGTATATTAAAATAGATGGCTTTCGTGGCTGTATTGGAAAGCACAGTTTTGTGTATCTATGCAAACTTGATCGGCCTAGTGTCAATTTTGATTCTTTACTGAATTAGATTATCAAATTCTAGATTCTGAGCGTTAACACATGAGAAGCTCACAAGCATCTGTGTACAAGATTTTTTTTTAGGAAACAAATCTAGCAATACATTTCTTTAGGAAAATGAATGGGACTAATACTTACTAACCTGTTCACTAATTTTTCATTTTCAGGCTGTCCTTCGTGCACATAATGCTGTCATATCCAGTATGCGACCTGGAGTGAGTTGGGTTAATATGCACAAGTAAGAAATTCAAGCTAGAATGCTCTATGGAGTTTAATTGTGATTCTCCTAGTGTTATAGATGACGCATTTATTCTGCTGGGGAAATATAGTTATAGTAGGATTGAGGATGGCACTTGCTATGTTTGGTTGTGGATTTTAAGTGAGGAAAACATTAAGAATTTTTACTGTTAGGAAATTTATTGTTTAGATTTTGATGAATGCCATGTAAAACTTAGAATAGGAAGTTGGCACCCCATTTTTTGGTGTAAAATGCATTGTAATAAATAGAGTGGCCAAGCCGAGTTAAATCGGCCTACGCCCAACATGCAAGAAGACAACCGGAGACTAGAAGGAAGACTCCACTGCGAGACAATGAGTATGGCAAAGAAGAGTAGACGGAACTCTATCAAGAAGCGGTGAGATGCGGTGAGTGGAGTATCGGTCAAGTCAACTCAAGAAAAGCCAGTCTCAAGTTGAAGTGACGGAAGAGTCATCCATGATTGGAAGGTGACTCTAAGTCACCTGGGAAAGCAAAGAAATGCAAATGTCGAGATAATCAAAAAGATCCGTTGCACGAAAATCAAGAGAATTACTTAAACAAGTAATATCTCCATACCACCTTTCTCGAGTGCTCGGTCCCGGAAGCGTGCAAAAGGAATGAACCAACGGGAAGCACTACACCGTGTCGAACTCTAAAAAGGTGAAAAACAATTCATACGAGGAAATGGCAATTCCAAGGAGTGCAACAAGACAAGCCCAACGATCGCAGTGACTTTCAAAAATAAGCTTTATCTATTTAACAGCAAATTTTTAAAAGATCACTATAAAAGGCCGAAAATGACTTTGAGAAGGATTAGGGACCAACCAAAAACGTTCAAGCAATTATTAGAAAATCAAATATTCTCAATCCTCGAGCCTACACTACGAAGAACATCAATCCAACACTCACCGTGAAGGAAAGATAACTTCAATCATTGAAGAGGAAAATACTTGAAAAATCAAGGGTCTACATTCCACGAAGGATTGTAGGAAGGTTCAGTCGAACCAAGTCTTGAGCTTTTGGAGGGCTTCGTGATCAAATCCAAAGAGCTTGAGCAAGTGAGTCAGAGTAGTAGCAAGGCAAAACGCCTGTGAAGAAGGCGAGTCGTCGAGAAGCCACCGAGTGAGTGATCAAGGCGTCTCCCGATCGAGTCCCAAAGGATCAAGTCACCGTGGTGATCAAGACTTGATCCTGGGTGCTACCACTTTGTATCTTGATCAATACCTGTGGATTCCTCCAGGAGTTGGAGAAGAGAGGAGAGAAGAATTACCCCATCTTGAACCTCTATAAAAATTTCATTGTGTCATTTACATTTCAAAGACTTTAATTCCTGCATCTTAATTGTTTAAATCTGTGATAAATTTGCTATCCACTTGATAATTTCTAAAGACTAAACCAAGCACTAAATCCTTGCTTAACCAAACTTAAGGGTGTTAAGTCTTCCGCTAAAAACAAACCACAACAGTTAATTTAGACTCAATAAAATGAGTTATTCCATCAACAACTCGGTTGAGTCGTTGAGAGAATAACTCTACTGATTAACTAAATTGGTTGTCCACCAAGGACACAGCTGTGTAGTATCAACTCTGAATATTTAAAAGGACTAAATCGAAAATTTTGTAAGGTTTATTCAACCCCCCCCTTCTAAACCTTACACTTACACCCCTTGGGACCTACATTTACTTTGTACTTGGTTCTTTATTCGTTGATACTTGTCCCTTTCCTTTTCCTTACCAAAATCCAAGATCCAAACATAGCATAAAACTCACATTTTGTGTTTAGGTTCTTACACATTATATGGAGATTGTATGAGATGTCGTGAACCTGAGTGCAAACTGCTTGTGTGCCGCTGGCACTATCTTAATAAGGTCTTTCCTCTACGGTAGGAGGTTCAGTAGGTATCGTAGTTATCTTGTTCTCGGTCATGCATATTCAAGAAAATCAGGAGCTCTTGATTAGATTGGAAATTGTAGGACTTCTATTAAATCGGGACACATTGTGAATCTGAAACCATTGAATCTGTTAGGTGCTTGAACATTTGTACTGATTGAGGTGCGATGGAATCAAGTCTCCAGCACATAACTGAATGGGGCAAAGTCTTTCTTGTTCTGTGGCCCTTCAACCACCATGAGTCTTAGGCGTGAAAATCGCCATCTTTCAACCATAGTCGTACCTCTTGTCATAGCTGCTTGGTTTTTCTAACATGGAACTTAATCATTAATACATGCCGTGGAACTACACTTTAATGAGGGTAGCTTGCTGCTTTTTTGTTAGTTTTTTGTTAATAAATACTATGGAAAACAGCAGTGCGAAGAAAATTCTCTATTTAGAGAGCTATTAACATTGGTAAACAAGTCTGACCGAATGGGGATCAGAGAAAATATCTGGGATATTTTGCAGATTGTGATCCTATTTTTTTGACCTATGAATTCTAGAAAATGATTCACTCATGTACCCAACCTGCCCAGCCTCTTGGACACCAAACTTGTTAATGTGATCTTACTGGGATGGGTTCGGTTTTGCTAAACGAGGATGATTGCTAGCTACTCCAGTCTTGTGTTTGTGTTTTTGTCTGTTTTCTTTCTCTCGTTTTTTCTTGTCGATTAAATTGGAGAAAGAGGGAAACTGGTCAAATGTTTGCTTCCTTTTTTATGGTTGGAAAGGCCCTGGGGGGTTGTTGATCAAACAGTATAGACAGTGACTTTTAAGGGCCAAGACTCACTTATGAGAATCCAATACTTCCACAGTTATTCTAAGCATTGATCACCAACAATTTGCCCCTGACACTACCATCCTCTTTTGCCAGTATCCCCTCTATTTTCTTTTCCAGATTTGGCTACGACCTGTTGCTTTCCATTCCCTAAAAATACATGTACACTTCCCCATTTTCTTTGGGTGGGGTTGGAAGAGGAAGAGCAACTTGTGAATTTTATCTTTATTACTTGTTCTGTATTTGGGTATTCCAAGGATCACTATATAACTATCCAAGATTATATTATTTTGCCCGGTTCATTACTTCATTCCATGTGCCAACCAAATGAGCCTCATAATTAGATATGGAGTAATATTTCCTGGAAATTTGTTTCTGAGTTTGCTTCAAAACCTTTTCCCTGATTTCCAGATTGGCTGAAAGAATTATTCTGGAATCTTTGAAGGAAGGACACCTCCTGTCTGGGTATGTTATATTTACATTTTTCCTTCACTTTCTTTTATGCATAGATAGGTGCAGAACTGGTCTGATTCTTGCTATGGCTCTTTGATTTCTGAAGTGATGTTGATGCTATGGTTCATGAGCGACTAGGTGCTGTTTTTATGCCCCACGGCCTGGGGCACCTTCTGGGAATTGATACTCATGATCCCGGGGGTTATCTAAAGGTGTTTGCGATTATTCTATGCACATGTTTTTGTTGCTTGCAATTTTAATTACATTAGAAGGACCTGTTTGCAAGCTGTTTTGACTTTTAAATTTTAATGACCTGTTCTAGGGAGCGGAAAGACCCAAAGAACCTGGTTTGAAGTCTCTGCGCATTTGAGTAGAGAACTCTTGGAAGGGATGGTATGTAAAAGAAAACTTAAACTGTCTTCAGATAAATATGATGAGGAGATTTACTCTGAAGAAGTCATGGTCCTATATATTACGTTGACCAGTCAATTAGCATTCTCTATTCATTGCAAATGAAAATTACCTGTGGTTCCACTTTTGGTTTTTTATACAGTTTAGATGTTTCCTTCTTCATTGGAGCCCTGCTGAAGGCATTTATGCATTACAAAAATCCCATACAAGCGTGATACTAAACATTTTATTAATATCTTCCCATCTCGAATATTGATGGGATGAAATTTAAACTATTATCTGGTTTCTACGAGAAATGATCACATGATCTCTTTATCTTTCAGTTGTGTTATTAATTGGTCTTCAATGTTATATTAGACCAGTATGATGAATAACATCTCATCTCAAGATTTGACATGCATTGCAACCTTCTTCACTACCTGAATTTCTATAGTTATTATCTGAAATAAGTTTGTGGTATTGCCAAGTGCTCTGAGATGGTTTAACTGCAGGTGATAACAGTGGAACCTGGATGTTATTTCATTGATGCCTTGTTACTTCCTGCGATGGAAAATACACAAACATCCAAATATTTCAACCATGATCAGATCAGTAGATTTAGAGGTTTTGGCGGGTTCGGATTGAAAGCGATGTGGTAAAGTTGCTTTGGCTAACCTTTCTTTAGTAATTAGGATTCGCTTCTGAAACTCTCATTTACATTGATTGGATACAACAAATGATGATGCACAATGCAGGACTCCTGTTATATTTGCAGCTAGTCTATTACTGTCTATTCTTTTGTCTGTATTATTATTATTACTATTAGCAGTAGCCGTAGTAGTACCAGTATTCTAAGTGATGCTAACATGAAGTTAATATTTAGTATCTCCTCCTACAGCCCTTAGTGAAAAAAAAAAAAGAAAAAAGCACTCTTTCTGCAGCATTTAACAAGTTTTGGAAGCTAAATAATGAACCGTTGAAATATAACTCCAAAAGTAAAATAAGAACTTATTGACCAGCATGCTACTGAAGATTTGGTAATCCTTGTAGTGCTTGTTAACTATTTGGGAGGATAGCCATTGTTTTCAAAAATCAGTTGTCGTCTGCATGGTCATATCTTGAGTTAACTCTGCTCTTTTTGGACTTGTTGTCAGTAATAGACATGATGGTTAATGATGACACCACGCTAAATATGTTTGCAACACAGATGATAAATTATTGGGATTGACTTGTATATTTTACCTTACCTTGTTCTTATTTGTTTTGAATGTGTGTACTTTTCCAGTATGTCACTTGCGATGGTTGTGTGAATATGACCAAGTGTCCACGGGAGATACAAGAGATCGAAGCTGTTATGGCGGGTGCTCCTTGGCCGATTAAGAAGATAAGTATTCCTTCTTCTGTGAATGGGAAAACTTAACCCATCAAGGTATGGGGTTGCCGGGTATAACTGCCTTCACTTGCGTCGAAATTACTCTGGTATTTCATTTCTCTTTCTAAACTATTAGAGTGACTCGAATTATAGATGTTTGTTTGTGATCTTAAATTTCAATGAAGCTTTCGGACAATGAAGCATTTCCATGAAACGGATAAATCTTACATTGATTACTGCCATTAGAAAACGTCATATTATTCTGCATTGCCTTGAACCTCGCCTTGCCTCGCCTCGCCTCTTTTTATTTTTTTATGTTTTTGTTGTTTGGGGCCATCAGTATGCGCTTCAGCTTCAACCAATACAATTTTATTATCACAATTTCCATATTAATTTCCGATGGATATTTGTCATCAGTCATGGAGCCGTCGTATTGTTTGCGAAAAAGAAATTTATACTCTTGAAAAGTTGCGATCTTTAGAAAAAGTTGGAGAAAGTGACTGAACAGTCAGTCAGAGTAGAGATGGTTTGCAAGAAGTGGTGAAAAATGAAAATAACTTAAATATGAGTGGATGTCCCAAAAAAAAAAACCTTAAATGTGAGTGTGTAATTAATAAATTGTGATAGTAATTTTATTTGTTTTTTCGAATTAGGTCTAAATTTTCATTGAAGTTAAGAGGATTTTGCAACCAAGATATGCTAAATAAACATGATAAAGTATTTGACTATAATTCCAATTTTATATAATGTTATTATCCTTTTTCAATCAAAAGTTGGGGATAACTTTGTTTTAGTTCTTACAGACGATCTCTATACATTAGCGTCACCTTTAGTTTTCTTCTCAAATCTTTTTAGTTTTGCACTATTCAGAAACTTGATATCATGTTTATTTACCCAATTTTCATTTGAGATACCCACGTCTATCATTTTTTTAGTACAACGGGGATAGTAGCCAGGGGCGTAGCCAGCCCGGCTTAGTACCCCTAGCCCAAAAAAAATTCCCCTAGCTCAACTATTTTTTCCCCTTAAAATTATATATATAATTTTTTTTTTATTTTTTTTCCATAGAAAAATCGGGACAAAAAAAATTGGGGTGCGCGGGGGGCGGTGTGGCCCCCCCTTATCTACGCCCCTGATAGTAACACATACGGGATCGAACTCGGGCCAATCATTTTTACAACACAAGAACCTCATATCTATTATTTCAAAATTTAGAAAACCAATACATATTAATTATACCTAATTCTTATAATTACTCATCACGTTCTTACATCCACCCATTAATAAAAATAAATAATATAATAATATAAAATCTTTAAAATAATATATTTTCAGCATAAAATGAAACGCAATTATATATTTTAATCCAAAAATATGCTATTATTCTCACATAGGGATGATAGTGGGATGGATAGACATACGGCACTCCATCCTCCTCGCACTTAATGGGATGGGTTATGATGTAATATTAATATCCATTAGTATACGGGGTAGGGTGCGATTTTACCCACTAGGTACCTTCTACCCGAACCGTTATATTTTTCACCCATGTAACATTTTCATATATATGTACATATAAATAAAAAATAAAATTGACTGTATTTATGTGTTGATTTACTTGATGAATTCGAAAAGAGTTAAATATGGTTGGTTTTTCCGATGCGATTTATTTTAATTAAAACCTCTGCTTGATTCGAGTTAGGCATATCTATTCGAATGCTTTATGGATGTTGTATATTAATTGTCATGTTTCCTGATTCTTGAATTAAGTATTAAAGGAGCAATCATTAAATGCCCAATTGACTTTGTTTGCATATGGCAATAGTTTATATATTTGTTAATATATGCCAAGGGTTAGTGGAGGAAATCTCGCAACATGCATATACGTGTTCTCGATGTATACATGTGGAGATAACTTTGTAAAGTAGGCTAGTACAATTTGTTTTATTTTCCCACCGATAATATTGAATTCACACACTAAATCATGTATACATATTCTGGAGTGATTGGTTAAAGTTTCAATTATATAAATATGCATATTGTATGATGGTTTTCTATAAAATGTGTGTATGTTTTCCCAACCAAATTGGAGTTTGTTTCTTATAAATGATGTGTTGGGATTTTGTGTATATTTCTCATATGTAAGTATATGTACATAACTGTAGAGTACATATATTTATGAAGTTTTGATATACAAAATGTTATAACTTGATAAAAGTTTCTTCAAGTATTAATGTGTGAGACATTCATGTTATAGATGGCTTGTTAGTCACCAAAATGGCCTAGTTGAACGGAAAATTAGACACTTAATTATTTGAGTGTTGTCCAATTGTTCATGATTATAGATGTGCCATTAAAGAATGACATGGTTGCTAGATTGAACAACTGTTATTGTAGATTATTTTGGTAGGAGGTCATCCAAAGGTGGACCATTGCATATAGTCTATAAAATTAAAAGGGACCAATCTTCACACTTTAGTTAGATAGCATGTATATCCAAAGATAACATGTTTATTTGGCTAATGTATGTTCTGATTATTTGTTAAAGCATATTTCTTTGGCATCAATTATATTGTCTGTGTATTTAAGTCATGCCCAAAGGTAAACTTAAATGCATGGATAAAGTCTTTATATAAAGGTTTCTGAATCAATTAAAGTTAACTCAAAGCGCTAATAGGTGAGATTGTATAAATGTTTGCGGCTTCTATTAATCTCTCTTATCGGAAATACGGTTGTGAAGTTCAACGGGTTGAACTATCTTTGATTGGTCCGAATAGATCCAATTTACTGGTGTTATGGATTTGGACTTGGCTACATTGGTGATGAAATACCCCGGCCCATTCGAGACTAGCTCGGAAGGACAAGTCTTGTATACGAGGTTTGGGAGCGGTCTAGCAGGCTGAGTTTGAACCTTATGAGAATGACCATGGCTGAAAATATTAAGCCTCGTATACAGACTTGTTAGCTTCCGAGCTAGTCTTAGTAATGGTTGGGGGTATTTCATCAGTCAATGTAGCCAAGTCCAAATCCATATCACCCAGAGTAAACTAGATCTGTTCGGACCAATCAGCATAGTTTAGCCCGTTGAACTTCACAACCGTATTTCCTGATGCGAAGAGATTCATAGAAGCTGCAAACATTTATACAATCTCACTTATTAGCGCTTTGAGTTAATTTTAATTGATTCAGAAACCTTTATATAAAGACTTTAACCATGCATTTAAGTTTACCTATGGGCAAGACTTAAATACACAGACAATTAATTGATGTCAAAGAAATATGCTTTAATAGATAATCAGAACATACATTAGCCAAATAAGTATGTTATCTTTGGATATACATGTTATCTAACTAAAGTGTGAAGATTGTTCCCTTTTAATTTTATGGACTATATGGGGTGGTCCATCTTTGGGTCTTCGATGCCGAAGACTAACAATGCAAGGGAATTCATGCTGAAAATCAAAGAATATTTTCAGCCGGACTTGGCTAACAAATCCATTGTAGGCAGCCTTATGAGTGAGCTGACTACGAAAAAGTTTGATTAGTCTAAGTCAATTCATGATTATGTGACAGAAATGTCCAACCTAGTTTGGTGAGGGTAAAAACCATAAAAAGATTAAATGTTACTTCTGCAATAAGATATACACTTAAAGAAAGATTGTCCTAAAAGGAAGGCATGGTTCGAGAAGAAAGGGATTCCATATGATCCAACCCATAAACAGGACTGAACAATATTTGTTTATGGGAACAGGACAAAAGCACGGATAGAAGGAATTGGGACTTACAGGCTAATCATGGACACTGGATGTCACATAGAACTTGAAAGATATCTTTATGTTCCTGATTGTGCTAGAAATCTTGTTTCTGTAGGAAGACTGGGCATTTTAGGTTTTCATTTTAAGATTACTAATGGTACTTTTTCATTGTTTAAGAACAAATACTTTTATGGTTCTGGTATTTTGTTTGACTCACTTTACCATTTTAATCTTGATAGTAAATTTGTTGAAACCCTATATCATGTTGAAAGTAGTGTGGGCATTAAACGTAGTGCACTAAATGAAAGTTCAACATTCTTGTGGCATCAAAGATTGGGTCACATTTCCAAAGAAACGTTATTGAGGTTGGTGAAAAATAAAATCCTTCATCAATTGGATTTTAGTGACTGATTACATACTCTGATACATAAGTCTTCTGTAATAATGCTATAAATTTTTTGAGACAATTACATACTCTGATACACCTTGTAAACAGTTGTGTTAAGTACAAGAATGATATGATCAATAAAAAGATTGATTATGCGCATACATTCTATGTCAACACACTATCTCGTATGTATCTTTTTATTTGCATCTCTCGTATGATTTAAGTTTTGGCATCATCAAAAAGGGGGAAATTGTTAGGAATTTTATTGTTTAGATTTTGATGAATGCCATGTAAAACTTAATAGAAAGTTGGCTCCCAATTTTTGCTTTGAAATGTATTGTAACAATTAGAGTCGCCAAGCCGAGTTAAGTCGCCTACGCTCCAACTTGCAAGAAGACAACTCAAGGCTTGAAGGAAAACTCTGGCGTGAGAGACAATTTTGAGTACAACAAAGAAGAGCAGTGAACTCGATCAAGAAGCGGTGAGATGCACTGAGTGAAACATCACAAGTCAACTCAAGAGAAGCCAAGTCTCAAGATGAAGTGATGTAAGAGTCATCCATGATTGGAAGGCGACTCTAAGTCACCTGGGAAAGCGAGGAAATGCAAAAGTCGAGATAATCGAAAAGGAACCGTTGCCGCGACGTAAATCAAGAGATTTACTTAAACAAGTAATATCTCCATACTACCTTTCTTGAGTGCTCGTTCGAGCGTGCAAAGAAATGAACCAATGGGAAGCACTACACCGTGTCGAACTCGAAAAGGTGATAAAACATTTCATACGAGGAAATGGCAATTCCAAGAAGTGCAAACCAACGATCGCAAAGTGATTTTCAAAAATGAGCCTATCTCTTCAACGGGCAAATTTTTGAAAGTTCACTATAAAAGGCCGAGGAGTTTGATTGAGAAAGAAGAGGATGCGTAGATGACACACACGTGAGATATACAAACTTATCAAAAATTGAAATATTCTCAATCCTCAAGCCTACATTTGAAGAACATCAATCCAACACTTACCTGAAGGAAAGAGAACTTCAATCAGCTTGAAGAGGAAACTATCGAAAACAAGGGGTCTACATTCCAAGAAGGATTGTAGAAAGGTTCAAGGTGAACCAAGTCTTAAGCGTTTGGAGGGCTTCGTGATCAAATCCAAAGTGCTTGAGCAAGTGAGTCAGAGTAGCAAGGCAAAATGCCTGTGAAGAAGTTCGAGTCGCACGAGAAGCCACCGAGTGATCAAGGCGTCTCCCATCGAGTCCCGGGATCAAGTCGGCCGTTGTGATCAAGACTTGATCCGGACTCTTACCACTTTGTAAACCGATCATTACTTAGTGGATTCCTCCGGAGTTGGAGAAGAGAGAGTAGAAGAATTACCCCATCTTCGAACCTCTATAAAAACCTTCTTGTGTCATTTACTTTCAAAGATTTAAATATCTCGCACTTTTAATTGCTTATATCTCACGATAAATTTGCTATCCATCCGATAATCTATAAGTACTAAATCAAGTCAGAAAAACTTGCTTAAACAAACTTAAGGGTGTTAAGTCTTCCGTCAGAAACAAAACCACAAATTGAGTCAATTATAGCCAACAAAGTGAGTTACTCTACTTACTAACAAATTGACCGAATTAAGAGATTGACTCTCTTGAGTGACTAATTCGATCGTCCATCAAGGACACAAATTACTGCAGTGTAGAACTCAGTAGATTTAAAAGGCCTAAATCGAAAATTTGGTAAGGTTTATTCAACCCCCCTTCTAAACCTTACACTTACACCCCTTGGGACCTACAAGTGGTATCGAGCGGTTGGTTCATTGAACCCTCCGCACCGTTCTTGAACTAGATCTCCAATCTTTTCAAAAGTCCGCTTTAGTACTTAATCTTTCAAAACTCTTTTCTATCATTAAAAGTTATCATCATGGAAGCAAATCTAACACGCATTCCTATGTTCACTATTGAAGAATTTGATGATTGGAAAATTCGATGCAGCTCATCTATCAAGATTACATGATGAGATGTGGATAGTGATAGAAGATGGGCCTCTCGCAAATATTAAAGGTGAACACAAAATTATGCGAAGAGTTGCAAATTTGAAGGGGATGAAAGATCTGATCGGACGGTCATGGTTGAAAAACCAAGAACCGAGTGGACAAATGATGACAGAAAAAGATACAACCTGGACAATGTAGCCAAGGACATTCTTTACAAAACCTTGATAAAGCCATGTTCAACAAAGTCAAATCCTGCAAAACGGCTAAGGAAATGGGGACAAGTTGACTTTGATTTGTGAAGGTTCGTGAGCAAATCAAAGAAAACAAATTATCAGCTGGGTCAGACAACAGAAGTTTGAAAATTTCAAAATGATCTCGGAGAGAACCTGGATCAACTAGACGCTCGATTCTACGAAATCACAAATGAGTCAGTTTCTACTTGGAAAGGAATATACACAAAAGGAAATGTGTATGAAGATCCTAAAAAGTCTTCCAACTCGAATGGGAAATGAAGGTCATGGCACCGAGACATTCCATGGACCTATCAAAGACATCCAACCATGAGTTATTCTCGGACCTCAAAGCCTATGAGTTTGAGCCGAGAAGGAAAGACTGGAAGAGACAATTTGTACCCAAAACAAATGCTCTAGTTGTCAAAGATGGAAGGAGAGTCAAGTCAAAGAGGCAATTGACCCGGAAGAAAAATAGCCCTAATGGTTAAAAGATTCAACAAGTTCTTTAACAAGAACTACAAGAGAGAGAAAGGGTGAATCCTCCGGAAGACACTCGGCTCCTCCAAATCAAGGGATGATAGGCCAACCAAGAGGACGATCATCAACAAGTTGAGTATCAAAGGGTGACAACTCAAGAATAGAAAGAGTTGAGCAAAAAGTCAATATCTATGTTGGAATTGTAGACAACCAGGTCACTATGCCATTGATCGCTCATATCCTCGTAGTCAACAAGTACGAAACGAAGAAGAAAGAAAAGTCTTGAGAAAAGAAGACAAGAAAAGAAAAAGGCAATGATGGCCGCAGAGATCGCCGAGATGCACCAAGTCAAGAGAGACAACACTCGAGAGAGCAAGAAGTTGACTACTCAAGTGACTCACGAAGAAGAAGCCTTGATCCGCTTAATGGCCAAAGAACAAGATCAAGAAGATGAGGTACAATCTAACTCAACAAGCTCGTACACTAGTGATAGTGATCGGGTGACACACACACTTCATCACCCACTCGATCTTTATGATTCATTAGGCAAAATGATGAAAGATTTTGAGCACATTAAAACCTCACACACACTGCTTTGTTGAATGAGGAAAACACTACTCAAAAATCAAAACTCAAAGTCGACTAAGGAGCCGAGTACTCTAAGTCAAATAGGCGATGAGAATAAAAGTTTAAAGGTGAAAATGCTAAATTAATAGCGAGAAATTGCTGCTATAGAAAAGAGGGAGAATGACCTCAAAATGTTATTGCCTCATTCACTAAGGCATCTAAATCTTTGGATGATCTTATTATGAGTCAAAGAGAATGTGGAGACAAGACAGGCTTAGGATTTAATTCCTTTGTGCCATGTCAAACCTCAAGAGTAACTTTGGAAAAAGGATCTTCAAGTCATGAAGAGTCCGAAAAATCCAAAACTCTAAATGATGCACACACTTTCAATCCAAAGCACAATGCTAAGCAAACGGCCTTGGTTACAAAGGAAAAGGAAAACAACTGACTTGAGAGTCTTTGAAAGGACAATGAGAAGAGATTCACCGAGTCCTCAAAGACTCCAAACAAAAATACTCAGTAAAGAAGAAGCGAGCTACCAAAAATCCCAGAAAACTCATAAAAGAAATACACATGATGGGAATGGTAGAAAATATCCAAGCCAAGTGATCGAACAATGTGAACTATCGGCTAGACTTATGGAATACAAGCCCAAATGGCAAAGGCCTAGAACTCAACAAAGGCCATTCCAAAAGCATAAGAGCTTTCATCAAGACACATATGCACCTAGGCACTACACTCAAAGACACCACAATTACCCAAGAAAGGCAATTGCTAAAACACATATGCAGCATACGAGACAAAAGAGACAATTTGTATGAACCTGACTCCCCAAGCAATTTGCCAGGATTGATTATGATTATGGCACCGATAGATGGCAACCTCTTAGAGTCAAATCATTTGGCTATAGGTTGGTTGGATCATCTTATAATTCTAACCCCTCAGACCCGCACAAGAATGGGTACCTAAAACTTAATTTCCTTGATTGCGGGTTCAAGGAACAAAAGTGCCAAGGAACTCCTGGTACATGGATAGTGGTCATTCCCGCACACATGACAGAAATAAGAGAAATCATCAAAATTCAAGGAAGTCAAAGGAGCAAAAGTCATATTTGGAGGAAATGAAGCTCCCCGGTGAAATAAGAGGCACCGGATCCATCAAGAGGAATGGTTTAGAAATCACGATGTTGCATATGTTGAAGGACTAAACTTCAATTTACTAAGCATCATCAACTCTCGCGACAAGGGCTACAATGTTGGATTCAATATGGGAATATGCCAAATCAAAAATATTGGATCTAATGAAGTTGTCTTTGCAAGGATGTAGAAAAATATGTATGTAGTGGATTGGTCAACTGCAACACCCAAAGACTGTTTACTAGCAAAGAGCACAATCAAGTTGGTCAGTGGGCACAAAAAGCCGAGTCACACGAACTTCAAAACAATTAATAAGCTAGCAAGAAGTCATCTTGTAGAAGGACTTCCAGACTCGATATCAAGAAGGAAAGTATATGTGATGCATGTCGAAGGAAAACAAATCAAGTCGTCATTCAAAGAAAAGACATGCCCATCCTCAACAAGAATATTGCATCCGCTTCATATGGATCTATTTGGCCCAAAGGAACCAAAGAAGCATAAGTGGAAAGAAATACACCTTGGTGGTAGTAGATGACTACTCAAGATATACATGGACAATATTCATGTGCAAGAAGAAAGAAACTCTACAAAAGCTACCACAAATTGGTGATGAAGAAAATACAAAATGAGAAGAGTCAAACCATTATCAAAATAAGATCGGATAGAGGAACCGAGTTTGTCAATGGAATAATAACTCAAGATCTTGTGTTGAGAATGGTATTGGTCATGAACTATCACCGCAAGGACTCCACAAAGAATGGAGTTGCGAAAGAAGAAAGCAACCCTCAAAGAAGCAAAGAAGACCATGTTAGTCAAGGGGGTTACCAAAAGGTTTTGGGGCAAGCAATCAACACGACTGCTACACCCAAAACAGATGTATGATAAATAGGCAAACACAAAGACTCCTATGAGATCTGGATCGGAAGAAAACCAAATGTTGCATATTTCAGGATATTTGGATGTAAATGCTTCATCCACAATAATGGCAAAGATAACCTAAAGGCTTTTGATGCTAAAGTCGATGAGGTATCTTCTTAGATACTCAAATTTGAAAGCAAAGCCTAGAATACTCAACAAAAGAACTATGGTTCTGAAGAATCCATTCATGTAGTATTCGATGAGCCAAACATAAATGGAGAAAACATTGAAGAGTTAGGCGATAAGTTTAAACATCCAACCTTACGGAAGAGTCCCTATCTTTGAAGTCAAGCGGGGATTATCAATTCGAAAGAAGATGAGATAGTCAATCTCAAAAACAATGGAAAATCTGCACTGAGTGATCACGAGAGAGTCGACCACAAAGAACACAAACCGCAAGTCGATCAATCCAAACTCTAACTTACTTCAACCTGACGTAAGATGGCCGAGAGACCATCCACGAGAACTTGTCATTGGAGACATGAGAGAAGGTGTCAAGACAAGATCGAGACTCAACAAGAAGCAATGTTCACATGCTTCATCTCGCAGATAGAGCCCAAAGATGTGTCACAAGCATTGGATGACACACAATGGATTCAAGCTAATTGGCTATTCGGACTCGACTATGCCGGATGCAGAGTGGACAGAAAAGTACTTGAGCACATGTCAAATGCTTGAAACAGACTAATTTCCTGGTTTAGCAAGAAACAAAACTCAATAGCCACTTCTACAAATGAGGCGAATACATAGTCAGGCAAATTGTTGTGCCCAAATCCTATGGATGAGACAAAGAATGAGAGATTATGAAGTTGAAGAAAAAGAAATTCCAATCATGTGTGATAACACAAGTGCAATTGCTATCACTCAAAATCCTGTGTTGCACTCAAGAACAAAACATATAGATGTCGATATCATTTCATAAGAGATCATGTTGAAAAGAAGGACATTATCTTGGAATATATCTCAACGGACAAACAACTAGCCGACATCTTCACAAAACCATTATGTGAGTCAAGATTTGAAGAACTCAAACATGAGTTGGGGCTAATTGAGCTAAGCCGAGACACTAAGAGTCAAAGAAACGAAATGGAACAGAAAAGAAGGTGAAAAAGAGTGAAAAAAAAAAAAAAATTAGCTCAATAAATCACCAGATCGGAAAAGTCACTATACCAAGTCACCGATAAATTTGAGTCACTAAGAGAAATGTGAAAAGCGAGTTAAATCGGCTAAGAGATAAGTTGAATAACTTATGAGCAAAATGACAAAAACGCAAATCGTTTTGACTAAGCGGGAATGTTTTAAGGAACACGTCGGCATAATGATGATGTGTACGCAGACATAAAGCCGCACACCAAGCTTATGATTGGATATAAATGCTTTGCCGCATTAAATATGAGACATGAATCGCTCAATATGCGTGCGAAATCCAAGCCGTTGATTTCGATCACGATTCAAAACCGTCCGCACGTCCTTTCATAAACCATATTTAAACCATTTTTCGTCCGTTTCTCTCTCACACTTCAAAAAAAAAACTGTCAATCTCTCTCTCAAAAAGCAAAGGCAAATACTCTCGAAACCCTATCAATCTTCAAATCAAATTTCTTGAATTTTTCCTTGAAATTATTCTCGAGAAATGGCACCAACATATGACTTTACCAAGTTGGGAAAACAAATCCACACCGGTTCGACCGTGGATTTCGACGAATGGTGAAGCAAGGGTCCGACAACACCCTGGTGAAGAAAATCGCGGAGAAGAAGCTAGAAACGGCAGGATCAAACCGTTTCTAACACTGAGTATCCTATGACCTATGTGGAGGAGGTCGCACAATTCTACGTGAATGCCGAGATTCACGACGAAGGAATCAAGTCATCTGCTCACGGGAAGCAATGACTATCACGGCCAAGGATTTGGTGAATATTGCTCACTACCAAAGCAGAGGAGCATCCGAGATCAAAGAGGCTGATGTAAACTTGGGTGACGCATGGAAAGAAATAGCCAAGTCCGATGTTGCGACAAAATAACATTCACAAAGAAACAAGAGATCTGGAAGGAGGATTATCACAAATTGTTGGACATTGTTGCCAAGTGTATCGACATCAAATTTGGCGCTTTGACCAACCTGTCAAAGGCAAAATTGATTGTGATGGCTGCAATAATCGAAGAAAAGAAGATAAACTCCGAGTTTATCTACAAACTCTGCCCAAAACGTGGGAAACAAGTCCTTCAAAGAAGATGGGTCATTTGGAGGATCCCCGGGATATGGCCTGGTGATTGGCCTATATTGGAGGTGAAAGGAGTACCTCTTAGACATGGGAAGGCCTTCCATGTTAACAAGAGGATGTTCGAGCTAATCTCTCCGGTGCTCGAGGAGCGTCGTACGCCAAGAGAGCGACACCAATGTGAGGGGAATCACCGACCAAGACACACCGCCTCCTCTCCAACTAAGAAGAAAGCGCCCCCGCAGCTACCAAAAAGTCTCTGCCCTACGGCAAAGAAAGAAAACCAAACATGCTCCCGCCCGCAGCCAGAGTCACCCGCCCGCAGCCAGAGTCACCGCCCAAGCGGCCGTGTCACTGCACCCGCCTCGCAGCAGCCGGTCGAGAAGGACTCACAAATTCCTTCTTCGATCGTCAAAAGAGGAGAACCGACAAGCCTAGACGGCCAGCTCCTCGAAACAAACACAAGCACTGCCCCACCGCCCCAAGACTCGAGAGGACACCGTCTCGAACTGTAAATCCCTCCTCGGTACAAACTAAGAGACGAAGAAGACTCGTCAAGTAGACCGAACAAGAGAAACCAGGAGTCGGCCTACTCACCTAGCACAAATACCGGAGACTACCGGAGAAGTAGAGTCTCCGATGTAATTAATGAAACAACCAAGTCTCTTGAAGGTGATCAAAGAAAGGCAACTCAAGACACAAATTGTAGTTCATACAACAAAACTCAAGAAGAACCCCAAGCAGATAGTGATGTAATGATCCTATCTCCACCTTACCCGACATCCAAAATCGTCTCATGAGTGGAGAAAATGGAAGCCGAGCAGTCAAGGGAAACAGTTCAACGGCCTCAATTCATAGAAGAAGAAGAGGAACTCAAATTTCCTTGGATTATCTATCAGTGCTCCCACTTCTAGATGAAGACAACTCGCATGGATATTCTCGCAGATCTACAAAGACAAGGAGAGAGAAAAGCAAGTCAAGAAGCCAAGACGCGAAAAGGCAAGTACTCGCGCCTATCTCCTAAGAAGACCTGAACACTTCCATCCTCTCCTTGATGTCTTCTCTCGAAGTGATGAGGAACCCGAGAATGCCGGGCCGCCACGTAAAGAATTGCGATCAGGCAAGCATTGCATGAATCAAGAATCCTTCACGAGCAAAGACCGATGGAGGGACCAGGAGAGTCCTCCGAACACAAATGAAATCGACCCAATGGGAGTGGTTCAAAGAAATAGCCACCGATGTTCTTTGCTTACCACTTCCCAAATGCCTAACTCCTGAAGGCAATAAGGGAAATGGCGATGAAACGGGCTAGTGGGGACCCCACGAGCCAACCCCTATTGAAGGTGTGCCACCACCGCCCCCAACTACCGAACCATCAATTGCAATAGGGGAGTTTGGAGACGAGTAACCCCACTCCAAGTCACTCACCGGTGCGCCCGGTGAGGGGAAACTCCTCCACCGCAGCAAGGTCGGAGGATGTCTTTGCAGATGACTCCACAAAGAATGTAGGAGGCGAAGCAAAAGACACTCAAACACAAGAAGAACAAAGAAGTTGCCACCAACGGCTCGAGACGATTGAGACTGTCTCACTGAGGTGCCAAATTTCTCGAAGGCTAATGACGCTGCTGATGCAATCGAGGCACGAAGAATGTACCGGGAGTTAACACTGGGCGATGAAAGCGCAATCCATGGGGTTGAGACTCCAATGGATGCCATCTGTAGAAGACCCTAAGACACCGACACATCGAAAGGGAAGGCGAGCCTCGCAGCAGAGAGACTGGCCGAGGAAATGAAGGCCCACGGGAGGTTGAGACTTCCCGGGTAACACAACAAGTAGAGAACATCCTCCCCAACCATCGATCCATCCGAGAAGGAGATCGGCGCACTTCATGATTCCCAGGACAACCCCGATGTCACCTTTCTGGGATCGGAAGGCGAAGAAGAAGGCGAGTCAACTCCCATGATAAATCCAAAAGACTCACCGCGGATGTTCCGGCACGAGCAAGTCTCGATCCCAAGACTACTCGTCGGACCTTTAATTTTGATGATGAGCCACCAATGGAAATCTCATCATCGTCCGATGACGCTTCGATAAGGCCGAGGACCAATCTACTCAAAAAAGGAGAAATCACCGAGACCAACGGTTGCGTTAAGACAATGAGGCTCGCCAAGCCGTCCTCATCGCACCACAAAACCCAACAACCGAGACCACCGCTCCGGCTCCTCAAGCTACACCGGATCGATTCCCGTAAGAACTTCACGTCCACCGCTTATCATCGAACAAATCCCGGATGGCGGTGATGAATCCTTTGTGGAATCTTTCCTTTCTCACCGGAGATACCGAACTCCACGAAGAGTCGAAAAAATGAGCAAGCACGCTATCACGCACCAGCTCTGTTTTTCACTCAGGCACCATTGTTCCAAACGACTTCGATTTCGACGCAATATGGCCATCTCATTACAATGTAAAGAATCACCAAGCGAGAAGTGTTCAAGGCACTCTTTGTCAAGTTGAAAAGATGGAGAGGCATCGCCTCCTTGATATGCGCCGACAACAGAGATGCCAACCTTACAAAATGACTTGAGAAGCATCACAATCAGGATAAGGAATGGTGGCAACAAAGAAGAATCAATGCGTGTGGAACAGTGAGATACTTCGACAATTATTCAAAAAGTCTGCTGGTGTGGAGAGTCGAAAATGTTGATGCGAAAACAAAGTCAAAGGAACACATTGAACATATGCACGAAGCTCACACTGCCGAGATCAAGTCTGCTGCGTGAGCGAATGCAAATGATATACAGCGTTTGGAAGAACACATGACAAGAAAATTCAGCCTTCTCATGGTGAGATGAAGCTGATTTCAGAGAATCCAACGCTACTCGATCAATTCCGTGCAAAGATACAACGCAGCCGAGACTTGAAGCAAAAATTCAACCATCGAGACTCGACTTCATGCTTGCCAAAGATGTTCCCTGGGGTTCCTCTATCCTTTGATGATGCCAAAAAGGGGAAGAGGAATACCTTAAAGCAAAGAACATCCGGCGAGAAGAAAGGAGCGGTGACAAGGAACAAATGAGAAGGGAAAATCACCGAGGAAATTTTGAAACCGAAGAAAGGAAAATCTGCGAGGGGGAAGGATCAAAGAATATGACCTTGATGATTGCACAAACCCCCAACAGGGTCCTCACACAAATGGTGACATTATAAGCGGCAAACTCCCCGTGACTCTGCCACTCCAACACTCTGCTTCTATGGCCGAGAAGAGAAAAGAAATTGAAGCGAGGGATAAAGGAGGTGGAAGGAAGAATGGATGCCAGGGTGATGAACATTTTGAAAGAACACGGAGGCATTCCGGTTGAAAGAGACACGTATGCCATTTCGGATGTCGGGACAGAGCCAAGATCGATTGACGAATTCAAAACGCTCGAATCAAGGTTATTTTGCAAATTTGTCCTTGCTCTCAAGCTTGGGATCTGTCTCTTGGGAAAAGGGTCTCACACTATGTGAAGAAGCCGACAGACAGCAGACAACCGGCAGTCACTCTGCTGGTCACTCCGCCGGGCACTCACCGGAAAAAGAAGGCCCTGGTGCAAGATATACGCCCGAGAGGTAGGGAAGAAGCGGCAGTGGAGGAAGAAGCTTGGACTCCAGGCCTCTGCCCAAGAATATTGAATACGTAGATCCAGGAAAGAAAGGAGGGATCTACTGGGCTGGGCTTGACCATGTGGCGAACTTGCAAGTGGCCAAAACCAACGCTGAGTATGCAAGAAGGATAGAAGAAGAAAACAAGAGACAAACTCAGCTATGGCGGGAGAGACAGGAAAGAATAAGGAGAGATGAAGTCTGCCGGGAAGGCGTATGAGAAGAAAAAGAAAGCGGTGATGATGACGAGAAGAAGAAGAAGAAGAGAAGAAGATGCTTGATCAAGATGAAAGAAGGAGACAAATGAAGGAGATGAAGTGTTCTTTGTCCAACCCTTCGTGTATTTTATATGTAAATACATACAATGTAAGTCTTCCGTAATAATGCTATAAATTTTTGAGACAATTACATACTACGATACACCTTGTAAACAACATTGTGTTAAGTACAAGAATGATATGATCAATAAAAAGATTGATTATGCGCATACATTCTATGTCAACACACTATCTCGTATGTATCTTTGTTATTTGCATCTCTCAGTATGATTTAAGTTTTGGCATCATCAAAAAGGGGGAAATTGTTAGGAATTTTATTGTTTAGATTTTGATGAATGCCATGTAAAACTTAGAATAGAAAGTTGCTCCCAATTTTTGCTTTGAAATGTATTGTAACAATTAGAGCGGCCAAGCCGAGTTAAGTCGCCTACGCTCCAACTTGCAAGAAGACAAATCAAGAAGGCTTGAAGGAAAACTCTGTGAGACAAATGAGTACAACAAAGAAGAGCGACAGAACTCGATCAAGAAGAAGCGGTGAGATGCGGTGAGTGAAACATCACCAAGTCAACTCAAGAGAAGCCAAGTCTCAAGATGAAGTGACGAGAAGAGTCATCCATGATTGGAAGTCGACTCTAAGTCACCTGGGAAAGCGAGGAAATGCGGTCAAGTCGAGATAATCGAAAAGGAACCGTTGCAAAATCAAGAGATTTACTTAAACAAGTAATATCTCCATACTACCTTTCTTGGAGTGCTCGGTTCCTGAAGCGTGCAAAGAAATGAACCAATGGGAAGCACTACACCGTGTCAGAACTCTGAAAAGGTGATAAAACATTTCATACGAGGAAATGGCAATTCCAAGAAGTGCAAACCAACGACTGCAAAGTGATTTTCAAAAATGAGCCTATCTCTTCAACGGGCAAATTTTTGAAAGTTCACTATAAAAGGCTGAGGAGTTTGATTGAGAAAGAAGAGGATGCGTAGATGACACACACGTGAGATATACAAACTTATCAAAAATTGAAATATTCTCAATCCTCAAGCCTACATTTCGAAGAACATCAATCCAACACTTACCTGTGAAGGAAAGAGAACTTCAATCAGTTGAAGAGGAAACTATCAAAACAAGGGGTCTACATTCCAAGAAGGATTGTAGAAAGGTTCAAGGTCGAACCAAGTCTTAAGCGTTTGGAGGGCTTCGTGATCAAATCCAAAGTGCTTGAGCAAGTGAGTCAGAGTAGCAAGGCAAATGCCCTGTGAAGAAGTTCGAGTCGCATTTGCAAGCCACCGAGTGATCAAGGCGTCTCGGCCGACGAGTCCCGGATCAAGTCGGCTTGTTGTGATCAAGACTTGTATCCGGACTGTACCACTTTGTAAACCGATCATTACTTAGTGGATTCCTCCAGAGTTGGAGAAGAGAGGAGTAGAAGAATTACCCCATCTTCGAACCTCTATAAAAACCTTATCGTGTCATTTACTTTGACAAGATTTAAATATCCGCACTTTTAATTGCTTATATCTGTGATAAATTTGCTATCCATCCGATAATCTATAAGTACTAAATCAAGTCGTAAAAACTTGCTTAAACAAACTTAAGGGTGTTTAGTCTTCCGTCAGAAACAAAACCACAAAATGAGTCAAATTATAGCCAACAATGAAAGTTACTCTACTAATGTACTCACCGAGTGTTAAGAGATTGACTCTACCGAGTGACTAATTCGATCGTCCATCAAGGACACAAATGTTGTGTAGAACTCAGAGATTTAAAAGGCCTAAATCGAAAATTTGGTAAGGTTTATTCAACCCCCTTCTAAACCTTACACTTACACCCCTTTGGGACCTACAAGTGGTATCGGAGCGGTTGGTTCATTGAACCCTCCGCATCGGTTATTCTTGAACTAGATCTCCAATCTTTTCAAAAGTCCGCTTTAGTACTTAATCTTTCAAAACTCTTTTCTATCATTAAAAGTTATCATCATGGAAGCAAATCTAACACGCATTCCTATGTTCACTATTGAAGAATTTGATGATTGGAAAATTCGTATGCGAGCTCATCTATCAAAGATTACATGATGAGATGTGGATAGTGATAGAAGATGGGCCTCGCAAATATTAAAGGTGAACACAAAATGCATTCGAAGAGTTGCAAGGGGAAGAAGATGCAAGATCTGCATCGGTCATGGTTGAAAACCAAGAACTGAGTGGACAAATGATGACAGAAAAGATACAACCTGGACAATGTAGCCAAGGACATTCTTTACAAAACCTTGGATAAAGCCATGTTCAACAAAGTCAAATCCGCAAAACGGCTAAGGAAATCAGGACAAGTTGACTTTGATTTGTGAAGGTTCGTGAGCAAATCAAAGAAAACAAATTATCATGGTCGTACTGAAGTTTGAAAATTTCAAAATGATCTCGGGAGAGAACCTGGATCAACTAGACGCTCGATTTACGTAAAATCACAAATGAGTCATCTACACTTGGAAAGGAATATACACAAAAGGAAATGTGTATGAAGATCCTAAAAGTCTTCCAAATTGAATGGGAAATGAAGGTCATGGCACCGAGACATTCCATGGACCTATCAAAGACATCCAACCATGAGTTATTCTCGGACCTCAAAGCCTATGAGTTTGAGCCGAGAAGGAAAGACCAGGAAGAGACAATTACCCCAAAACAAATGCTCTAGTTGTCAAAGATGGAAGGAGAGTCAAGTCAAAGAGGCAATTGACCCGGAAGAAATAGCCCTAATGGTTAAAAGATTCAACAAGTTCTTTAACAAGAACTACAAGAGAGGAAAGGGTGAATCCTCCGTAAGACACTCACCTCCCTCCAAATCAAGGGATGATAGGCCAACCAAGAGGATGCGGATCATCAACAAGTTGAGTATCAAAGGGCCGACAACTCAAGAATAGAAAGAGTTGAGCAAAAAGTCAATATCTATGTTGGAATTGTAGACAACCAGGTCACTATGCCATTGATCGCTCATATCCTCGTAGTCAACAAGTACGAAACGAAGAAGAAAGAAAAGTCTTCGAGAAAGAAGACAAGAAAAGAAAAAGGCAATGATGGTCGCAGAGATCACGAGATACCAAGTCAAGAGAGACACCACTCGAGAGAGCAAGAAGTTCGACTACTCAAGTGACTCGAAGAAGAAGCCTTGATCCGCTTAATGGCCAAAGAACAAGATCAAGAAGATGAGGTACAATCTAACTCAACAAGCTCGTACACTAGTGATAGTGATCGTGACACACACACTTCATCACCCACTCGATCTTTATGATTCATTAGGCAAAATGATGAAAGATTTTGAGCACATTAAAACCTCACACACACTGTTGAATGAGGAAAACAAATTTACTCAAAAATCAAAACTCAAAGCCGACTAAGGAGCCGAGTACTCTAAGTCAAATAGGCGATGAGAATAAAAGTTTAAAGGCTGAAAATGCTAAATTAATAGCGAAATTGCCGCTATAGAAAAGAGGGAGAATGACCTCAAAATGTTATTGCCTCATTCACTAAGGCATCTAAATCTTTGGATGATCTTATTATGAGTCAAAGAGAATGTGGAGACAAGACAAAGCTTAGGATTTAATTCCTTTGTGCCATGTCAAACCTCAAGAGTAACTTTGGAAAAAGGATCTTCAAGTCATGAAGAGTCCGAAAAATCCAAAACTCTAAATGATGCACACACTTTCAATCCAAAGCACAATGCTAAGCAAACTGGCCTTGGTTACAAAGGAAAAGGAAAACAGACCACTTGAGAGTCTTTGAAAGGATACCGAGAAGAGATTCAAATGAGTCCTCAAACAGACTCCAAACAAAAATACTCAGAAAAGAAGAAGCGAGCTACCAAAAATCCCAAAACTCATAAAAGAAATACACATGATGGGAATGGTAGAAAATATCCAAGCCAAGTCGATCGAACAATGTGAACTATCGGCTGACTTATGGAATACAAGCCCAAATGGCAAAGGCCAGAACTCAACAAAGGCCATTCCAAAAGCATAAGAGCTTTCATCAACACATATGCACCTAGGCACTACACTCAAAGACACCACAATTACCCAAGAAAGGCAATTGCTAAAACACATATGCAGGCATACGAGACAAAAGAGACAAAATTGTATGAACCTGGGACTCCCCCAATTTGCCAGGATTGATTATGATTATGGCACCGATAGATGGCAACCTCTTGAGTCAAATCATTTGGCTATAGGTTGGTTGGATCATCTTATAATTCTAACCCCTCGGACCTGCAAAGAATGGGTACCTAAAACTTAATTTCCTTGATTGCGGGTTCAAGAAACAAATTGAGTGCCAAGGAACTGGTACATGGATAGTGGTCATTCCGGACACATGACAGAAATAAGAGAAATGTCAAAAATTCAAGGAAGTCAAAGGAGCAAAAGTCATATTTGGAGGAAATGAAGCTCCTGGTGAAATAAGAGGCAATCGGATCCATCAAGAGGAATGGTTTAGAAATCACAGATGTTGCATATGTTGAAGGACTAAACTTCAATTTACTAAGCATCACCAACTCGCGACAAGGGCTACAATGTTGGATTCAATATGGGAATATGCCAAATCAAAAATATTGGATCTAATGAAGTTGTCTTTGCAAGGATGTAGACAAAAAATATGTATGTAGTGGATTGGTCAACTCGCAACACCAAAGACTGCTTCACTAGCAAGCAAAGAGCACAAATTAATCAAGTTGGGTCATGGGCACAAAAAGTGAGTCACCCGAACTTCAAAACAATTAATAAGCTAGCAAGAAGTCATCTTGTAGAAGGACTTCCAGGACTCGGATATACAAGAAGGAAAGTATATGTGATGCATGTCGGAAGGAAAACAAATCAAGTCGTCATTCAAAGAAAAGACATGCCCATCCTCAACAAGAATATTGCATCCGCTTCATATGGATCTATTTGGCCCAAAGGGGAACCAAAAAGCATAAGTGGAAAGAAATACACCTTGGTGGTAGTAGATGACTACTCAAGATATACATGGACAATATTCATGTGCAAGAAGAAAGAAACTCTACAAAAGCTACCACAAATGATGAAGAAAATACAAAATGAGAAAGAGTCAAACCATTATCAAAATAAGATCGGATAGAGGAACCGAGTTTGTCAATGGAATAATAACTCAAGATCTTGTGT
The DNA here is from genome assembly GCA_016081115.2 of Rehmannia glutinosa. Classification (NCBI taxonomy): domain Eukaryota; kingdom Viridiplantae; phylum Streptophyta; class Magnoliopsida; order Lamiales; family Orobanchaceae; genus Rehmannia; species Rehmannia glutinosa. The sequence goes on along the minus strand of CM071934.1, from coordinate 30,968,101 downwards.
TGAGAATGGTATTGGTCATGAACTATCACCGCAAGGACTCCACAAACAGAATGGAGTTGCGAAAGAAGAAAACAAAAACCCTCAAAGAAGCGGCCAGAAGGACCATGTTAGTCAAGCAGGTTACCAAAAAAGGTTTTGGGCTCAAGCAATCAACACACCTGCTACACCCAAAACAGATGTATGATAAATAGGCAATGACAAAGACTCCTATGAGATCCGGATGGAAGAAAACCAAATGTTGCATATTTCAGGATATTTGGATGTAAATGCTTCATCCACAATAATGGCAAAGATAACCTAAAGGCTTTTGATGCTAAAGTCGATGAGGTATCTTCTTAGATACTCACCAAAGCAAAGCCTACTGAGAATACTCAACAAAAGAACTATGGTTACAGAAGAATCCATTCATGTAGTATTCGATGAGCCAAACATAAATGGAGAAGACATTGAAGAGTTAAATGATAAGTTCAAACATCCAACCTTACGTAAGAGTCCCTATCTTTGAAGTCGGCGGGGATTATCAATTCGTAAGAAGATGAGATAGTGAATCTCAAAAACAACCGAAAATCTGCAATGTGAGTGATCACGAGAGAGTCGACCCACAAAGAACACAAATTTGCAAGTCGATCAATCCACTAACTTACTTCAACCTGACGTAAGATGGTGAGAGACCATCCACCGAACTTGTCATTGGAGACATGAGAGAAGGTGTCAAGACAAGATCCGAACTCAACAAGAAGCAATGTTCACATGCTTCATCTCGCAGATAGAGCCCAAAGATGTGTCACAAGCATTGGATGACACACAGTGGATTCAAGCTAATTGGCTATTCGGACTACGACTATCTTTGGATGCGAGTGGACAGAAAAGTACTTCGGCACATGTCAAATGCTTGGAAAATGACTAATTTCCTGGTTTAGCAAGAAACAAAACTCAATAGCCACTTCTACAAATGAGCGAGAATACATAGTCTATGTAAAATTGTGCCCAAATCCTATGGATGAGACAAAGAATGAGAGATTATGAAGTTGAAGAAAAGAAATTCCAATCATGTGTGATAACACAAAGTGCAATTGCTATCACTCAAAATCCTGTGTTGCACTCAAGAACAAAACATATAGATGTCGATATCATTTCATAAGAGATCATGTTGAAAAGAAGGACATTATCTTGGAATATATCTCAACGGACAAACAACTAGTGACATCTTCACAAAACCATTATGTGAGTCAAGATTTGAAGAACTCAAACATGAGTTGGGGCTAATTGAGCTAAGCCGAGACACGAAGAGTCAAAGAAACGAAATGGAACAGAAAAAGAAGGTGAAAAAGAGCTGAAAACAAAAAAAAAAATTAGCTCAATAAATCACCTGTATCGGAAAAGTCAATATACCAAGTCACGATAGCTGAGTCACTAAGAGAAATGTGAAAAGCAGAGTTAAATCGCCTAAGAGATAAAATTTGAATAACTTATGAGCAAAATGACAAAAACGCAATCGTTTGACTAAGCGGGAATGTTTTAAGGAACACGTCAAAGATAATGATGATGTGTACAGACATAAAGCCGCACACCAAGCTTATGATTGGATATAAATGTTTGCCGCATTAAATATGAGACATGAATCGCTCAATATCGTCGCGAAATCCAAGCCGTTGATTTCGATCACGATTCAAAACCGTCTGCACGCCCTTTCATAAACCATATTTAAACCATTTTTCGTCCGTTTCTCTCACACTTCAAAAAAAACTGCTCAATCTCTCTCTCAAAAAGCAAAGGCAAATACTCTCGAAACCCTATCAATCTTCAAATCAAATTTCTGAATTTTTCCTTGAAATTATTCTCGAGAAATGGCACCAACATATGACTTTACCAAGTTGGGAAAACAAATCCACACCGGTTCGACCGTGGATTTCGACGGAATGGTGAAGCAAGGGTCCGACAACACCCTGGTGAAGAAAATCGCGGAGAAGCTTTAGAAACGCAGGATCGAAACCGCTTTCTAACACCGAGTATCCTATGACCTATGTGGAGGAGGTCGCACAATTCTACGTGAATGCCGAGATTCACGACGAAGGAATCAAGTCATCTGCTCACGGAAGCAACACTATCACAAAATGCAAGGATTTGGCTGAATATTGCTCACTACCAAAGCAGAGAGGGAGCATCCGAGATCAAAGAGGTGATGTAAACTTGGGTACGACGATGGAAAGAAATAGCCAAGTCCGATGTTGCCGACAAAATAACATTCACAACAAAACAAGAGATCAGCCAAGGAGGATTATCACAAATTGTTGGACATTGTTGCCAAGTGTATCGACATCAAATTTGGCGCTTTGACCAACTCACAAAGGCAAAATTGATTGTGATGGCTGCAATAATCGAAGAAAAGAAGATAAACTGGGCTGAGTTTATCTACAAAGCAGACTCGCCAAAACGTGGGAAACAAGTCCTTCAAAGAAGATGGGTCATTTGGAGGATCCTCGGGATATGGCCTGGTGATTGGCCTCATATTGGAGGTGAAAGGAGTACCTCTTAGACATGGGAAGGCCTTCCATGTTAACAAGAGGATGTTCGAGCTAATCTCTCCGGTGCTCGTTCGTGCGTACGCCAAGAGAGTCGACACGACGAGGGGGAATCACCGACCCCAAGACACACCGCTTCCTCCTCTCAACTACAGAAGAAAGCCGCCCTGCAGCTACCAAAAAAGTCTCTTTGCCCTGCAGCGAAAGAAAACCAAACATGCTCCCCGCCCCTGGCAGCAGAGTCACCCGCCCAAGCAGCGTGTCACCCGCCCTCGCAGCGGCGGGGGCCGAGAAGGACTCACAAATTCCTTCTCTCGATCGTCAAAAAGAGGAGAATCGACAAGCCTAGACGGCCACTCCTCGTAAACAAACACAAGCACGCCCCCACCGCCAAGACTCGAGAGGACACCGTCTCGAACTGAAATCCCTCCGGTACAAACTAAGAGACGAAGAAGACTCGTCAAGCATCGAACAAGAGAAACCAAATGAGTCGGCTACTCAGCCTAGCACAAATACGGAGACTACCGGAGAAGTAGAGTCTCCGGATGTAATTAATGAAACAGACCAAGTCTCAAGGTGATCAAGAAAGGCAACCCAAGACACAAACGTAGTTCATACAAATTTGAAACTCAAGAAGAACCCAAATTTGCAGATAGTGATGTAATGATCCTATCTCCACCTTACCCGTGACATCCAAAATCGTCCTGCGTGAGTGGAGAAAATGGAAGTCGAAAGCAGGTCAAGGGAAAATGTTCAACGGCCCGAATTCATAGAAGAAGAAGAGGAACTCGAATTTCCTTGGATTATCTATGTGGCTCCCACTCTAGATGAAGACAACTCGCATGGATATTCTCGCAGATCTACAAAGACAAGGAGAGAGAAAAGCAAGTCAAGAAGCCAAGCACGCGAAAAGGCAAGTACCGCCCCTATCTCCTGAAGACGTAACACTTCCATCCTCTCCTTGATGTCTTCTCCGAAAGTGATGAGGAACCGAGAATGTCGCCGCCCACGTAAGAATTGCGATCAGCAAGCATTGCATGAATCAAGAATCCTTCACGAGCAAAGACCGATGGAGGGACCAGGAGAGTCCTCCGAACACACCGAAATCGACCCAATGGGAGTGGTTCAAAATAGCCACCGATGTTGCTTCGCTACCACTTCCCCAAAACTAACCCGGAAGAAGGCAATAAGGAAATGGCGATGAAACCGGGCTAGTGGGGACCCCACGAGCCAACCCCTATTGAAGGTGTGCCACCACCGCCCCAACTACCGAACCATCAATTGCAACAATGGGAGTTTGGAGACGAGTAACCCCACTCAAGTCACTCACCAAATTGTGCGCCACCCGAGGGGGAAACTCCCTCCACCGCAGCAAAGGCAAGGTCGGAGGATGCTGCAGATGACTCCACAAAGAATGTAGGAGGCGAAGCAAAAGACACTCAAACACAAGAAGAACGACAAGTTGCCACCAACGAAGCTCGAGACGATTGAGATCGCTCACTGAGGTGCCAACAGCCTGGCGAAGGCTAATGACGCCGATGCAAACGAGGCACGAGAAGAATGTACGGGAGTTAACACTGGCGATGAAAGCGCAATCCATGGGGTTGAGACTCCAATGGATGCCACCGTAGAAGACCCTAAGACATACCGACACACGTCGAAAGGAAGGCCAGGCCTCGCAGCAGAGAGAGACCGGAGGAAATGAAGGCCCACGGAGGTTGAGACTTCCCGGGTAACACACCAAGTAGAGAACATCCCTCCCGCAACCATCGATCCATCCGAGAAGGAGATCGCGACTTCATGATTCCCAGGACAACCCCGATGTCACCTTTCTCGGGATCGGGAAGGCGAAGAGGAAGTCGAGTCAACTCCCATGATAAATCCAAAAGACTCACCGCGGATGTTCCGGTGCACGAGCAAGTCGATCCCAAGACTACTCGTCGGACCTTTAATTTTGATGATGAGCCACCAATGGAAATCTCATCATCGTCCGATGACGCTCGATAAGGCCGAGGACCAATCTACTCAAAAGGAGAAATCACCGAGACCAACGGTTGCATAAGATAAATTGAGGCTCGGCAAGCCGAGCCCATCGCACCACAAAACCCACCAACCAGACCACCGCTCCGCTCCTCAAGCTCAAATGTGGATCGATTCCCGTAAGAACTTCACGTCCACCGCTTATCATCGAACAAATCCCGGATGGCGGTGATGAATCCTTTGTGAATCTTTCCCTTTCTCACCGGAGATACCAGAACTCCACGAAGAGTCGAAATGAGCAAGCACGCTATCACGCACACTCTGTTTTTCACTCAGCACCATTGTTCCAAAATTGACTTCGATTTCGACGCAGATGGCCATCTCATTAATGAAGAATCACCAAGTGCGAAAGTGTTCAAGGCACTCTTTCTTTGAAGTTGAAAAGATGGAGAGGCATCGCCTCCTTGGATATGCGCCGACAACAGAGATGCCAACCTTACAGGTGACTTGAGAAGCATCACAATCAGATAAGGAATGGTGGCAACAAAGAAGAATCAATGCGTGTGGAACAGTGAGATACTTGACAATTATTCAAAAAGTCACGGTGTGGAGAGCAAAAATGTTGATGCGAAAACAAAGTCATGGGAACACATTGAACATATGCACGAAGCTCACACCGCCGAGATCAAGCTGCTGCGTGAGCGAAATGCAAATGATATACAAATTTGGAAGAACACATGACAAGAAAATTCAGCCTTCTCATGGCTGAGATGAAGCTGATTTCAAACAGAATCCAACGCTACTCGGTCAATTCGTGCAAATACAACGCAGTTAGAGAGACTTGAAGCAAAAATTCAACCATCGGAGACTCGACTTCATGCTTGCCAAAGATGTTCCCTGGGGTTCCTCTATCCTTTGATGATGCCAAAAAGGGGAAGAGGAATACCTTAAAGCGAAGAACATCCGGTCGAGAAGAAAGGAGCAAATGACAAGGAACAAAGAAGGGAAAATCACCGAGGAAATTTTGAAATCAAGAAAGGAAAATCACTTTGAGGGGAAGGATCAAAGAATATGACCTTGATGATTGCACAAACCCCCAACAGGTCCTCACACAAATGACATTATAAGCAAAAACTCCCCGACTCCGCCACTCCAACACTGCAGTATCTATGGTTGAGAAGAGAAAAGAAATTGAAGCAGGGATAAAGGAGGTGGAAGGAAGAATGGATGCCAGGGTGATGAACATTTTGAAAGAACACGAGGCATTCCAAATGAAAGAGACACGTATGCCATTTCGTATGTCGGACAGAGCAAGATCGATTGATTTAATTCAAAACGCCGAATCAAGGTTATTTTGCAAATTTGTCCTTGGCTCAAGCTTGGGATCTCTTCGGGAAAGGGTCTCACACTATGTGAAGAAGTTCGACAGCAAGACAACCGGTCACTCTGCTGGTCACTCCGCCGGGCACTCACCGAAAGAAGAAGGCCCCAAAGCAAAGATACGCCCGAGGTAGAGGAAGAAGCGGCGAGTGGAGGAAGAAGCTTGGACCTAGGCCTCCGCCAAGAATATTGAATACGTAGATCCGGAAAAGAAAGGAGGGATCTACTGGGTGGCTTGACCATGTGGCGAACTTGCAAGTGGCCAAAACCAACGCCGAGTATGCAAGAAGGATAGAAGAAGAAAACAAGAGACAAACAAACTCGGCTATGGCGGGAGAGACAGAAAGAATAAGGAGAGATGAAGGCGCCGGAAGGCGTATGAGAAGAAAAAGAAGGCAAACGGTGATGACGAGAAGAAGAGAAGAAGAGAAGAAGATCTTTGATCAAGATGAAAGAAGGAGACAATGAAGGAGATGAAGTGTTCTTTGTCAACCCTTCGTGTATTTTATATGTAAATACATACAATGTAAGTCTTCCGTAATAATGCTATAAATTTTTTGAGACAATTACATACTCGATACACCTTGTAAACAATTGTGTTAAGTACAAGAATGATATGATCAATAAAAAGATTGATTATGCGCATACATTCTATGTCAACACACTATCTCAGTATGTATCTTTGTTATTTGCATCTCTCGTATGATTTAAGTTTTGGCATCATCAAAAAGGGGGAAATTGTTAGGAATTTTATTGTTTAGATTTTGATGAATGCCATGTAAAACTTAGAATAGAAAGTTGGCTCCCAATTTTTGCTTTGAAATGTATTGTAACAATTAGAGCTGGCCAAGCCGAGTTAAGTCGCCTACGCTCCAACTTGCAAGAAGACAACAAGGCTTGAAGGAAAACTCATTGTGAGACAAAATTGAGTACAACAAAGAAGAAGCAGACAGAACTCGATCAAGAAGCGGTGAGATGCACAGTGAAACATCACCAAGTCAACTCAAGAGAAGCCAAGTCTCAAGATGAAGTGACGAAAGAGTCATCCAATGATTGGAAGTCGACTCTAAGTCACCTGGGAAAGCGAGGAAATGCAATCAAGTCGAGATAATCGAAAAGGAACCGCCTGAGAAATCAAGAGATTTACTTAAACAAGTAATATCTCCATACTACCTTTCTTGGAGTGCTCGGGCCTAAGCGTGCAAAGAAATGAACCAATGGGAAGCACTACACCGTGTCGAACTCCGAAAAGGTGATAAAACATTTCATACGAGGAAATGGCAATTCCAAGAAGTGCAAACCAACGATCGCAAAGTGATTTTCAAAAATGAGCCTATCTCTTCAACGGGCAAATTTTTGAAAGTTCACTATAAAAGGCCGAGGAGTTTGATTGAGAAAGAAGAGGATGCGTAGATGACACACACGTGAGATATACAAACTTATCAAAAATTGAAATATTCTCAATCCTCAAGCCTACATTTCAAGAACATCAATCCAACACTTACCTCGTGAAGGAAAGAGAACTTCAATCGCTTGAAGAGGAAACTACGAAAACAAGGGGTCTACATTCCAAGAAGGATTGTAGAAAGGTTCAAGGCGAACCAAGTCTTAAGCGTTTGGAGGGCTTCGTGATCAAATCCAAAGTGCTTGAGCAAGTGAGTCAGTAGTAGCAAAGGCACGCCTGTGAAGAAGGCCGAGTCGCACGAGAAGCCACCGAGTGATCAAGGCGTCTCGGATCGAGTCCCGAAGGATCAAGTCGGCCGTTGTGATCAAGACTTGTATCCGGATGCTACCACTTTGTAAACCGATCATTACTTAGTGGATTCCTCCGGAGTTGGAGAAGAGAGGAGTAGAAGAATTACCCCATCTTCGAACCTCTATAAAAACCTTATCTTGTGTCATTTACTTTCTGACATTTAAATATCTCGCACTTTTAATTGCTTATATCCGTTGATAAATTTGCTATCCATCCGATAATCTATAAGTACTAAATCAAGTCAGAAAACTTGCTTAAACAAACTTAAGGGTGTTAAGTCTTCCATTCCGTAAACAAAACCACAAATGAAAGTCAAATTATAGCCAACAAATTTGAGTTACTCTACTAATGCTCAAATTGAGTCATTAAGAGATTGACTCTCTTGAGTGACTAATTCGATTGTCCATCAAGGACACAAATTGTGTAGAACTCAGAGATTTAAAAGGCCTAAATCGAAAATTTGGTAAGGTTTATTCAACCCCCCTTCTAAACCTTACACTTACACCCTTGGGACCTACAAAGAAAGTATATTAAATTCATGTCCATGAATGATTTTATGTTTTGTGAGAATTATGATTTCCCAAGGTTTTGGGCATTAAAGAATTTATCAAATTTCATTGTATGATAATCTTGAAATTTGCTTACATGGGCAGGTATGGATAGTATGCGTGTATCAACAAATGGATTTAAGACGGGTACGAGTAATATGCGTAATTTTTTTATCAAATTCGAGATGGGTATGGATAGTATTAATATTATAGGGTTAGGGTACGGATACCATTAAATAGGTTGGTACCCTACCCATTGTCATCTCTATTCTTACACACCAATATAAGTATACAACCTCCAAAGCTCAAATAGAGATATTAAAAATTGAAAATTCATTTCGAAACAGAACCTGACGGTCGTTGGTCTTTTGGATTCTGGAGCATATAACTTCATGTAAAATTATTAATGCATGAAACCTCTCATTAATACAGCTGATTAGTGGTCCATCCAATCAAAGCGAACCGAATGAAAATACCGTAAAGTTTATCTTTTTACTCGTACTTTCATAATTATGAGTGAATAACATTAAGATTTAGAAAACTTCTAGTTCATTTTTGTGGTTGCTATATAAATTGATAGTCAGTTTTGTGGTTGGGATATAAAATCGATAGATAAGAATTATTAATTAGATATTGATTAATTTGATAATAAATGTAATGTGCACTTATGATATAATTGTTCCAAATATTATATTGTTTGTTGCATTGTAGGATTAATGCGTAAAAATAGAGTAAGCAAAAAATTAAGGCTACGGTTGCTTGTAAATTCTTTTTCCATATCTTCACTTTTGAAGAAAAATTTTGCGGGATGTGTGATTGTTTGGACAAATGAAATTATTTTTAACAAAATCTAATTTCTCTCCAAAATTAACTCACTTTTTTTTTTCTCTTTTACACCCCCAATACCCAACCATACTATTTATTTTCCTTTCCCCATCATATTCATATAAAGAAATTCAATAATTTCTTTAATGTATCGCGATTTTTATTATTTTTCTCTTAATCTTGATAACAAAAGGTATAATATAAAATTCATATTGCTTGTTTTTTGTTCAATTTTTTTATTCAATTCCATTGCATTATATTTTACACTATTATTCCCACAACAAATTCCACAAACAACTAACATCTCTAAAATATTTATTTTCACTTCAACACAAAAATTACTTTTTCTCTACACATCCTACTTTTACTTTTTTTTTAAAAAACAAATCAACTACTATTAGCTCAGAAAATGAAATGGATAGAATGAATGGACAAGCTATCATAACCTAAATTTTCTTACTTGTAAAAGCCCTAGCCCCCTTTCATGTGAAAAGACAATCTGATATTTATTTTCAATATTGCAAAAATAATTTGATGTTGAAAAAATAATTTATGTTTTCAGTATTGCTAAAATAATTTGATGTTTGCTTTTGTATAAAAAACTAATCTGATATTTTCAGTATTGCAATAATAATTTGATGTTTCTATGCGGAGTGGATAATTCCAAAAGCCCCAAAAAATAATTCCAAACATTTCTTGCACTGGGCTCTATAAAAACTATTTTCTCGTTTTTCTCTTAGAGTTTCTTCTGACGCTTTGCACTAGACTACGTTTGGGCTGGAACGGTTGTTTATCGGAACAATGAAAGTTGGATTATATATTAGATGCAACACAATCAAATAGAAATAAATTGGTCCTGTGAAGAATAAAAATATTTCTAGCATTTCCTCAACCACTTGTTGGGTCATCTCATCCAAACTTAGGAAACTTTAGCTTTGCGTTTCTTGGATGAAAACCAGCCTGATTATCAAGTGACCTCCGAGTAGTAACTTTGCATTTCTTATATGAAGGCTAACTTGATTTTCAAGTGGCCTCTTAGCTCATAAAGAATCCTAGTTTCTATTCTCCAAATAAATTTGCATTTCTAGGATAAAGACTAACTTTTAAGTACCTTGTAGCTCAAAGAAGGCAGAAGAATCCAATTTCTATCATACTTTAACTTCCATTTCTTGAATAAGGACTGACCTAAGAATCTAGTTTCTATACTTGCATTTCTTGGAGGCTAACCTATCCTCGTTTAAATTTGCATTTCTTGGATGAAGACTAACTTGGTCTTGGCGGCCTGCAACTCGAAGAAATATTTCATCCAAATTTTGTTCACCAATTTATTTTGTTGGGACAGATCTTGGAGTTTCTCTCTGCTTGCAAAACTTTTCAAGTGGTTAGATATCTCATCTCCTTGTTTGTTATGTTTAGTGTATGTTATTTCTCTAGATCTATCATTTTTGCCCTAGAAGTCGTCCATTTTCGTGTTTGTTCGTACCATCTGATGTTGCTATAAAATACAGATTATTCTGAGTCAAGGAAATTGAATCAGATAATCCAAGTCCACAGTTTAGTCCAGGAGATGAGCTAGTCCAGGAGCTGAGCCTCCAAATTATGGAGATCTCTGAGTTTAAACTAGCCTGCAACACACAAGAGATATCTTCGATGCTTAAGTCAGCGAATATAGGGGAGAAAAATCCAGAGCAAGGGAATGTAATTAAGAGTAATTGAACTTCTCACAAATAAATATGGATGGATCTTTTATATATGGGGTGATGATTCTCGTGGGCTTAGTATGATAAAGTGGGCCCCATGGTCAGAAATAATAAAGTAAGCCTCATAGTCGCTTTCTTAATTACTTGGGTCACATTTGCCAATTGATAATAATCGGACTCAATAATTAAAATTTGCGAGTAAGTAATAATTAAATAATAATAAAATTAAATAAAAGAAATATAATTACTTTGGGGGAGTTTGGTGCTTAGTTGTGGCCTTTGACGGTGAGCCTAATTCACACTTTTGAGTAAGAATTCAAATCAAGAATTGAGAACTGAGAGATGAGTCCTTCTAAGATATATTTATTCAGAGGTGAAATGTTTCTTGTAAGTGAGGAGTCCTCATGGGACTTAATAGGTGAGACTCCTCCCTTGACTTGATAGATGAGAGTCTCTTGTGAGAGATTAGTCCTCAAGGGACTTAGTTTTTTAAGAGATTTCTTCTAATCACCTTGACATTTAGTCTTTTAGAGGCTTCTCACGAGCTCTCCTAACTCATTAGTAGATTATCATCAGATTGGCATGTTTTGCTCACTTCTTTACTTGATTAGGTTAACACATCACCGAGGGAGTTGACTGGGGAAGAGATTACATAGGGATGGAGTCGATTCGGGATTCAAGAGACAAAGATAGATAAAGAGTCATAGACCACCGCTAGAAGAGGGACGATCGACCCAAATAAGAAGAATTGCCGCGCACGCACCCCAACCATCTAGTTGGCCCGACTTGCGATTGATACGTGTAAAATATACATGCATTTAGAAGCTTATTTTGGTACATATTTGATACATTTGCATTTATATTTAGTGTGTTTTAGTTGGTTTACTTTGTTGGGCATGATACTGTGTATTCTTGTGATTTTTACAAGAAACGAAGCTTAATTTGTAAAGATATCAGTAGGATGGCCCGGACGAGAATGCCGAATGTGAAGAGACAATCAAACACACGAAGAAAATGATGAAGAACAGAAAACACGGTCTGCCCGTGTAATAATATACGACCGTGTATTTTGCACCGGTGTGATTTTACATGTTCATGCGATTTCGAGGGAAAATTTCAGAGACGAAAACATGACCCGACCGTGCAATAGTACACGGTCGTGTATTTGCTTCATAAAAAACAGAGACAAAAACAGAAAACATGATCGGATCATGTATTAATACACGGTTGTGTATTTTGTTTGGCGGTGGATTTTGTTCCTAATTTCGTCAGGACTCTACCAGTGATCTCTCAAAGCATCTATAAAAGGAAGACCAAGCCCTACACCTCAAGAGACGATTTTTACACCTGGAAATACACAATTACACATAATTTTGAGAGAAAAACATAATTCAATGAAAAATGACACAAGACATTTCGCGTCTACGAAGGCACAAGAGTTCAATACTTTGAAGAAGGATCCATCCTGACAAGAAGGGTTCCATCCTAATAGTTTAGATCTTTTGTTTGTACTTAATTCGATGTCAACTTATTTGATTTCAAGTTTGTCTATGAATTTGCTTCAAATATGTTAGGCTAAATCTTCTTGATCCTATGGCATAATCAAAACCGTGGGATTCATGTTAATTTTAATTTGAATGTTTTTCTTGGTTGGTTTCTTGTGTTCTATTTATGAATTTAAGTGCTTGTTTCGTGTAGATTATCCTCAACAATAATTTGCATGTCATATTTGTTAGTTCATAATTCGGGAGATGAGTTTTCTAACTTACAAAAAATGAGTTCATAACATAAATAGGTATAGAGTCAGGAGACTTATAAGTGTTTGTGGGGGTTTACTTCAATTCTAAGATCTTTTGGGAGTTAATATTAATTGTTGAGTAGGGATACTAACAATTGTTATTAATCAACTGTTTATTTGCTTCGGGAGGGAGAATAAACTACTTTAGGAATTGAACCCATAGATACACAAAAATTGATTTTAATGAAACATTAATTGAAATTAATATTGATGAAACATGTTGAGATTATGTTTTTAGGGTTGGTTTCGTATTTGTTGAAAACTTGTGAAGTTTGAGTCTTTAACAATTTTAGATATTTTATTTGATAATTTAGGATTCGTTTAAGATAAACAAACTCTTTGATTTTCGATCGTTTCAATAAAATTGAAATACGATATATATTGTACTCTATGCATTTCGTACTCAATCCCTGAGGAATACGACATTGCTCATTGCTATCTGCTACCTACATTGTACACTTGCAGTTTAGTGAAAACATTTTGACGATCAAGTTTTTGGCGCCGTTGCCGGGGATTGAAAGATTATACATAGATATGGTAATAAGTAGTTCAATCTTAATTGAAGCATTTGTTTTTATTTTTGTTTTGTTTTTAACATTGTTTTGATTGAGAGCAGGTAGTGCATGATCACACATTCTAGATCTATTGAACCAATACCCATTGGCTTAGAGATCGAAAAGACAACAAAACAGTTAAGGAAAAGATCAAAAGCGATGGCGGAGGGAAATGAAAGGGACATTGTGAACAACAGACACAACGAGGAGCGCCCACCAAGGGCGAATAGATAGAATCAGATAGAGGAGAGACCCGTAATAAGGGCAGTTAGAGATTACTTCCAGTCGGAAGTTAATCAAAGGTATGGGAGTGTTTCCCGTCTACCAATTAACACAAAGAATTCTGAATAAAAACCTGTGTTGATACAGATGGTGTCGCAAAACCAGTTTTGGAGGAGAGCCTTAGAGGATCCAAATGCGCACCTGGCGCAATTTTTTAGAAATCTACGATACTGTAAAGATGAATAGTGTTTCTGAGGATATCATTTGATGCCTCCTTTTCGCATTCTCTCTACGCGATAAGGCTAAGGGATGGTTATCTTCTTTGACACCACCTGCAGCAGATTGGGTTCAACCGAGTCGAAGATTTTTGGCTAAGTACTTTCCCTCGAGTAAGACACTGCAGTTAAAAAGCAAAATCGCTCAGTTTAGGTAGTTGGATGGAGAGCCGTTATATGAGGCATGGGACAGATTCAAGGAGTTGTTGAGAAAGTGCCCTCAACACGGATACCCCGATTACCAACATGTACAATACTTCTATAGGTACAGTACATTGCATCTGGAGGTGCTCTACTAGGGAAATATCCAGACGACACATTATAATTACTTGAGGAGATGGCAAATAACAGTTACAATGGCCATCCGAGTGATCCAATGCCAGACGTGTAGCGGAGGTCCAAGATGAGGATAAGATTGTCATGCTCACTGAGCAAGTGTCCATGCTAAGTATGAAACTGAATGCAATACAACAAGCGATTTCGAGAGAGCCAACAGCTTGTTGTAGAAGAGGCAAATTTTGTGGAACAACAAAATTTCAACAAAGAACTACAAAAATAATCGAGCACCTACATATAATATGGGGTCAAAACCATGAAAACTTTTATTATGATAACAATAGAACGTTTTGCAGCCACCTCCAGATTTTTATATGGGTAATCGAGGCAGGACATAGTCGAGGGAATTGTAGGTCCCAAGGGGTGTAAGTAAGGTTTAGAAGGGGGGGTTGAATAAACCTTACCAACTTTTCGAATTAGTCCTTTTAGATAAGTTCAGAGTTGATTTCACAGCTATGTCCTTGATGGACAACTAAGTTAGTTAACCAAATAGAGTTAGCCACTCAATGACTCGATCGAGTTGTTGATAGAATAACTCAAATTGTTTAGTCTAATACTTAACTTGGCCGTGATGAGATTTTCATTGAAGACTTAACACCCTTGAATTTGGTTTAAGTTTGTTTTAACACTTGGTTTTAGTACTTTGTTAAATATCAATTGGGTAGCAAATTATCAGCAGATATAAAATAATAAGCAGTAAGTAAATGTTGAAATGTAAATGACACAATAAATTTTATAGAGGTTCGAAGATGGGGTAATTCTTCTAATCCTCTATTCTCCAACTCCTGGAGGAATCCACTAAGTATTGATCATAGTACAAAGTGGTTATCATCCGGATGCAAGTCTTGATCACACAAAACACTTGATCTTTTAGGACTTAGTCCGGAGATGCTTTGATCACACAAACCGGCTTCTCGTCCAACTCGCCTTCTTCACAGGCAAAATGTCTTGCTACTACAACTCACTTGATCAAGTTTCTTGGATTTGATCACGAAGCCCTCCAATGACTTGAGACGGTTCAACCTTGAACCTTTCTACAATCCTCCTTGGAATGTAGACCCTTTTGATTCTTCAAAAGTTTCCTCTTCAACAAAAGATGAGGTTGTCTTTCCTTCACGGCTTGGTGTTGGATCGATTTCCTTCAAGTTTAGGCTTGAGGATTTGCTTGAATAACTTGAGAATATTTTTGCGGGTTACAAATGGCTCGAATAATAACTTGAAAGTTCGTGGTTCTGCATGCAAGGTCACCTTTTCTCAAATTGATTCCTCTGCCTTTTATAGTGCTCTTTCAAAAATCACCCGTTGAAGAGATAGGCTGATTTTCAAAAGACACTAGTGGTCGTTGGCTTATCTTGTTGCGATCCTTGAAATTGACATTACCTCGTATTAAATGAACCATCGCTTTTCGTAGTCCGGACACGGAAAGTGCGATGCTTCCCATTGGTTTATTCCTTTTGCACGCTTCGGGATCGAGCACTTTAGAATATTACAAAGATGGAAGTATTACTTATTTAAGTAACTTTCTTGACTTACGTAACGGACTCTTTTCGATTGTCTTGACTTGATCAGTTGCAGTTGTCTTAACTTCCCCAAGTGACTTGAGTCGCTCCTAATCATTGGAAGACTCATCCGTCACTTCAACTTGACTTGGTTGTCTTGAGTTGACTTGACTGACACTTCTCACAGATGTATCATAGCTGCTACTCCTTCAGTCGAGTTCTTGACTTCTCCTCCTTGCCATACTCAGCTGCTTCACAACGGAGTCTTCATTTTAGCCTTCAGTTAACTTTTTGCATATCCAGCATAGTGACTTGACTCACTCGTACAACCCTCTCTATTACAATGCAAATTACAAAGAAAATGGGGTGCCAACTTTCTAGTCTAAGTTTTACATGGCATTCATCAAAATCTAAACAATAAATTTCCCAACAGGAATATAAACCATCTCTGCCAAAGATGTTAGCCTCATTCATCGGGGAAACACGAGCTAGACTAAATCAAGATGAGGCTAAGATTGATAGAATTGAGGATCAGGTTACTCAATTGAACACCAATGTGAATGCAAGACTGAAATTTTTGGAAACACAGGTGGGGCAGATAACCACAGCAGTAGGCGACCAACACTAGAAAGGCAAACTCCCGATTTAACACAGAGGTAAATCTGGGGAACAGTGCAAAGTCATTTATCTGAGGAGTTGTACAAGATATAAAGGTTCGAAGATGCCGATTGAGCAAGAACATGAGATTGAAGAGGAAACAATTGATAAACAAGAAGAAGTAGTAGAATCGAGCCAAAACCAGTTGAAAAACCGAAGGCAGTTTCTACTCCAAAAATTCCAAAAACTGAGGTATATATACTTTCCTACAAAGGTTTCAGAAAAAGAAATTAGATGATCAATTTGCTAAATTTCTGGAAATCTTTAAAAAAATTCGAATTAATATACCTTTTGCGGATGCTTTAGAACAAATGTCAAATTATGCTAAATTTTTTAAAGATATTATGGAAAAGAAAAGGAAATTTTTGGAATATGAAATGGTAAAACTAACAGAGGAGTGTAGTGCGACTATTCAAAAAAATTACCCCAAAAGCTTAAAGGTCCCGGGAGTTTCACAATTCCTTGGGCAATTAGGGTTGCAACCTTTAATAAGTGCGCTATGCGACTTAGAGCAAGTATAAACCGAATGTCACTATCAATATTTCGAAATTGGGGTCGGTAAGTAAAGCTATGACAATCACCCTACAATCATTCGGTAACTTATCCGAAAGGGGTGATCATGGATGTTTTGGTTAAGGTAGACAAGTTCATCTTTCCAGCGGACTTTATTGTGTTAGATATGGAGGAGCATCGAGAAGTTTCGTTGATTTTAGGAAGACTATTAACACTTATTGATGTGCAAAAATGAGAGTTAACATTGAGAGTAAATGACGAACACGTGCTATTTTTGATCTACAAAGCAATGCAATTCCACCAAAACGTCGAACATTGCAACATGATTAATGTGTTAACACCATGCATGGAAACTCAGTTTGAGAAAGTTGTGATGAAAGACGCATTGGAATAGTGCTTGAGCCACTCACAGGAGTCAAAAGGTATGTGTTTTGATACTACTAGCATGAGATTCTTGATTATGTGTTTGTCTTAGATTCAGAGGAAGAGCAAATACCAGAAAGGAGCACGAAACCAAATACACGACCGTGTGAAATGTTGCAGCAAGGGAAGATAGAGTACATGGTCGTTTACTTTTACACGACACAACCGTGTATTCTGTTTCTGAAAGTGAGAAATATAATATACACGATCGTGTATTAATACATGACCTAATCGTGTCAAATGCCTCTTCAGCTCCAAGTTTGATGGACAAGCTCCTGACTTCACTAGAAAACCTCTTCCAGAACATCTTCAATATGCATGCTTGGGCAGAAAGGAGACCTATCAGGTAATAGTTTGTTCTTTCCTTACTTCAATTCAATGGAATAAACTGCTTAGACTCTTAAGAGAACATAAAACTGCTATTGGTTGGTCTATTTGTAATCTAAAAGGTATCAATCCTTTTGATTTGCATGCATAAAATTAGAATGGAAGATTATTGTAAACCCTCTGTGCAACATAAACATAGACTTAACCCAATTATGCAAGAGGTCGTTAAGAAAGAAGTTCTTAAATGGTTACATATTATAATCATATTTGTTATATCTGACAGTAATTGGGTTAGTCCAATACAGGTTGTGTCTAAGAAAGAGGGGATGACAATAGTGAAAAGTGAATCTGATGAGATCATAGCCACTATGATTGTCATGGGTTGATGAATTTTCATTGATTATAGAAAGTTATACGCTGCAACTCGTAAAAATCATTTTCCCTTTCCCTTTATGGATCAAATGTTAGATCACCTTGCAGTTTATGAGTATTACTGCTTCCTGGATGGTTACTCAGGATATAACCAGATTGTGATTGCTCCCTTATGGTGTTTTTGCATTCCGTAGATTACTATTTGGGTTATGTAATGCGCATGCGACCTTTCAAAGGTGTATGATGGCAATATTCTATGGCATAATTGAGAATATAATGGAAGTCTTCATGGATGACTTCTCTATTTTTGGTAGTTTGATTGATCATTACTTGCATAATCTAACTATTGTTTTGTAGAGGTACATGGAGACGAACTTAGTTTTGATTTGGGAAAAATGCCATTTTATGGTACGAGATGGTATTGTACTCGGTTATTGTATTTTTTTGTAGGTTTAGAAGTTGACCGAGCGAAAATGGTAGCAATTGAGAAGCTTTCACCTCCAAAGAAGCAAAAAGCAATAAGGATTTTTTTGGGACATGCGGGATTTTATCGGTGTTTTATTCATGAATTTTCAAATATGACTAAACCCATTTCCCATTTGCTTGGAAAAGATGAACATTTTGCTTTCATCCCTGATTGTTTGCAAGCCTTCGATGGCACCAATTCTGATCACACCCGACTGGAGTCAGCCATTTGAAATAATGTGCCATGCAAGTGATTTTGCTGTAGGCGCATCATTGGGATAGAAACACGATAAGCTCTTTCGCGTAATATATTGTGTAGGTCGTACATTGGATCCAACACATCAAAATTACACCACAACTGAAAAATAATTACTTACAGTGGTGTTCGCTTTTGATAAGTTTCGGGCATATTTGATTGGGACGAAGACAATAGTCCACACGGACCATACGACGGTCAAATACCTATTCGCAAAGAAGGATGCTAAGCCAAGGCTCATTTGATGGATACTTTTGCTACAGGACTTTGACATAAAAATTCGGTATCGAAAAAGATGTGAGAATGTGATGGCAGACTATCTCTCATGACACGAAGCGGTTTACTAATGAAAACACAATGGGCGTAACCATCAAAGAAACCTTTTCGGATGAGTTAATCCCGATGGCGTAAAACTACTACCCTGCGCACGCTATTTAGCAAGGGGGTTCTACCACCGATATCACGTATCATGAATAGAAGAAATTCCTTCATGATGTGAGATATTTTCTGTGGGACGAACCACTATTATCCAAAAGATGTTCAGATTCAGTAATTAGGAGGTGTGTGCCCCAAAAAGAGTGGGCAAGCATTCTGGAACAATGCCATTCATCGCTATGTGGGGGTCACTTTGGCCCAACGCGTACAGCGGCTAAGGTATTACATTCCAGTTTATTTTGGCCTTCTATTTTTAAAGATTCCTATAAGTTTGTTTTGCATTGCGATAGGTGTCAACGTATGGGAAATATTTCAAGGCGACACGAGATGCTGTTAACTAACATAATGGAAGTGGAGTTGTTCAATGTTTGGGGTATATATTTTATGGGACCATTTGGGGTTTCAAATGGGTATATGTACATTCTCCTTGCACTAGATTATGTATCTAAATGGGTGGAAGCAATACCTACTAAAACGAATGATGCTTGAATTATGTGAAATTCTTACAAAAAAATATCTTCACAAGGTTTGGCACTCCACGAGCTCTTGTTAGTGATGGGGGCCTCACTTTTGTAATAAATTATTCAATAATATGATGTAAAAATATGGAGTGAGACATCGAGTTGCCGTCGTCTATCATCCGCAGTCAAATGGGCTAGCCGAAGTT
The DNA here is from genome assembly GCA_016081115.2 of Rehmannia glutinosa. Lineage (NCBI taxonomy): Eukaryota > Viridiplantae > Streptophyta > Magnoliopsida > Lamiales > Orobanchaceae > Rehmannia > Rehmannia glutinosa. Next base: position 30,948,591 of record CM071934.1, on the reverse strand, counting down.
TCAAATAGGGAGGTTAAGCTGATTTTGGAGAAGACGGTTAGTACAAATAAAAAAGATTGGGTTTTAAAGCTTGATGATGCTTTATGGGCTTATCGTACGACATACAAAACACCTCTCGATATGTCACCGTATCGATTAGTCTTCGGGAAATCATGCCACCTTCTGGTGGAATTAGAACATAAGGCATTTTGGGCAGTGAAAAAACTTCAACTTTGATATGACAGGGTAGGTGAGAAAAGAAAATTGTAAATAAGCGAGTTAGAAGAATTTCGTCAAGATGCATACGAGAATGCCCGATTTATAAAGATCGCACAAAAAGATGGCATGACAAGAGAATTTTGAGAAGAGAGTTTTTACCCAAATAAGTAGTACTTTTGTATAATTCTCGATTGAAACTTTTTCTGGGTAAACTCAAATCAAAATGGTCAAGTCCGTTTGTTATTAAATAGGTATTACCAAGGGAAGCCATTGAGCTATTAGCAAAGGATGGACGAGCCTTCATAGTGAATGTGCAAAGAGTTAAACATTATTATAAGCAAGAAAGGAAGCATGAAGTTTCTACCATCAGCTTCATCGAGTCGTGAGATAATTGTGTGTCTGGCTGAAGACGTAAAACTTAGCGCTTGTTGGCAGGTAACCCAATATTTCGAGTCAAGTAAGTACTTATCACGCATACCTCTTTCTTTTGATAACTTTTTTATGATTTTGGGACGAAACATGATTTAAGTTTGGGGGTTGTCAAAAATGCATGATTTTGTACTATTGCATGTTTGCATCGCATTTAGGTTGCATGTCGAAGCATATAAAATGTGCATAAATGTTTTTTTTAAAAAAAATCATTTTTTTTTGTTTAAGCATGTTTATTGCTTTAACATGTGTTTTTGATTTTGTGTGAGTTAGATTTAGAAGTTCAATTTAGTATAGAAAACCTTCATATGAGTATACTATGAACACTTGGTTTCATGAGAAGAAGTACTTGGTGAATATGTGATAAATTTTTGAAAAGATGTTTTTTGCTTGTTTGGTTGATTGAGAAAATTGGTTGTTGGGAAATTTATTGTATAGATTTTAATGATCTTCTGTAACACTTAGATTAGAAAGTTGACACCTCATTTCTATTGTAAATTCAACTATGTAATTGATATGATCTATGAGCTGAGCCAAAGCAGCCAAGTCGAAGATTGCAGAAATTGACTGAAGGACAAAGTGAAGATTCAGCCGTGTTGCAGCTAAGTGTCGAAGAGAAATCTCGATCAAGTACCAAAAAGTCAGTGTCTTTGTCACCGATCGATAGCTAAGTCATTCCCAAATGATTGGAGAAGACTCAAGTTAAAGGGGTAAAGCAGTTATTGAAGTTAAAACAACTGTGATGGATATGGTGCACTCAAGTCGAGGAAGTTACTTATTTTAGTAATAAGGACATACTATAGTCTTAAAGTGCTCAACCCAGAAGCGTGCAAAAAGAATAAACCAATGAGAAGCATCGAACCGTGTCAGGTCCTGAAAGCTGCAGAGATTATTAAACTAGGAAATGTCCCCATCACTGCTGCACAACAAGACAAGCCAACGACCATGAAGTGGAGTTTGAAAATGCATATATCTCTTCAACAGATATATTTTTGAACTGCCACTATATAAGGCTGAGGAGTTTATTTAAGAGAGGTTACCTACAATATTCAAGCAATCTGAGAAAAGAGCAATCGAGCAAAATATTCTCAAGCAATACACTCAATCCTCAAGCTTAAAATTCGAAGTCTATCTAACCAAAGTTTCATTGAAGGAAAGAAAAGCTTCAAGCTGTTGAAGAGGAACTTGTTTAAAGACAAAGGGGGTATGCACATCCAAGGATTGAAGGAAGTGCAGTGAGGTTCAAGTTAGAACTAGGATTTGGATTCGTGTGGGCTTCGTGATCAAATCCAAGAATTCGAAGGAGCTGAAGTAGCAAGGTAGTTGTCTTGTGAAGAGTTGAGTCCCAAGAGTGAAGCCAGCTGTATGATCAAGGCTTGCTCGAACTGTTTATCCTTTTTGTAACTCGTTGTTGCATTAGTGGATTAGATCCAGGAGTTTGAGAAAAGTGGAGTGGAGGAATTACTCCATCCTCGAACCACTATAAAATTGCTCTGTGTCTATTTACTTTCAGTATTTAATTCTTGCATATTTTATATCTGCTAATTGATAAATTTGCTAAGTCATCTGATAATAATTTAACTTAAAACAAGTGTTGAGAAACATATTTTAACTAAAGAGTGTAAGACTTCCGTTGTAAAACCATGTTAGCTGTATTTTCAAAAGAGCTCACTTCACTGAGCTGAGTTACTCTCTCAACAGCTCAAACGAGTCTGTTGAGTGGTTAACTCTACTGTTGAGGTTGAACTAAGTTGTCCCTCAAGGACTTAGCTGCTTGTGTTAAAACTCTGATTTAAAGGACAAAAATCGAAAATTGGTTAAGTCTATTCAACCCCCCTTCTAGACTTAACACAAACACCTCTTGGGACCTACATTGGGTATTTGAGCATGATGCAAAAAATAAGTCTGTGATCTTTTGTGCCTTTAACTGATTTTATCATATGCAGTCTTATTTTGTTGAGTGCGTCATTCATGTTGTTAGAACTCTAGAACTTGCATTGGTATCTTTATTGAAACCATTCGTGTGTGCAATTTTTGAATATGATTTAAGGTTATTTCCTAAAAAGTCTACCTATGAACTCATGATTCCCTAGTTAGCTAATTTGAGCCTAAACATTGTTTATTGTTAGCCACATTTTGAGATTTTAACTTAAAATACTTTTATCCCTAAAACTTGAGCTTATAGAGATGTTTATGATTGAGAGGGAAATGTGGTTTAAACTTTGAAATATGTTGGCAAAAAGAGGGATGAGGAGTGAGTAGGTGAATGATGATGATCGGGGAAAAATTGAATGAAACAAAAAAGAAAAAAAATATATCGAGCACTTAAAAGAAAAAAAATTCTTGTAAATCAAGAAATCGAGCTTAAGGCAAAAGAAAGAAGACAATGACCTAAGTGTGAAAAAAAAAAGAACAAAGGTGGAACAAGGAGTGTGAGTTGAAAAAGAAAAATAATAAATGATTGCTTCTTTAGATGAAGTGGATTGGTGAGTTGAAAGTGTTAGTACTTAGTTCTATTTGCTCAAGTTTGAGTCACTTAATCCATATTTTTTCTACCCTAACCAAAGAAAAACTCCTTTTTGATTTTTGAATTTTGCACACTTGAGTGGTAGAGATATTAGACGATTTGCAAGCCTATGGTAGTATTACTTCACTGAATTGATTTTAGCATATATACTTCCCAATTACTTTGAGAGTAGAGTGATACACTTTATCTTGTGAGTCGTGATGTCGAATACCCGAATGAGTATTGATTATGCCGAATTTGCAATTGATAACTTTTTTATGATGACTTACATAATTACTAAAGTGTTCATTTAATTGAAATTATGTGTCTGTAGTGTTCTTGTGTTATTCTATCTACCCCATTACATGTGGTTATTTGTCTTAATTTGCTCGAGGACGATTAATAATTTAAGTTTGGGGTCATTTGATACTTGTAAAATATACTTGCATTTAGGAGATTAATTTGGTTCATATTTGATACATTTGCATGTGTATTTAGTGTGTTTTAGTTGGTCTCCTTTGTTGAGCGTGATACTACGCATTCTTGTAATTTTTACAGAAAAAAGAGCTTACTTTGCAAAGATATCAGTAGGACGGCCCGGACGAGAATGAAGAATACGAAAAGACGATCAAATACGCAAAGAAAATGACGAAAAACAGAAAATACGGCCTACCTGTGTAATGCTACACGTTCGTGTATTTTGTATCTGTGTGATTTTATACGTTCGTGCGATTTGTTCGAGGAGAAATTTCAGAGACGAAATATTTGACCCAACCGTGTAATAGTATGCGGTCGTGTACTTTGCTACAGAAAGAAACAGAGATAAAACAGAAAACACGACTGGATCGTGTATTTTGTCTGGCGGTGAATTTTGTTTCTTAATTTCGAAATATACCAGTGATCTCTCAAAATATCTATAAAAGAAAGACCAAACCCTACACCTCAAGAGACGATTTTTACACTTGGAAATACACAATTACACATACTTCTGAGAGAAAAAAATAGTTCAATGAAGAACGACACAAGACCTTTCACATCTACGAAGGCACAAGAGTTCAAGACTTTGAAGAAAGATCCATCCTGACAAGAAGGGTTCTATCCTCATGGAGATCTCTTTTTTGTACTTAATTCGATGTCAACTTATTTAATTCAATCTACGAAGGCACAAGAGTTCAAGACTTTGAAGAAAGATCCATCCTGACAAGAAGGGTTCTATCCTCATGGAGATCTCTTTTTTGTACTTAATTCGATGTCAACTTATTTAATTCAATCTCTATCGTTTCCTATTCAATCCTCGAGAATACGACATTGTTCGGGCCGCTATCCGATAGTTACACTATACATTTGCAATTTAGTGAAAAGATTTTCACGATCGGCAATATTTTTCTGTTCTCATTTTTTAAGTCTTTTTTCACGAGTGTTTTTGTGGTCCCTTTTTGTAGGGTGTTTTTCTCAGCTTTCATATATATTGGCATTTCATAACTTGACATTTTTCCATACTGTCTGTATGGTCTCTGAAAAATGCTTTTAGGTGTCTTGGTCTCACTAAGCTTGAGGGACTTCTTGTTGTGTATCTTAGATGACATGGAGTCGTCTTTTATGGGGAATCTTCATAAGAGTTGCCCGGGGTGGCACAGAACCGCTTCTTGGAACTTTATGCTTGATGATAACCATGGACAACACGTAGATATCTCTTACGGGATTTAGTCTGAGAGAGTGTCATGGATGGCGCGTAATCACCTCTTATAGGACTTATCTTTTTTACTGGACAATATTTAGTTGTCTTTTGCGAGAATACTCCTTACAAGATGTGATAACTTTTTCCCAGTTAAGGTAGTAGCTAATCTTGTGATTGCATTGAATACACATGGTTTTTCCGGGGCTGGGATCTTGTCTTTTCAGTTTAGGAAATAGAGTAGTTTAGTTTCGCCTTTTATTAGAATCACATGTCAGTTTTTTTATTTATGGGCTTTCCTTAGACCTTAGCCTTTAAAGTATTTATCTTTTCTTCTTCTTGAGTAGTGGAAACAGATGAGACATGGGGGAGTTGAAGGACTCAATGAGCAGTCATGAGTGTAAGATGCATACATGGCTAAGAAGTGTGACTAGCTAAAGTTGCAGTATGACCATGAGGTCAAGTCTGAAGAGGAGTATCTCAAGTCCTTTTGAGGGGTTCAATGGCTAGCTGGATAGAGAATCACTGATGTAGGGGCCTATAAGGCCTCTGTTGGCTACAGATTGAGCGTGATGGATGAGTCATCCGCTTTCTTTAACAAGGTTGTCAGACACTGCTGCAAGACGCTTGAGGAGATTAGGAAGGCTTCAAAGGAATTAGTGGATTTGCTAGACTTTGGAGTCTTATATGATGATGATGGCGAGATAAGTGCCTTGAAGACATCTCGGAGGATGCCAATGATAAATATGCTATCAAGAGGACGATGGACCCAACCAAGCTTGAGCCTTAGCTGCTTTAGATAGCTTTTGACAATGTTAAACTCTTGTTCATACAAATTTAAATGCGTTTTTGTGATTTTTGTTGCAAATAGTTTAGAAATACCCTTTCAATTAATGTAATTTATAACACAAACAAATAAATACAAATTTAAATAAATACTCTTAGCTTTTGACATTCGTCATGTCTTTGTGATTTTTGTTCTTTGAAATGAATTTAGTTTAGAAATACCCTTTCAATTAATGTAATTTATAACACAAACAAATAAATACATACAAATTTAAATGCGTTTTTTTTTCTTTTGTTGCAAATAGTTAAAATCTTTTAATGATATCGTTAATAATTTATTATACAAATATGAAAGTGGAAAACTGTACATAGTGCACATGATCATTAAATTGACAATTTCTTTTTGAGGGAATTAAATTGACAATTGAATTTGAAGTAGTAGACGCAAGATCCACATGCGTTAAAGAGGTATTTTTTTATATAATTACTAGTAGTCGCAATATGACATTGCAGCCTGACGGGTTAACCCAGAAAAAACCAGGTTCGGGCCTGAAATTTTGACCCGTTTAAAACTGGGCTTTTTTGCCCAGACAGTTTGGCCCACGGGTTAAACGGGCTAGCCCGCAACCAGCTTTTTTATTTTATTTTTTTATAATGCATTGAAAATTATATAAATGTGTTATTTAAAGTAGAACAAGAATTTATTGTTTGTGTTATTTAAAGTAACAATAATTCTTTTATAAATTGTGTTATTTACAGTAACAAGAATTTATAATAAATGTGTTATTTAAAGTAACACGAATTCATTGTTTGTTGTTTTATATATATTAGATTAGATGAATAAGAATTCAAAGATAATATTTTATCTGTGATTGGGGATGATACTTGATTAATATTTACTTAGTTGTATACTCTAAGTCATACTTGTATGACTTTATTTAATTATTAAATTTTGAATGTCTAAGTTTAAGATTTTGTCCATTAATCCAACTACTACAAACTATGTGTTGACTTTTATTATTATGAATAATTTGATTTGTATATTTAGTTTGAATGATAATACTATATATGTTTTTATTTAAAATTTTAGATTTAAATATTTTTTTTCTTTAGCCCGTTAGTGACCCGTTTAGCCCCAAGCCCGTTAGAGTTAGGGTTAGGTCCGCAATATTGCTAGCTCGTTTGATAGTCGCCCGATTAATATGAAGTTCGTTTAGGGCTGCCCTGAAACTGCTAGGGCCAACCCGTTTAACATCTCTACCTAAGAGTTACACTATGTTAATTATTTATAAAAAAATAGTTGTTATCATATTAATTTATTTAAATGTACTCAATAAGTTAAATTTAAAATCATATGTGATTTGTAGAAAATATTTTAATTGATGATATTTGACTTATTAATGATCATAACTAGACTCGTCATCTTAGTAAGAAAATTAATTGATATTAAAATTAGTTAAATGATTAGTAAATCGTATCTAATCTACAATAATCTTCTACTCAAGAAATTGAGACATTGAGACTATAACATTATATAATTTTTCATTTCATATATTAAGAATTTTTCCTATAAGAGAAGAATATGAATATGCAAAAATTGGCTATTAAAGGGGAATCAAAAAGGTATCTTGAGAAGCTTTATGAAAATATACACATGATTTTAATGTGTTGGGTTGGTTGAAAGTCAATACCAATAGATATCAAAACTTGAGCCGTATTACTATAGACGTTTTCACAATTCATATTGTAATTTATATTCTTGTATGATGGATCAAATAGTTAAAGTAGAATTTAGTTAATCGTTTCATGTTGATTATCACTTTTGTCTATTTTTTAAAGCATGAATATTCTCCGATTTCCCGATTCTTTGTTCCGGTTCATTAGAACCGAGTATTTGTATCGAATCATCCCGAAATTTAGGATAATACGATTATGGAGATTTTTGAATCTTCTAACCGCACCGTACCATGTACACCCCTACTGGTCAATTGGGTTTCCAACTAAGAATTTATTACTTTTAGGAGTTTTGAGAAGTTTAGGCCTTGTATGGTTATGTTTCCATGGACTATTTCTAGTTTCTAGTGTTGGAAAATGAATTTTCAGAATTTATTGGTTTTCGTGTGAAAACTGGAATTATGTTTGGATGAGTGAATGAAAATGAGTTTTATGTAGGTTTGGAAATGAGATTATGTTTGGCTAAGTAGTTTTGAAATATTATTTTATGTATATAATAATTTGAAAAGTTGATATTGGTTGAATATTTTAATTGAATATATAATATTATATTTGTAAGATTGTAGACTAGTGGGTCCCATTAGATATATATAATAGTATTTTAAGTAGATAAAGTTGGTAATGGAGGGTCCCACATATATAATTGGATTAAAAAATAAGAATAATGATTGATAAGTGATGTAGGGTAATGTATAGGGTTGAGAATTGAAATTGTAGGTTTGAAATGATGTTTTATGTGGAAAGTGGAAAGTGAAAATGATGGGGATGTATGGATGTGTTTCCAAGTCCAATTTCCAGTTTCTAGTGTTGGAAAATGAATTTTCAAATTTTATTGGTTTTCGTGTGAGAATTGAGAATATATTTGGTTTGTTGTCTAAATTTTTGTTTGAAAATGAGAATATGTTTGGTTAAAGCTTTTCAAATTTATTTTTGACATAGGTTTGCGTGATTGTAGTGTATTTTTACCTAAGTTTGCGTAATTGGAATGAAAAATTGTTTGGTTGTGTTTTCAAAAGAATATTTTCCATAAAAAGTGAAAACTGGAAATGACTTCATTTCTACTGAAAAACTTTTGAAACAAACATAAACCCATTTTCCGGAATAGTTGGAAAGTGGAAAAAGGGGGTTGGAAACACAACCATACATGACCGATGATTTCCATTGGAAATTTTAGAAACAAACATGATTCCATTTCTATGAATAGTTGGAAATTGGAAATGAGGTCTTGGAAACATAAACAAACAAGGCCTTAGAGTGATCTACAGAAATTAGCATATCAAATACATTTTCATGTTCATGAAATTTGACCAATGAGTAAAAAAATATATATGTAAAAAATAAATATTCGAACATGATTTGTAATGGCCGATAACAACTCGTTCAACTTAATTATTAAAGTTAAAATAAACTTGCATGACATTATAAAGCTCAATCTATTTACATTACTATCCACCATCAATTATTAACTTTAAACTATCCACAAGACCACGACCAATTATGAATTTAAACTAATCTTTGAATATATTTATTATTATTATTTTTCCTTCCTCCTTTCCCACACTCTCATGTTCCTTTATTTTCCTTTTAATTATTCATTTTATTAATTAATAACTATCATTTGTAATATAAAATTAATACTTGGCCAACCCAACGATCACTAACCAAGCAGATACTTAGCCCCAAGCCCGTTAGAGTTAGGGTTAGGTCCGCAATATTGATAGCTCGTTTGATAGTCGCCTGATTAATATGAAGTTCGTTTAGGGTCGCTTCAAATCAAGCAGGGCCAACCCGTTTAACATCTCTACCAAGAGTTACACTATGTTAATTATTTATAAAAAATAGTTGTTATCATATTAATTTATTTAAATGTACTCAATAAGTTAAATTTAAAATCATATGTGATTTGTAAAAAATATTTTAATTGATGATATTTGACTTATTAATGATCATAACTAGACTCATCATCTTAGTAATTAGTAAGAAAATTAATTGATATTAAAATTAGTTAAATGATTAGTAAATCGTATCTAATCTACAATAATCTTCTACTCAAGAAATTGAGACATTGAGACTATAACATTATATATTTTTTCATTTCATATATTAAGAATTTTTCCTATAAGAGAAGAATATGAATATGCAAAAATTGGCTATTAAAGGAATCAAAAAGGTATCTTGAGAAGCTTTATGAAAAATATACACATGATTTTAATGTGTTGGGTTGGTTGAAGTCAATACCAATAGATATCAAAACTTGAGCCGTATTACTATAGATGTTTTCACAATTCATATTGTAATTTATATTCTTGTATGATGGATCAAATAGTTAAAGTAGAATTTAGTTAATCGTTTCATGTTGATTATCACTTTTGTCTATTTTTTAAAGCATGAATATTCTCCGATTTCCCGATTCTTTGTTCCGGTTCATTAGAACCGAGTATCTATATCGAATCGTCCCGAAGTTTAGAGTGATCTACAGAAATTAGCATATCAAATACATTTTCATGTTCATGAAATTTGACCAATTAGTAAAAAATATATATGTAAAAAATAAATATTCGAACATGATTTGTAATGGCCGATAACAACTCGTTCAACTTAATTATTAAAGTTAAAATAAACTTGCATGACATTATAAAGCTCAATCTATTTACATTACTATCCACCATCAATTATTAACTTTAAACTATCCACAAGACCACGACCAATTATGAATTTAAACTAATCTTTGAATATATTTATTATTATTATTTTTCCTTCCTCCTTTCCCACACTCTCATGTTCCTTTATTTTCCTTTTAATTATTCATTTTATTAATTAATAACTATCATTTGTAATATAAAATTAATACTTGGCCAACCCAACGATCACTAACCAAGCAGATATTTTCAGGTTCAATTGACAACTTGAACTTATCAGACATAATAAAACCCTAGTTCAAGCTCCAGCCACCCAGTTCTTCCCCTCTCTAAAACCCTAAACCCCACAATAACTCTAAACCTTTCAAAAGCAAACCATCGGACAATAACCATGGATATTCAGAACAATGGTGATACCAATGACAGCCAAAACTTGCCCGTTACAACCAACCAACCCACGAAAATCAGATTCGAGTATGACGACGATGAAGGAGCTGAAACCATCGAAGAAGTGGCCACTGAGAGCTCGAATCTCGAGGAAGACTCCGCCATGTGCGAGCCGGAAGGTTCATTGGTTGCTTCGGATGATAAGACCAGCGCCGATTATTACTTCGATTCTTATTCACATTTCGGTAATTCATCCCCTTTCATTTATTATTTCACTTAAAAAAGGAATCTTGTACTTAAAAAATAGAATCTTTTGTGCACCCTTTTTTTTGAAGTTGTACTGTGAGTTAAGATATTACCTTGTAGTTGTAAGGGGGTGATAATGTGGGGATTGCAATAATTGGTGCATATGCAAGTAGATGGATATAGTGTCTGCTGCAGAAATCCATTTGTTTAAATTTTTGGTCCACTAGCTTCTTTTGGATTGGTTGCTGGGTTTGGCTTGCAGTTTAAAGGCACGGGCCTCTAATTTTTGTTTGTTTCTTCATAGTGCGGAACATCGAGTATAGGAAGAGGAAAGGTTTGATTTAGTCATCTTTTTGTGGTGGTGTATTTTTATGGAAGGATTTCCAGATGACAAAAAAGGAAAAAAGAGAGAGTATATTTAGGACATTCATTTTGTCTTGGGTTGATGCACTTGAAGTTAAGAGTGTGAAGGGTTCCACCATTTCTGTTTATTTTTCTTTTTTTTTTTATTGCTTGCTCTTTCCTTTTGTAATCCTCCACATTTTTTTGTCCGGAATTCGGAAATATTCTTATGTTCAAGACTGTTCCGAATAATAACTCGATATCTCTGTGTATGTGCATCTTTATGTATGTTTCAAGATGCTTCTTTGAGTTTTCCATTAACTCTTATTTTTTTATGTGGTCAACTTTACTTAAGATGTTCTAAATGATTAATTTCTGTTTCAAAAATGTGTTATTTTGTGGCAGTTCCTGAGCAAGTTGCAAATTATGTGGTCTGTGGAATTATATTGTCTCATTTTAATTCATTCTTCCCTTGTCTAACATAAAAAACACTAAGTTAAACTTGCTTGAAATTACAGATAGGTTGCCTTCTTCTTCCAGCTTTTTTTTTTTTTCGGTCTTTGGTTTTTGGGCATTAATATTGCTAATTGAAGAACTCTTTAATCCATTATTTTGTCCAATCTTTTGCAGGTATCCATGAAGTAAGTTTCAAAGTTTGGAAGTAAAGCTGCTGGACATAAGATTTTGTTACATTGCTAGCATGTGGATTGGGCAGCATCTTCTTTTATTTCAGATGTTTATGCAAAGTTGGAAATCTGATTCATGTGACTTTCTGGTGCAGGAAATGTTGAAGGATGTTGTTAGAACTAAGACATATCAAAATGTCATTTATAAGAACTCCTTCCTTTTCAAAGATAAAGTTGTCCTTGATGTGGGCGCTGGGACAGGAATCCTCTCACTTTTTTGTGCCAAAGTTGGGGCCAAACATGTTTATGCGGTAACGAAGCCAGTCAATCTGTTATTCTGCCTTTATATAGTAATTGTTGTTCGTTTCTCTGTGCACTGTGATTCATTTGTTTCCTTCCCCGGGGGTGGGGTTAGGTGGAGGAGGGAGGTCGGGGGGGTTCTTGACTTTCTTCATGACTTATGAATTTGTGGAGCTTCCTAGAATGGCACAAGCATCTCGAGTTTAGGCTTCACTCACTTGATGTGACAAAGAGGAGCATATACCAATTTACAGCAATTATAACATCCATTTTTTTGCAATTTAGTAGCATGATGTTTCACGACAAGTGTTCCACTAAATTTCTATTCTGCATCCTTCTCGCCTGATGAGGGAGAAGGCAAAGAGAAATCAAACGATGAAAAAGGCAATGTCCTTTAGAACTTCGGTGTTTTTCAGTCAATAATGGTTTGCCTGTACCAAATCAGAAGTTCATACTAATTGGTGTTTATTACAATTTGTTCCACGTTATTATAGATCTTCTACTTTTTTTTTTTTTTTTTGCTTTAATCAAATATTTAAGATTTATTCATTTGTCTGCATGCAAAATTTATGATTTTACCTTTTAATTATTGTATTATGCATTCTCTGGAATCAAAAGTATAGATTGCTTCAGAAATAAGCTATAATCTCTCAATGCTTCATTGAAATCAATCTTCTCTTTTTTTCAATATGTTTATTGTAGAATGATACTCAGGCAATTTTATGGTTATAGTTATTCTTAGTAGCAATTTGGTGTTGACAATGAAGATGGATCTATATTCTTATAAGATATCCCATATGTATCTTATTACTCTAAAGTCATGATATGATGTGTTTGTCCAAAATGCTGCATGCATGTTATTTTATTGACTTCGTCGGTTTACCCAAACACAGGATAAATCCATGATATATCTGTATCTTAGCTTTAATGTTGAATGCGAATATCTGATTACAGCTCGTTCAAGTTGCAGGTGGAATGCTCCAGCATGGCCCATACAGCTAAGGAGATTATAAAGCAAAATGGATATTCAAATGGTAGTGCCCTTTTTGGCCCAAAATTTTCAAAATCAATAATGTGCCATCTCTTTATAGTACCTTCTGATTGATCGTACAGACCCCCCTTCTCTTTTGAATTTCAGTCATAACAGTTCTTAAGGGGAAGATTGAAGAGATTGAGCTTCCAGTTGATAAAGTTGATATTATTATTTCTGAGTGGATGGGATATTTTCTGGTCTATGAAAATATGTTGAACACTGTCCTTTACGCTCGCAACAAGTGGCTGGTAAGTTTAATTTGTTATTTATTTAACCCAAGTTTTAAATCAGCTGCTCAGATATAACGTTATTTTGTATTCTGTCGAAAAATACATCCTTAACTTATAAGGTTCGTAATTTGCTATTCAGGTCCAAGATGGACTTGTATTGCCAGACAAAGCCTCTCTTTATTTGACAGCAATTGAAGATGCTGATTACAAGGAAGACAAGATTGAATGTGAGCTTAAACACCCGTGACATGAATTGTATTGATTAAAAGAATATACTATTACTTGTTTAGGTTCATATATAGCTGTGATCAACTTGCTATTTTTTTGGCATTTTCATGCTATGGCAGTTTGGAATAATGTATACGGGTTTGACATGAGCTGCATTAGGAAGCAATCTATAGCGGAACCTCTTGTTGACACCGTAGAGCAGAACCAGATTGTTACTAACTGCCAATTACTCAAGGTTGGGAATTTCCTAGTTGTCTCCAGTCTTGATTGTTATTATTACGCATTAACTTTAGGTTATGCTGTACGTGGAAGAGCTTTTGTCCTAAATCATTTGTCTTTTGTAATTTGACAGACAATGGACATTTCGAAGATGGAAGCAGAGGACGCATCCTTCACTGCACCTTTTAAGCTTGTGGCGGAGCGCGATGACTACATCCATGCCCTTGTTGCTTATTTTGATGTTTCTTTTACCAAGTGCCATAAATTAATGGGTTTCTCTACCGGTAGGACATGTTCTTCTGAATCTATTTTGTTTATCGTTGCTAAAAACCGTTTCATGGTTCTTGGAATACAACAACACTCAATATATCTAGCAACATGATTGTATTAGTAAAAAGGAAATGTAGTAATTTTCGTTGATTCTAGATTTGATCGACAGCCGGAGGACATTTTGGGCCATATAATTTCGAGCGAAATCTAGTTGAATGTCGAACGAAATCTAGGCATGCACTTGCTAGCATTTTCATACACATTATGTTGCTTCCTGTTTCTGATCATGACCATAACTGAACACGCAGGACCCAAGTCACGTGCCACTCACTGAAACAAACAGTCCTGTACCTAGAAGATGTGCTTAGTATTTGCCAAGGGGAGGCTTTGATGGGGACCATGACTGTGGCTCCTAATAAGAAGAACCCTCGTGACGTTGACATATCGTTGAAGTATTCATTAAATGGGCGACATTGCCAGGTCTCAAGAACTCAATATTATAGAATGCGCTGATCTTGTTATGCCTGATGGTAAGGTGTTATATTTTTCCTATCCGGGGGAAGAAGTTAAAAAGAACCGTCTCCTCGCTGCTCAACGCTGTCAAACCATCAGACAGCTTCATTCACACTTCTGATAACTTCTGCGATTTCTTTACCAACTCCTCATTGTGTGACCAGCATGCAACCTAATGGTATAATTAGCATGCTGTTGCTTAGTTGCATTCGGACTTATATTTTATCCATCAGTTATATAATATTTGAGATTATTGTTTGTCAATTTTGGTTGCTGTATCTTATTTGCTTGTTCTCTATCCATACTGTTTTGGTTTTAGTATACTTGATGATGGCTTTACCTAAATTCTTCAGATGGATTAGAAGATCGTATCATCAACGATTCTCATATAGATGGCATAGTCTAAAACGAATTGTAACGACCGGGGCTATCCCTCGGGCTTTCCTGTGGGCTATCCCGTGGGCTTTCCATCCGCGTCGCACTATGGATTTTCCACCCCTGGAAGTGGGTTTCATGTCTTCCCATACACTTGAACCCAGGACCTCCAGGCTAAATCCTAAGTTTTTAATGTGTGAGTACCATCAGATGGGCTAGCTCAGCTGGTGGTACTCACACTCTAAGAACTTAGGATTTAGCTCAACTGGTGGTACTGACACTCGAATTTAGAATATGGAACTTGGCATCTTGAGCTTTGACTTATATTCTAATTTTAACTCAAAAACATTCTTTAATCCCAATACTATTTGGATCAAATCAAGTATAATTTTCAACACATACTTGTTTAGATTATTGCATGTTGTCATTTTACTGTATTAATGTTGCTGAAATTTTATTGTTTAATCAAGTTACTTTTTTGAGAATATTAAATGAAAAGATACAACATGAATATGATGGTCTGCAGCTACAAAAGATTAATCGAGTTACACTGCTTGGGTGTCTTCATATGAATTTGATTTTTTAATAAACCAAAGGACCTCTAGCTATCACCGAAAATGTTGTCAATTGATTTGTCACCATTTTGTAATTCCTTTTCGACTTTTGATTTTATTGTTTCACAAAGTTTTGATTTGGATTTTCAGGCCACTATCTTTCTGTCTGAATCCTCCAAATAGGCACTCTATATATTGGATTCAATACAACTCATCGTCAGAATTATAAACCCCCTAACTAACTAAACTATATATCCCACCATCATCTTCATTTGTAATTATGATTAAATTAATTCTATTCCATAATCTGTGGAATATCACATTGAAACATTTGCTTTCTCACATGTTGTTTATTAAATAAAACTTGTCATGATAATTTAAAATTTATTATGTATTTAGGTAATTTCTCACGTGCAACGCACATGAATAGTAAAATCATTTCAATTTGATTACTTAAATTTGGCCTTTTCGCTATATTTTTTTTTGATAACTCAGCTTCCAGGCTTACGCCTGACTATGCCTGAGGACAACAACTCCGGCTCCTCATTGATGCCGTCAAGGTAAACCGCGGGATGTGCACGCACTTGCCTTTTCGCTATTATGATTTCCTTTAGTCGAAACTTAGTGGAGTATAATTTACTCATTTCACGTGCACACACATGTAGTCCCATTGAGGGTTAATGCATCACGTAGTGCCATTAATACCTATTATCTATCTAACTATCTTGAGTCCATGGAGTGTTTAACTCTACTGTGGATCAAATTAAAGGAGCCAAAATTGTTCTAACAACAACTTATAGGACAAAAGTACATTTTGTCACTTAAAAAAGAACCACATCACAAATATAAATATCTGTTGGGCTTGTCGTATTAAAGGAAATTTTTACATATATTTCTGTCACAAAATGGATATATAGGACAAATGTATGAGTAGTTAATTAAGCTCATTTTTGAAGTTTGCTTAAACTTTTATCGAACTTTAAAAATTGTGTTTGAGCTTAAATTGTGTTTGGGCTTGATATGATAGTTAATTAGTTTGAACGAACTTTAATTGAGTTGAATGTAAATCGAGCTCTTGTAGTTTGATCTTGTTAGACACATTTCTTTAACTTTTTTAATAATCGAGCGAGTTTGAGCTAAATTTTAGATTTTATCAAACTAAAAATATGTTTAAATTTGGTCATTTAAGTTAATGAACTAACTTGAACAAACTTCTAATAATTAATATTGATATCAATGGGTAAACCAGATCCACCTCATTTGGAGCAGTAATGGGTATGCGTTTTTAGACCTGTCTCCTACCCAAACGGGTTTGGGTCGGGTAATGGATATAAGTATATAACAGTGAGTCGATCCCCAGGTTTCGAGGGGCTTGGAGCGAAAAAAAAAAAGGGAGAGCCCTTATGTTAACATAAAAAAAAAATAAAAATAACAAAATCAATGTTACGAATATTATTTTATAATTTAACATATTAAATAAGACATGTAATAACAAATCATACTTCCATTTTCACATTTGGTCTAATCAAAACAAATTACGAAAAAATCATTCAACATAATTTATCAAAAAGAAAAAAAAATAAAAGTACTAATAAATTAGCTACGAAAAAATGATCTTCTTAATTGCATTTTTAATTCTTTAATTATTTTTTTTGGTTTTGCAAAAAGAAAAAAAAATGATAAATATGGATGACAAAATAAGAGCTTAAAGAAGTGGCTCTTTAAACTCTTCAATTATGTTCTTAGGTTTTACAAAAAGGAAAAAAAAAAAAAAGAAAAAAAAGTATTTAGATAGAGTGGATTTTTCGCTAAAAGAAAGAAAAACATTGAAAAGTTAGTGAAAAACAAAGAAAATAATTTAGTTAAGATGGAGAGAAAAAAAAAAAACAACGTTCTTTGCTTCAGCCACGAATCAAAATCAAGTCCTCCAAAATATAACAATAATGCTCAGCTGCTGCACCAATTTGCGTTCTTGTAGTTTTAACCGACCTTTAATGTATATGACTAATATATGCATACATATAAAAATAGAAAAAAAAAAATCACGGGCCTTGCAGTGGAGGCCCCGGTGCAGTGGAGGCCCCCCTAGCCCAAATTTTTTTTTCCATTTCCCCTTAGCTCAATTATTTTTTTCCTTAAAAACACATATAATTTTTTTTTATTTTTTTCCACATAAAAAAACACAAAAAAATTTGGGGTGTCTTGGTGCACCCATCCCCGATGCGGTGACACCACGTGCACCACCTCAAGGCCACCCCCGATAATAGGACTGACCGAGACTAACCTATACAATTAGTATTTATATTGTTGTTCTACAACTCTTGATTTATATACTTAATTGATGTTTATTACATAATTCATACAATATATACAAAATTATATAAATATTACATGTGTAATAATTTTTGTAGCAATATTATGAGTAAAAATCAAATAAATCGGCGAATCTATGAATTTAGCGGATCTAACGGGTTTTATCCGCTAAACACGTGTATGGGTTGGGACGGGTTTAGTTCTAAGGTGAGACGAGTGGGTTCAGCTCTTGTATATTTGAATGGGTCGGGACTCGTGTTTGGGTGAACCCACCTCGAACTCCTCGACACATTGACATCCTAACAATTAATAGTCGGTGTCATGTAATTTGATTTATTTTAGAACTATATCTATTCGCAATTGAGTAGTAATCAGGGGCGTAGCCACATGGTGGCTCAGGGGGGCCCCGCCCCCAACTTTATCATTCTTTTCATTTTAGTACCTATATTTTTATTATTTTGCCCCCCATCTTTTTCATTCTTTTCATTTTAGTACCTATATTTTTATTATTTTGTATTTTGGCCCTCCTCAAAATTTTGTTAGATAAAAATTATTCCATGTATTTTAGTAAGTTAAATTGGAGATGTTGTGAGTCTTATTTTATCTTATTATCATCTTAAAATTATATTTTCTATTCCATGAATTTTACTATTGAATATTAATATATTCTTTTGATACAAATGTAACATATATATAAACTTTATTATCTTGTATATATACACAAATGTCATCTTTTGTTTTTTACTCTTGGCTAGAGGCGTCAAATTCTGATACGACAAGATAACCCGACACGAACGTTTAACACGAATTTAATATTTTTTAATATTTAATGTATTTTTTATTTGTAATTTTAATTTTTTTTCTCCAATTTTTATTTTTTTCCGTGCCAACTTTAAATTATATAGGTTTTTCGTATCGTGTCGGGTTATTCGTGTCATAAACGGATCGTGTTCATGTCGTGTATCTTGACACAAATAATTAAATGGGTTCGTTCGAGTTCGTGGTCGTCGGACCTATAATATTTGTATCGTAAACCGCGACCCAACACGAAACACGACAATATTGATATCCCTACTTTGGCCCCCCTTACCAGTTGTCCTGGCTCCTCCCCTGGTGGTAATCATATACACCTTGGCCTGTTGTGTTTATAAGACAACCATTTATTAATAGAAATAAATTGAAGTATATATAACACTGTTCTAAAAATCTTTGCTTAGTTCTACTTAGTCTCCCCTAGGCTCCTTTTAATCACCTTTATTTTTCTTCTGATTAGGCCATGTCTAATCCTATCTATACCCTGCCCAAACTCCTCCTAGGTGCGAGGACTCAACTTGTTATCTGACTAGCGACTAACACATGGTGTAATTAAAAATGGCCTAGACGAGTAAATATGGTCATGTATCACACTTCTTCGAGTCATCATTCTAATCTCGTAGTAATGGACAAATAAAATAAAAATGTTTAATGAGATGACCGACAGTGGCATTAACGTATTTCGGAGATCTTCTTATTGATATATAATAAATTTTTACTTTTCATCTTTTTCATTCTAGAGTTATCCGTACTTATGGTGATAAGGGTAAAAAAGGTGGTCTAGGTCAACCATAGTATGACTTCATTTGGTAAGTGCTTAGGTTATTGGGCGAGCCGTTAAAACCTAAGTATTGGGCTTATCTAAGAAGGCCTGGGTTATTGGGCCAACTCTGTTAAGCCCCCCTAAGCATTGGGGTGATCCGAGAAGGCCTAGGTTATTGGGCCGAGTCTTGTTAGTCCGTCCGTGTTGGGGTGATCCGAGAAGGCCTGGTTATCGGGCCGAGTCATTAGTCCAAAGCACTGGGCCGATTTGTTATGCCTCGGGGGTCTTATTGATCTACGACGCGTGGGTAACCGGGAGTCATGAGAAGGAGACCGAATCGGCGAGCTCGGTTCGGCCACGTATAAGACAAGATGCCCGAGATTTCAAAAGGGTCAAACATTAATATATCGACCCGACGTGCCTCGGAGTCGATTGGGATCGAGGTCTTAAGGGCGTAAAATTAGGGTTTTAGGAGATCCGATCCTAACCTAATGATGACTCTGACACCAAATCGTAACGGAATCCCGGATTTTACGGAAAACCTAATCCTAGCTAAGGTATAAAAGCCCAAGTCCAGGTTCATTCTAAACCTAATCTCATATTTCCATCAAGTTACATTGCTCTTTTTCTCTCTTGCCTTTTGCTTCTCTTCCAAGTCACTGACTTAAGCATCGGAGAGGGTACACGAGCCCCTCTCCGCCCCTCTTGTGCGGAGTTTCGCGGAGGAGTTCGTCTTGGAAGTTGATCGGCGAGAGGAGGTCTTTTTGGGAGCAATCAAGTGGCGCGCCGTCTGTGGGAACATTGAGCGAAACGTGAGCTTCAAGTGATGGTTATGGAAGATATCGGAGAGAAATTTGGAAGATGATCTCAATCGTGACGCTGTTGTTGGGAGACACTCGGCGGAGTTACGCAAGAAGACACTAGGCCTCCACCTCCGCACTGCGGTGGAGGGCGGAGGCAGCAGCGGTTTCGAGGATCGAGTGGATGGACATGAGACACCCATGTCTGGTGGGAGTGTTGATTTAGGCCCAATGTTCTTTGAACAATTGGGTGGTTTCATTACTAGGGCCGTGGAGTAAACGGTGGAAAGGCGGCTGAGGGAGATGCTTCCGCCACCAACTTCGCCGGTGGTCCCTCCTCCTGTGGTCCCTCCTCCTGTGGTCCCCCCTGAGGTCGGGGAGAAAGGTCGGAGGCCTGCGGTGGCAGAAGAGGTGCACTCGTCGAGGGTGGAGCCCACATCAACTGAGGATCGGGATTGGTCGGAGCGGATGGATGACCTCCATCGCGAAGTAAGGGATATTCGTCGGAGGGTGGCAGGAGAGCGCAGGAGCGGCTTCAATCCGAAAAGTGGAGGGGAACTCCTTCTGGATGAAGTAATGGCGGATGAGCTCCCATCCTCCTACCGAGCTCGAGTTTTGAATACGATGGTACCACGGACCCGTGGGATCATTTCTCTGTCGTTCGAGAATCTTTGTTTTACTACTACAGTTCACGGATGGCGTGATGTGTAGAGTTTTTCCTACCACTTAGACGAAATCACCAACAATGGTTTAGTCACCGCCCCTGCTCTATTATAAATTTTGATGATTTCAGTTCGGCATTTCTTAATCGATTCACGAGTTGTCGTAAGTACCAAAACGCCCGACTGCTTTTAGCATCAAGCGAGAGGGAAGGGGAAGGACTTCAGCTATATACAAGGTTCACTGCGGCTAAGTTGGAGGTGCCTTCGGCTAGTCCGGGAGATTTTGGCTAATGCCCTAGCTCGGGGCCTCGAAAGATGGGGAGTTTTTGAGTCTTTGGTGATAGAGCCAGCTAAGACTTTTGATGAGTCATTAGCTCGAGCCGAGAGGTATATCAACCTGGAGGAGGCGAGGAAAATGAAGAGGGGAGGAAGGAGAAAAGGAGGGATAGGAAAGAAGATCGGAGGATAAGGGATCTCGGAAAAGCCGAGGTCCGAGGTAATGGGTGGACGGCCGAGGTACGAGAAGTATATGCCATTGGTTGTTCCTCGGGGTGAGATGCTCATAGCTATTGAGAGATACCCCAACCCGAGATGGCCAAAGGCACATGCGAGGCACCAAAAAAGTGAAGAGTAAGGAGTTACTCGAGGTTCCATAATGAGTATGGGCACACGACAGATCGGTGCACCGTTAGTCCAAGTGACTACGATAATCTGTAGGGGGGTGAATATATTATGCCGTTTTTTCACAAATCGCTCTTTTTGAATGAAAAAGTAAATGACAAGAATGTAAATGCGGAATTAAACAACACTGATGATTTATAGAGCTTCACCCCACCCAGGGACTACATGCTCTACTACCCCGATATATCCGGTGGATTTCAAAAAGAAAAAAATTATTAACAATTACCACAATTGTTACAACACCACCTTTGAAGATTACCACAATCTTCTTACAATACCTTCAAGGAGATTACCACAATCTTCCTTCAACACCTATGAAGAGTACCACACTCTTCAACACCTAAGATCACCCAAGTGTGTTCTTACCACAAGAACACTAACAAGGATATCTTGTTTGGATGATAGAAAAATTCAAGATTACAACTCAATAAATGAAGTATACAAACTTTGAGTGCAAGTGTAATCAAGAACAAAAGCCTGTAGACCTCAAGATTGTGCAAGTGCAAGAACTTAAAGTATTACAACAAGAATGTAAAAATGAAAGCTTTGAGAATTTTGCAGATTTCTTGTTGTATTGTATGCTTGTGTGTTGTGTCTTGTGTCTTCAAATCATCCTCTATTTATAGAAGAGTCTTCATAGACATAAACTCCTCCTTCTTCACTTTTGTCTACAAAAAGAGGATCACAAGATGTAGAAATATTGTACAAAAATCAAAAGCAAATCTTGTTGATAAGGATTCCAACGGCAGAAATTTTACTGTCAAAATATTACACAGGGCGACCGGTCACCCTATAGAAATTTTTGAACGTTAGACATAATTAGTGCGATCCAGTGCATCGCTCGAGGGGGTCGACCAGGCCGTGGGGCGACGGCCGCCTAGGGTGCAACCGGTCGCCCGCCCTGACCGGTCCCCTCCCTCATTTTTCAACTCTAAAGATGTTTTGTTTCAAGTTTTTCTTTCTTTAGGTACCGGTCGACCTTTTGCTCGACCGGTCGACCTCCAACTTGAAATATTGTTCGATTTTTGTCAAAAATAAACTTCAAAAATACTCCAAAAAATTAGTAAAAATATTTTAAATCAATTGGGAGTATTTGGACAACATTTAAAACATTGTTTTTGTTCAAAAACCAATTAACACAAAATCATCAAAAGTATTGTCCAATTTTTTTCGAATAATAAACTCTAAGAAATACTCCAAAAAATTAGTAAAAATATTTTAAATTATTTAGGAGTATTTGGACAACTTTTATAAACATTGTTTTGGTATAAAAACTCATTTAAACAAAATCATCAAAATCTTGATAAAAACATTTATCTAACATGCACACACTTGTGGGATGAAATCGAGAGGCTCATTCAAGCAGGTCATCTCAGGAAATTTGTGTACATCGACAAAAAGGAGAAAAAAGGGGAGTATAAGAGGGACAACCGGGGATATCATCAATCTCGGCGGGAGCCGGAGCATAGGGGAGAGGAAAAGGAGGAGCTACCTCCACCTCCGCCCCACCTCGGCGAGAGGTCATCCGGATAATTGTTGGAGGGCGGCGAAGGAGATTCGAGGCGAGCTCGAAAAATTTATGTGAGAGCAACTTTTGACTCGGGTGCAAGAGCAGCTGAAAGTGGAACAGGTCGGGCCGGGGCAGAGTATCCAATTTGGGCCGGAGGATAGCAAGGGTATCGTGACACCTCATAGCGATGCTCTTGTGATCACGGCGATGATCTCTAATTATGATGTGCAGCGAGTATTCGTGGATACAGGGAGCTCGGCGGACATCCTATTCTATGATTGCTATAGGAGGATGGATCTCCAGGTCGGCCTGGAGACGGTGGACACGACGCTGGTCGGGTTCGCTGGAGGAATGATCCAACCAATAGGTATGATTACTTTACCTGTCTCTTTGGGTAAGGAGCCTAATCGCAAAACTAGGATGATTCGATTTTTGATAGCAGATGCACCTTCTATGTACAATGCTATGTTGGGTAGACCATCATTAAATGCTTTTCAAGCTGTGGTGTCGGTTTACCATCTAAAAATGAAGTTCCACGTGGGGAAGAAGTAGGAGAGATCAAGATATGGCTATCGGCGTTATATGTAGAGAGTATTCGGAAGCGGAGAGAGGAGTGTTTTTGATGATGATAGAAATAGAGACAAGCTGATTAGGTTGGACGAGCCGGTGGAGCATGTCCAACCTAATGAGGAGATGATGATGGTCGAGCTGGTGCCGGGTGACCCCGATAAGGTCACCAAGGTCGGGAAAGGATTATCTTCGATGAGTTAAGGGAGGAGTTGGTGAGGTTTCTAAGAGCAATATGGATATGTTTGCTTGGGCAATGGAAGACCAGTGGGGATTGATCCGAGCATTGCTAAGCACATGCTCAATGTCAATCATTATACAAGCCGATGAAACAAAAGAAAAGAAATTTCGGTCCTAAGAAATATGTTATAATTCAAGCGGAGGTGCGAGGTTGTTGAAAGCAGGCATATCAAAAAATCTAATTTCCGAACGGCTATCCAATGCAAAGGTGTTGGTACCAAAACAGAGGATGATTGGCGCATGTGTGTGGATTTTAGGGACTTGAACCGGCTTGCCCAAAAGATTACTATCCATTGCCCCGAATCGATCAGCTTGTGGATTCGACGTCGGGGTGCGAATTGCTTAGTATGATGGATGCATCGCAGGGCTATCACCAGATCAAACTAGCAGAAGAGGACCAAAAGAGGGTGAGCTTCACCACCTCTTTTGGCACCTTTTGTTATGTAGCAATGCCATTCGGGTTATAGAACACGGGAGCCACATACCAGAGGTTAGTGGATAAGATGTTTGAGGGGCAGCTCGGGAGGAACATGGAAGTATACGTGGATGATATGTTGGTTAAAAGTATGAAGGTTGGGGATCATGTGCGTGACTTAGATGAGACATTTGACACTTTGAGAAAGTACCGGATGAAGCTCAACCTCAAGAAATGTGCTTTCGGTGTAAGGTCGGGAAAGTTTTGGGATACATGGTGATGGAGAAAGGAATAGAATCCAATCCTAGAAGGTCATAGCCATTAGAGAGATGGCACCACCTTGGGATGCCAAGGATGTGCAAATGTTTGATAGTTGGTTGGTTGCTCTGAATCGGTTTATTTCGCCTCGCGAGAGAGGAGTTTGCCCTTCTTCAAGGTGTTGAGGAAGGCCAAAAAGTTTGTTTGGGATGAGGATTGTCGAAAGCTTTCAAGATTTGAAAAATTATTTGGCCGATTTGTCACTACTAACTAAGCCATTGCCAGGAGAGCCCTTGTACCTGTACCTTTCGGTGGGAGAACAAGGAATTATCACGGTCCTGATCAGGGAGGAGAGATCAGTTCAGAGGCCGGTATATTATGTCAGTAAGGTATTGAGGAATGCCAAGTCATGCGGTATGTGGAGATCGAGAAGGCATATTTGGCCTTGGTGGTGATCAAAGGAGACTTCGGCCGTATTTTATCTCGCATAAGGTAATCGTCCGAACTAATCTTCCATTGAGAAATGTGATGAGCAAGCCCGAGGTAGCATGGAGGCTAGTAAAGTGGGCTATTGAATTGAGCGAGTATGATATTGAGTTCGAGAACAAGTCGGCCATTAAAGCTCAAGATTTGGCGGATTTTGTTCAAGAATCAATAAGGGATAATAGCGGAGAAAGAGCTTGGGTGATTTATGTGGATGGTTCAGTAGGGAGCTCGGGATGCGGTGCTGGTATTGTCTTAATCAGCCCACAAGGGATCGAAAATGATTTTTCTGTGAGGTTGGAGTTCAAACTATCCAATAATGAGACGGAGTATGAAGCATTCATCAGAGGGATGCAAATGACCATTGAGATGGGGGCTACTAGAATGGTTATTTACATGGATTCTCAGCTCGTTCATAAGCAAGTTACTGGGGAGTTTGAAGTTAGAGAGGAAAGGATGAAGAGGTATGTTGAAGCATACCGAGCTTCAGAAGGAAAAATGAAGGAGATCAAGATCTGTCAGGTCCCGAGGGCGGAGAATGGTCGGGCGGATTTCTTGGCAAAGATGGCCAGCTTGGCCTTGGAGAATCAAGCCAAGCAAATCACGCTCTTGATGGCAAAAGAAACTGTGCTGGGTATGGAGGTCGGAGAGATCGAGGAAAAAAAGGATTGGAGGTCGGCCATCATAACCTATCTAAAAGAGGGGATCTTGCCGGGGAGTAGGCGTGAAGTAGCTCGGCTAAAAAATCGGGCGACACGTTTTTGTATTATTGGGGACAAGTTATATAAGAGAGGCTTCTCCATGCCCCTGCTGAGGTGTTTGAGCGGAGAAGAGGGTACGTATGTGCTGAGAGAGATGCATGAAGGGTGTTGCGGAAATCATATGGGAGCAATAATTTTGATGAAAAAAGTGTTGAGGGCAGGGTATTGTTGGCCTTATTTGAAAGAGGAAGCAGAGAAGCTGGTGAGAACATGTGAGAAGTGCCAGATTCATGCACCTTTGGTACATCGGTCGGCAGAGGATCTCATGACTATGAGCTTGGCATATCCTTTTGCAAAGTGGGGGATTGACATTGTTGGTCTTTTTTCTCCGACTTCAGGTCAAAGGAAATTCTTGATTGTAGCGATTGATTATTTTAGCAAATGGGTAGAAGCAGAGCCCCTTGCTAAAATAAATGAGGATGCAGTGATGAAATTCATCTGCGAGAATATCACGTGTCCGGTATGAACACCCCGAATCCTCGATATCGATAACGGAACGCAGTCATGTGGGACAAGGATCCGAGCTTTGTGTGAGGAGTTGAAGATTAATCAAAATTTCACGCTTGGTGGCTCATCCACGGGCCAATGGGCAAGTGGAGGTCACCAATAGAATCCTTGTCCAAGGACTGAAAGCTCGGCTTGAGAAGGCAGAAGGAGCATGGGTTCGGGAGCTCAGTTCGATATTGTGGGCTTATCGAACCAATCCAAAAGAAGCAACGGTAAAACTCCTTTCAGCCTAGTGTATGGAATGGATGTCGTGATACCGACGGAGATCGGGATGGAAACTCATCGGGTGCAGAATTTTGATGAAAACGCCAATGAGATGATGATTCGAGAGGCGCTGGATACTATTAATGAGAAAAGAGAAATGGCATTTTTGCAAATGGAACGAACACGAGGAAGGATCAAAGCAGCCTATGACAAGAAGGTGAGGAAGAGGGCTTTCCAGGTCGGGGACCTGGTTCTGAGAAGATCGGATGCTAGCAAGAATAAGGGGAAGTTGGATGTAAATTGGGAAGGGCCACTTTAGGTGGTTAAGGTGCTGGCAGGAGGCGCGTATGAGCTGGAGGAACTTGATGGGCGAAAGCTTCCGAGAGCATGGAACAGTTGGAACTTGAAGAAATATCATTCATAGAATAGAGGAATATCTGATGTAATGAAATTACTCGTTTTTAATGAAATGACTTGCTTACCTGAATTATGAGTTTGGAGAATAAGAAATAAGAAAAATTGACAAGTATTTGGAGCTCACCGAGCTAATTTCCAAATACTTGAGGCCACGAGGCCATGCAAGGAGCTCACTCGAGTCGGCCTTCATTTGAAGAAATCGACAAGTATTTGGAGATCACCGAGCTCGTCTCCAAATACTTGGGGCCACGAGGCCATGCAAGAGCTCGGCTCGAGCCATTCCTTTGAAGAAATCGACAAGTATTTGGAGCTCAACTCGAGCTAGTCTCCAAATACTTGGGGCCACGAGGCCATGCAAGAAATTCGGCTCGAGCTAGCTTCCTTTGAAGAAATCGACAAGTATTTGGAGCTCACCGAGCTAGTCTTCCAAATACTGGGGCCACGAGGCCATTCAAGGAGCTCGGATCGAGCCAACTTCCTTTGAAGAAATCGACAAGTATTTGG
The DNA here is from genome assembly GCA_016081115.2 of Rehmannia glutinosa. Taxonomy (NCBI): domain Eukaryota; kingdom Viridiplantae; phylum Streptophyta; class Magnoliopsida; order Lamiales; family Orobanchaceae; genus Rehmannia; species Rehmannia glutinosa. Next base: position 30,921,403 of record CM071934.1, on the reverse strand, counting down.
AGCTCACTCGAGCTCGTCTCCAAATACTTGGGGCCACGAGGCCATGTAAGGAGCTCGGCTCGAGCCAACTTCCTTCCTTTGAAGAAATCGACAAGTAGTTGGAGCTCACTCGAGCTAGTCTCCAAATACTTGAGGCCAAGAGGCCATGCAAGGAGCTCGGCTCGAGCCAACTTCTTTGAAGAAATCGACAAGTATTTGGAGCTCGGCTCGAGCTAGTCTCCAAATACTGGGACCACGAGGCCATGCAAGGAGCTCGACTCGAGCCGCCTTCCTTTGAAGAAATCGACAAGTATTTGGAGCTCGGCTCGAGCTAGTCTCCAAATACTTGGGGCCACGAGATGTTATACCAATCTTTTTTGGGGTAAAAAAAAAATAATAATAATAAGCAACAGACACCATATACATCCAAGCTCGAGCTCTGAAAATCCAAACTATGGCGAAAGCAAAAATGCAAGAATAAAGATCGAGAGAATTGAATTACGAAGATTTCATTGCTTGTCAAAAATAATTACAAAGTACATAGAAGGGAAATTACAACAGAAATACTGAACTCCTAAACAGCAGATGAGGGACATTTTCTGTGGTGAGATCGTCAAAAGTGATGGTGACATCATCCACCAGGGCAATCTCGAGATCTTCCTCTACAACTTGGCTTGGAGGGGCAGGGACTTGAAGGGCCTATTGATCTCCAGGGAGCTGGGATATAGCTCCCGAGCTGGGAGGAGGTTGGATGACAAGAGGTCGGGAAAGGGCCTCAACAAAGACCTCCACAGGGGCCTTGTTTAGGTGCTCTGCTTCCTCAGAAAAAATGAAACCCTACGGATCGGGAAGCAATTTCTTAGGACCTCGCTTTTTAACCGAATCGCGTGATTCCCTTCGCCCGAGTCTTTGCTCGGCCTGATCAAAAGCAAAATCGTAGTACTCCATGGCCCCCTTAGACAACACTTTAAGGAACTCACAAGAGTTGAGGAAGGCTTGCTTGACCCGATCTCGAACAGACCGAATGAGAGAATAGCCTTGAGGAGGGAAAGCCACGACCACCTACCTCCATCCCTTCAAAGGCGAGCTTGGTCGAGATTGGTGGTGATCCTGTTGAAGATCACTCACCTCGCCTTGAGAGTAGAATTCTCAGCCTCCAAGTCCTTCAACTTGGTTTCAAAGGAGGCCACGGTGACCTTGTGAAGGTTGTTGGTTCGATCTCGGAGGTTGTGAACCTCTTTACGCCATTTGATGTCCTTAGCCTTCAGACGGGCACATTCCTCCTTGAGGGAGTTCAACTCTTGAATCACAATAGGGTTATTGAAGCCCACTCGAGCGCGGGCAACCAGAGCAGCCAGTGTCACTTCGGACTGGGAGTGGACCAAGCAGAAATTTCTCAACAGGTCAGCGTCGCTGAGCTTGTCCAAAGCAGCGCGGTCAGGGGCAGGACAGTTACCCTGGATGAACTGCGTAGCTATGAGGCCGTCCGTGTTCTTCAGGATGGAGTTTCTAATGAAGAACGTTTGGTTTGGAGTGCTGATGGGGTTGCGTGCGTAGGAGAGAGGGGTAGAAGAGGGGCCCCCCTTGGACTTCTTGGGAGGAGGAGATCCAGGACCAGTGGCCGACCTCTTCGGTGGAGGCCTATTTTGGGGCCGAGCTTCCGGGCCGGTAAGGTCAGCTATGACCATGGCGGCGGAGTTAGGTCGCCGCAACAGAGGAGACTGATCTCCTTGACTGGAAGGAGTGTTGCCAGCAGGAGGATTGGAGGAAGTGGCGAGCTGTTGCTCCTCCTCCTCCTCGGCAACCATGGCGGCCATCATGATGTCTGGCATAAAAAAAAAGAACTGAAATCAGTATAAGAAATACTATTAATTAAAGAGAAAATTAAATAAAGAATTATCGATGTCATCTTCCAAGGAGCTATGATAGGGCTCAACTCGAAATGATATAGGAAAGAGGAGTAATGAGCCGACAGTCGTACTTGACCGTGAGTGAGTTTGCTTTGATCAAGGCTTGAGATGGGGAGATCGGTCCTTGGTGTTATGTTTTCGTTGGAGGGCGGACTCAGTCCAAGTGATTGGAAAACCCCAAGCTCGGGGAGAGGAAATAAAAAATACTTATCCTTCCAAATTTGTTGGAAGAAGGATACTTACTCAGAATTGAGCATCACCTCTGGGAGGTGATGTAAAACAGACCCTTAGTAGTAGAGGTCTTTATTTGAAATAAAGCAAAAAGAGTTCATCGTGGTTCTATCTCTAAGTACTTGGTTAAAATTAAAAACCCACCATAATGCGGAAGGAATTTGGGCGGGCCGATTCGAGGGACACGGTATAAAGTAGAGACCTTGGTCATAAAGGAGTGAATGGGAACCTAAGCCCTCCCTCTATTTGACCTGCGAAGAAAAGCTAGGGCATTGGGGGAGGTCGGTTAGTAAGCGGCTCGCATGACCGGGTAAGGTAAGCTTGAAAGAGGAAGGAATTTTTATACTCCTCCTTATATTTTGCGAGTGTATGGGCATTTAGCCGGTGGCTTTAAAATCGAAAGAGAATTCGAGTAATGGGCCCGAGCTCGAGCTTGGATCTCTATTACTCCGTCCGTCCGAATCGAGCTCGATTCAAGAAGATCCTGGATCGGAGGGAGGAATGGAAGAAATAGGAAGAGGTCGGGAAGTTCAACCTACCTCGGTAGACCACCATTCCATTTGATGATATACGGGTCTAAGGGGTGTTGAAGGTGAAGAAGATGATGCCATGAAAATGCGAGGAAGATGAATCAAAGAAAAAGAAACCAGAGAAAAGGAAAGAAAAATACCTAGTGGTGAGGGATTTAGTGGTGGTGATGAGACACCGAGTATGGGACGCGCCTAAATTTGAAGAACCTTGTTTATAGAAGATGACCGGAAAATTTTGACAGAGAGAGCTAGAAGGAAAGATTTGGAAAATGGTGAATGTGTAATGTGGATCCCCTTTTATAAGAGAGGGGGAAGGCAAAAGGGTGTTTGGATTTTTGAGGCGTCTCGCAGTCCACGAGGTGTCACAAAAAAAACGTGTTTTTCAAACACATCGACGTGTCACCATTTGAAAAGCTAAAAGGCGGCAAGAATTTGAAAAGCCAAAGGGCGGCGGGAATTTGAAAAGCCTGAACCCTAAAGAATAGGTCAGCCCGACCTATCAACAACTATGGTTGAAACAGAGATTTACCCATAGTTGGGGGGAGGAATTGATAAGGGTAAAAGGTGGTCTGGGCTGACCTACACAGTATGAGTTCATTTGGTAAGGCTTAGGTTTTGGGCCGAAATCATTAAGTTCTAAAGTATTGGGCTTATCTAAGAAGGCCTAGTTATTGGGCGACTGTTAAGCCCTAAGCATTGGGATGATACGAGAAGGCCTAGGTTATTGGGCCGAGTCATTAGGTCCGGCGTTGGGGTGATCCGGAAGGCCTGGGTTATTGGGCCGAGTCATTTAGGTCCGGAATCGGGTCGATTTATTATGCTGAAGGGTCTTATTGATCTACCGCACGTGGGTAACCTGGGGAGTCATGAGAAGGGAGACCGAATCGCGCTCAGCTCACTTGGCCACGGTATAAGGACAGGATGCCTGAAATTTCAAGGGCTGAAACATTAATATACTACTTTCACATCTTGAGGTCTAGGCTTATTTCTTGATTACACTTGCACTCAAATTGTATTATTCATTATCGAGTTGTAATCTTGAATTTGGGTTATCATTCAACACAAGATATCCTTGTGAGTGTTCTTGTGGTAAGAACACACTTGGATGATCTAGGTGATAGGTGCAAGAAGATTGTGGTGATCTTCTTATTGAGGTTTTGAAGAATTTGGTATTCTTCAAGGTTGAAGATTGTGATAATCTTCACAAGGTGCCGTTGGAGATTGTGGTAATCTCCAAGAGAGATTGTGGTAATCTCAAAGGTGGTGTTGAAGAAGAGTGTGGTGCTCTTCAAGGTGATGTTGTAAGGTGTTGTATTAATTTTGGTAATTAATAAAATCTTTTTTTCTTTTTGAAATCCATCCCGGATATACTGGGGTGGTAGAGGATTAGGCCCTAGGTGGGTTGAACCTCTATAAATCAACACGTGTTGTTTACTTCCCGCACCTTTACTATTGTCTTGGCTTGTTTGATTCGAAAAAGAGGGCTAAATCGAGAAAATAGAGATAATCTATTCACCCCCCTCTGATTATCGTGAGCCGCTTGGACTTACAAGTGGTATCAAAGCCAAACTTGGCAAGCTCGTTCACATCGCGAGTAAAGAGGAACGATCATTGGCTACGAATGAAGTCTACCCACCGGCGCCTCCACCACCAAGCCACCACTATTTGATTCCAAAATCATACATTTTGGAAAGAAAGAATGGAATGCTATCTACAAGGTTGCGGGTTCGATATTTGGAACACTGGCCGTCAATGGAGAATCTATTCCGATAAAAGATACACCACACACCTCCAAAGTCCTCAAGGAGCTCAATGATGAAGAGAAAAAATCATCTCCTTAAATGGTAAAGCTCTAAATATTTGTATTGTTCACTTACCACTTTGAATTTGATCATATTGTAGGAATTCGATCGGCACATGAAGTATGGCAAAAATTAGAAGCCATATATGAAGTATATGCAAATAAAAGGAGCAACTCAAAAGCATCTACTTCTCAGTGGATACAAAATCAAATCCAAGAACAAGCCTCTTACAACTTCCAACTATGAAGAAGTTGAACAATGTCTTATGGGCTTCAAGAAGAAAAATGAGGTAAGTTCTAAACCCTCTACTTCTTATGATAATGAATTTCATAATGATTATAATGATTTGCAAAATGATTTTGATGAGCTTCAAAATGAATTCCAAAGCTTACTTGTTAAATACAAAAATTTGAAAAAGGAATTCAATGTTTTGAAAAATAAAAATGATAGTTTATTTACTTCCTATGAATCACTTTCATGTGCTTATACCACCACACTTGATAAGGTTAGAAACCTTGAAAAAAAAATAGTACTCTTGTTGATAATATTAATTGCATGAAAAAGGATTTATCAAAATCAAACTTGAGTTCGATAAAATGATCGATATTGTTGATGTTCATAGTTGTAATAAATTGAAACAAGGACTTGATCATAAGCCTAGTGTTGTTAATCATATGAAAAAGAATCAAGTCTCTATGCATGTTGGTCATTATGCTCCTCGAATTATTACTTGTTTTTATTGTGGTAAAAAAGGTCACACGGTTAATACTTGTCGGGCTAGAAATAGCTCTAATTATTGTTGGAGACCTAGAAGTCTCAAAGCTAATCCCAAAGAACCCAAACACTTGAGGGTACCACAAAACAATGTTATATTAGGTACCCGGCGTAATAAAAATCAAGGAAAATTCATACCGCCTAGAAGACATCAAATGACCATCTCATTTGATCAAAGGAGAAGACATCACCACAATGAATTTCCAAGAGAAAGACATTATCAACAATGGGAAGGACATAATCCTTGGAAATGGAGCAATTGGAGAAGCTATCATCTACAAGATGATTTTCAAAGAGGAAGATACCATCAATAACGGGAAAGACATAACCCATGGAAATGGCGTAATTGGTAAACCGTATCTCTCTATTTAAATATGCATTTTATTTTTATTATGCATGTTTTTATTTGTGTCTTTATTGCAAAATGAGTTTTCAAATATCTATTTCAAAATTAAGGTCTTCAATATATATTAGTGTTTTTAAATATTTCGAAAAAGGAGACCTTGTATGATGCTTATAAAAACCTTGTGCATTTGTTTAAACTATAGTGTTCTATCATTCCTTATGGATTTTTATGGCATAAGCATACTTGTGATATATATTATTGCTCTAGCCTACACTTTTACAATTATTCTTGTGTGCAAGACTTGTTCTAAGAATTGTATAGGATTTATATATCTTCATCAATGGTTATCTACTCATTATTTGACAAGAGAGACATAAACTATCGAGGTACACTCATCATTGTTTTTCATCTCATAGACTCGATATATTTTTGTCATATGCCTATATGCTTACTTTTCAAGACATTTCATAGCATTTCATTTAAGTGTCATTAAGAGGAGTTTTTCGATGTTTGAAAGGCACTATTCTATAAAGCTTATTTTATTCGAGTCTTGTAAGGATTATATTGTATTTTGATAAAACATTTGATTTTCTCCTTATATCAAAATTATGCATTTGATTGCTCATATTCATTATTGTCAAAACTCTTGTCCAAATGCTTCTTGTAAATAAGGTTTCAACTATATGCTCTTGAATTTTTCAAATTTCAAAAGAGATCTTATATAGCTTCCTATAAGCTTATTTGAACTTGCATGTTTTATGAAACTCTTGATGATTTGGTTGAAAGCATAACATGTGTTACTTGTTATCAGTATCTCTATTATTCGATATTACTATGCTCGTGTGCAAGATATCTTGTTAAGATTTTGCAGAAATTTTTGGTATAAGTTTGATGATCAAGGCAAGGTTAGTAGCTCAAGGTATTGCGAGAAGAAGGTATTAATTTTGATGACACATTTATACCCGTAACACGTTTTGAAGCTATTCGCATTTTACTTGCCTATTCTTGCTTTAAGAAAATTTCAAACTTTACCAAATGGATGTTAAATCCACTTTTCTAAATGGTTTTATTCTAAAAGAAGTCTATGAAAAACAACCGGGGTTTGAAAAATTTTCTAGGCCAAGTGATTTTTTATAAATGGCCTTGTTTGGTTTAAAATATGCACCCCGTGTATGGTACAATAGACTTAGCTATTTTCTTTTGCAAAATGATTTTACAAGAGGTAAAATTGACACTACTCTCTTTGTTTTTGAAAAAGGGCAAGATTGCTTATTAGTGCATATTTGAGTTGATTTGGTGCTACTAATGAATGTTTGTGCAAGATGTTTTCTAAGTTGATGTTAGGTGTATTTGCGATGAGCATGATGGGGGAGCTTAATTTCTTCCTTGGACTTCAAGTTAAACAATGCCAAGAAGATGGTTATATTTCACAATCAAAGTATACATAAGTACCTTTGAAGTAGTTAAGCATTGAAGAAGGAAGAATCATCTCAACCTCTATGGCTACCAATGTAAAGATTGACAAAGGTTGAGGAAGGCATATCGAGTGACAAACAAATTCGAGGTATGTTTATCTTCATTTATTACTCTTTTAGACTCGACATTCTCTATGCCTTATGTCTATATGTCGACTTCAAAACTATCCCAAATCTCTCATTAAAGTGTCGTTAAAAGAAATTTTCAAATATTTGAAAGATACTTCTTCTTATGGCTTGTATATCCAAAATTTCAAAAATGTTCATATTTTTTGGGATAACAAGTCCGGTGATTAAAATATGGTTCGTCATAATCGAACTAAACATATTGAGATTCGATATTCTTTTAAGGGATTGCGTTTCATAAACAAAAAATTGAGATGTGTTTAAATCCGTCTAAAAAATAACTCACGGACATTTGTTCATTTACCGCCGAGTCTTTTACCTCATTTCGAGCTTTATGTGACATAATGTATATTGAATGAGGTCTACGTTTGTGGTAATCTGAAAGGTGGTGTTGAAGAAGAGTGTGGTGCTCTTCAAGGTGATGTTGTAAGGTGTTGTATTAATTTTGGTAATTAATAAAATCTTTTTTTCTTTTTGAAATTCATCCTGGATATACTGGGGTGGTAGAGGATTAGGCCCTAGATGGGTTGAACCTCTATAAATCGACGCGTGTTGTTTACTTCCCGCACCTTTACTATTGTATTGGCTTGTTTGATTCGAAAAAGAGGGCTAAATCGAGAAAATGAAGATAATCTATTCACCCCCCCTCTAGATTATCGTAGCCGCTTGGACTTACAGTCCCGTGCGTGGCCGAGCTCCAGTCTGAGACCATGCTACTACCACTAAGGGTAAAGATGTGGATTTAGAATAGTGGGTGCAAGTCAAGAAGCAGACAGCCCGAGCAGGTCGTTCTCCGGAATGGGGTATATCTAATTTGCATGTTCAAATTAATAATCCTTTTGAGATTCTGAGGGACGAGGATGAACAAATTCCTCATGAAAAGATTAATTCGGAGCAAGTTCGAACTCGCGGGGAGGGTCAAGTCATAACAAGAGTAATGGTGATTGCATGGGAGATACTAATCATGCAGGGGCAATAAATACTGATCGAAGGATGATTCTTCATCAACCATTATAGCAAAATTCAGTGGTATAATATGGTTATGGCTGCAAGTTTAGATGATAAAGGTAAAGAGAGCTTGCAACGAGCTATGGACGCAGTCTCACGTTGTATGCCTATTAATGACTATGAGTTTAACATTGCTACTCCGTCGGAGAGTTTCCAAGCGATGATGGCAGCCGCACGAAAACGCTGGTCAGATATGGCGGAAGAGGAGGAACAAGAAGACGAGGAACAAGAAGAAGTTTTAAAGACAAAGATTGGTGACCCCTCCACCACTCCGCTTGTCTTTCCCTCATGTGATTCTTGTAAGCTCGAAGTCTATGTCACCGTGGCTCGTGGATCATGGGTCGATATTCCATAGGCTACATTGCACCATCAAGAAGATACTTTCGAAAGCATGTCTTAAAAACAACTAACATTGTCATTCAAGATCTTCTAAAAATAGACGTCCTCGTTTAAATCGCATTTTTAAGTTATTTTTTTGTTGTTTCCTTTTTCTCAATTTTAATATTTTCTTTCCTTTCTTCTGTGACGGTTTGTGATCGTGACTTTTCCTTTCTTTTATATATTTCTATTTATTAAAAGAAATGCTTAGTTTACTTGAGAAACAGGTTGACTCCAGCAAGAAAATTCCAAATTGAACTAATTTACGTATGATATTTCCCGACAGCTTGAACATGTAAATATTGTATATGCTTCAATGGATAAGTGCTTTTTGTCTTGTTTTTAACATAAGTGTACTCTTTACATTGACAAGTGAAGAAATACCTATCACAACATTACCACTGGTTATATCTTTTAGCCTAAAGAAGTTCTGAATTTTGTTTATAAAAGAGTAAGAAATATTAGCTCTACTTCAAGATAATTTTTTAATAATTGGTTCAACTCATGATCAATTCCGCAATAAAGTTAAAGATTTCCTAACTGAATTTATACTAGCTAGTTTAGAAATTAATTACCTTTGTACACAGTTGTGACCAAACCAAAAATAAAGTTTTAGGGGGCGGAATATGTTTTTCTTAAAACTAGATAAAAAGGTATTATTATTATTTTAGTGAGGACAAAATTTTAAAATTTAATAATTTTATATTAAAAAAACTATAGTAATCAAAAAAATCGAAGTTGAGGAGGAGCGGTAGGCTGTTTGTCACCCTTGACTATGTCCTTGATACGCACGATATAATTTACATGATTTATATCACTTTTTTCCTTTTTTTAATATGTTGGAAGTGGTTATTCTAATGAGTTTGCTTTATATTAATCCTCAATTTTTAAATAATTTTTTTATATAGTTTTGATTTAATATTTTATATTGTATCCATTATAGTTTCTCGTTTGTCTTTTCATTCATTTGATACTTTAATAAATCCAAATTTGCTTGAACACAATATTAAAACAGAAGATCTAGACTGATCACAACAAGGACAATAGAAAATCCATCACGCAATTTGCAAAGTTGGTATTAAATATTTCAATAATTCTCAAAACTAACCTAAGAGGCTACTAATCTATTCAATTAATATCCATATTAATGAAGAGATTATTGAAAAAGGATACACATTGAAATGCCATACATCAACTTGCCTTAATCCCACCCACCATCAACCTTCCTTTTAACCTTTCTTCTTCACGTACACAATTCTCATTCTCTGCACAACAATGGTGACCCTCCGCCCACTCTTCTCCACTTTCATCTCATTCTTCATCCTCCTATTCCACCTCAGTTGCTTCGTCTTCTCCTCTCACAGTCCCCGCCACCACCACCACCACCGCAGCGTTTCCTCCTTCCGGTTCAAGAGAAAACTCGCCGCCTCAAAAACCACCGTCATTTCTTTCATCAAACGCCTCTTCTCCTCCTCCGCCGCCAAGCTCAGCTCACAACCGCCACCACCACCAGCCTCCATACCATCGCCGTCTTCCTCTGCCCGTTCCTTACATTTATCCAATTACAATTCCCAATTAAATTCGCGCACCGACATCTGGCCCTGCTCCGTCTGCGGCGAAATCTTCCGGGCCCCACCTCTCCTCGAGCAACACCAATCGGCGGCGCACGCGGTCTCAGATCTCGTGGACGGCGAAAACATCGTCCGGATCATATTCAAATCGGGTTGGCCCGACCCGGCCGCCAAACCCCCAATCATCCATCGAATACTCAAGATCCACAACAGCCCCAAAACCGTCAATCGATTGGAGGAGTACAGAGAGCGCGTCAAATCAAACGCCGCCGCCGTGGCGGCGAGTTGTAAGACGACGAAGACTCTAATAATTAGGGACGAGCGGTGCATCGCCGACGGCAACGAGCTGCTGAGATTTCACTGCACCACCTTCGTGTGCGAATTGATTCCGGCATTTGCGGCCAGCAGTATTGCAGCTTGTGCGGGATTATCAGGAGCGGATTTTCGCCGAAGATGGACGGAATCTCGACGCTGCCGACGAGCTACAGGGCGCACGTCGCCGTGCCGGAGGACATCGAGGAGGAGTTCGAGTTCATGCACGTGAAGCGGGCCATGCTCGTTTGTCGGGTCATAGCGGGTCGGGTAGGATGTGACCCGTGTCTGGTGGACAAGGAGGATTCCGGGTTCGACTCGTTGTTGGCGGGTCGGGGAATGGGACGGTTGGAGATGAGGAGGATGATGATGAGCTGTTGGTTTTTAATCCGAGGGCTGTGCTTCCTTGCTTTGTGATAGTGTACACTGTGTAACTGTAATATAGTTAGAACAATTAGTGGCCAATGGGATTTTGCCGCGTGTAGTATCGTGCAGTCAATTTCGATTATTTGTTAATAGTGTGTCTATGCCTTTCAATTCGGAAGGAGTTTTTATTACAGATTATGTTATTGCATCGTTTATAACTAAATTAATCTGATGTGTTACGTGTATATTTGTAGGTAAAATATTATAATGACGAGAAATTGATATAGTACATAAAAGATGCAATAAAATTTACAATGAATAATAATATAATAGGTATGCTCCATTTTCGAGATTAACGGTGGCGATCAAATTTGGACGGAACCTACATTAGAAACGCACAGATCAATAGATCATTGTACTGTTCGGTTGCTAACTCAAATTTGAGGGGCAAAACTCGAAAGGTAAATGACATTTGAAGTATTTTAAAAAGTCTAGTCAAATATAACATTCAATTGCAATTAGTTGGAAGATGATTTAACCATTAATTTGTTCTTTAAATCTCCTTTAGGAATAATATCGGATGAGATCTTGTATTAAGATGGTGTTTAATCTCCTATTTACAAGACGGATGATTGACACGTGTATAGTAAGTTCCATATTAAAACCCACAATTTAGGCGTGATTTATGCTCCAAAATTAATATGGTAACTACTATACACGTGGCAATCATCCGTGTGGTGGGAAGGAGATGAACACCATCTTCGAATACAAGATCCCATCCTAATAATATGCATGTTTCAATTTGTTGTGTGATATCTTCTATTCTAAACTATGTTTAGTCTCATATACAAATACATTAAATACACACCAAGCGTACATTAATTAACTCATCAATTCACTTGACGCTTGTGTGGTGATGATATTTGGAATATGAGAGTACACATAATTTGAAAATCCAAAATTTTGTGTGATCAAGTTGTATGTAGAAGTGTCAAAATGAGCGCGGCCCGACCGCCCTGAGAAAAAGGTCGAGTTGGGATGCATTTTTTGAGACCCGAAATGAAGTGGACCTATTTAGCCTTGAAAATTCGCCTCCCCAATCGGCCAACTTTTTATATGTATTTCCATGGCTTTGGGCCTCAAAGTAGTGGCCCGATAGAATCTCGCCTAGTTCGGATCTTTTGACCCAACCCATTTGACAAATTTTAGTTGTATGTTATGGTGGAACAGATTAATATTAAGACTTGCGGCGGTGTGGGAGGCTTGATATCGGTGGGAGCATGTGGTTGGATAGAGGGAAGCTCAACATCGAACAATCACTTGGAGATAACTCCTTGTGCACGGTAGTTGAGAATATTAGGACATGAAAGTCATAATGCATTTCTCGCGGTTTACATGGGTCCAATTCTTGAGGGGCCATGGTTGTTTTCCGATGACTAATTATGTGGAAACATGAAATCTCGATATAAAAAATATGGAGGCAAAGATGCAAAACTATGCCGTCAGTGATTAAAACGAGTTAAATAATGGCTCAGACTATAAAAAATTATGCAAGTGCATCTATAAAATTCCAACAAGAGAGGCCCCCCGTTTTTTTGACAAGTGCTGATTTGGGTATTAGCAGTTGAGTGGCAATGAATAATCCATTTCCATCTCATCTCTCTCAGGCCATTATTGTACATGCCCCCACATTGCACATAATTGTACTTCAATCTGTTTGCTGCTAAGCAAAGGAGGGCCATGCAACAAATTGCAAGCTTTTTTCACTACAGTAGGACACCATGTAATGCCAGTCCATTGTCGCCAATGGCGTAGCCAGGAAATAAATAGGGATGGGCCGATACATAAAATTAGGGTGTGCCAGATAAAAAACTACAAAAAAACCACGTAAATATTAAATAAAAAAAATTTCTAAAAATAATTTACCTATTAATTTTTTTTTTTAAAAAAAATGTTGGGGTGGGAGGGAGCGGCGCCAGGGCTTGGCTACGCCAGTGATTGTTGCTGACCATTCATCAGCCGTTGATGTTGCCAAATTCCACATTACTTTAGCTTTTTTAAGTCGAAACATAATTATTTTTGCACTAAACTCTTGTTCCAACTTGAGAAATTTTTAGAGGTGTTGACGCCCGTTTTTGGCCGGTGACATGTTTCGTGTGACGAGGATTGAGATGAGACAGTAATATAACTGGAAATACACCGAAAATTGGAATTAATTTGCATTTTATTGATTAGGACTAAACTGGAACTCTTGGCCATTGTCAGCAAAAAGTATTTTCTACGGAGCAATTATTGAATTTGTCAAAAGCACTACAAGATCCATCACCGATTGAATCAGTTTGTCGTCATTTACCAGAAGATTACCGACTGATCACCGACGTGTATGTACAAACCCATATTATAAAATATCACCGATGGAACACCGACGAAAATTAACGACGGGCAATATTCTCTCGTTAATTTGATGGCAAAGTTTTCTGAAAATTATGACACCCAAATTTCCCGACAAATTGACAACGGATTACCTACAAGCAAACTACCGACGGAAAAATTCGTCTTTGTTCACCTACGGATATATTATTGAAAAACTAGATGGTGTATATCGAATGGCTGAAACAAATCGAGCAGAGTAACAGTATGAAAGACGAGGCAAGAGTTGGACTCTTTGTCTTTAAGATGAAATTGCCCGCTCGCCACGCTCACTTCTGTGTAACGAAAAACGGCAATCGCCTCCAAGATACGACTTGCGTCTTGTGATAGCAACACTACAAATCACAAGACACGTCGAACTTTATAGTGTTTTGAACTCTCAGAACTTATGCAGAAATGCTAGAGAATTTTGAATTTATTTCAAGTAATGAAATGGGTTCTGGGGACTGCCTTATATAGAGCCTCATATGCCTTTTTTTCGTGATGGTGTGACCCAACCAGACTGTCGATCGCACCGTGATCAGCCAGTGATCGATGGTCCAGATCGCATCCAGCTGGTACACGCCCCTTGGTACGCACCTCTGCACACTAGATAGTCGTGTCCAGTCATGGTTCCCCGTCAGTGAACTAACGCATCCTATCAACACCACGTGTTGCCACTCAGACGACTCTGCCAAATCACTGCTGTTAGGAAATTTATTTTGTAGATTTTGATGATACCATGTAAAACTTAAACTAGGAAGTTGGCACCCCATTTCCTTGTAATTTGTATTGTAATAGATAGAGCTGGAAAAGCTGAGTCAAGTAAGCTATGCCAAGGATTACAAGAAGTCAACTGCAGACTGTGAGAAGACTCTGTTGTGTGTCAGTTGAGTAAGGCCATAAAGGAAGTCAAGGACTCGACTGAAGGAGAGTTGGCTGGGGAACAACTGTAAGAAGTGTCAGTCAAGTCAACTCAAGAAGCCAAGTCTCAAGTTGAAGTGACAGTTGAGTCAATCCAATGATTGGAGCAGACTCAAGTCACCTGGGATAAAGCGTGATCTTACCAAGACAACTGACTTAGATCCGTTGATTAAAGTCAAGAATATTACTCAATATAGTAATATGTCAAGAGCTACCAGGTCTAAAGTGTTTGTTCCTGAATTATGCAAACGAAATGAACCAATGGAAAATACTGCACCTTGTGTCAGACACCTACAATGCTGCGAAGACATTTAATACGAGGAATGATCAACATCAAGGATTGCAGACCAAGACAAGACAAGCCAACGAACACAAAGTGACATTTGAAATCTGTCTATCTCTTCAACGGGCAAAATTTCAAATGTACACTACAAAAGGCTGAGGAAGTTATTGAGAAGAGGTTACCTAAACCACGAACAAGCAAGCAATATTCAAGCATTTAACCTGCAATATTCTTAGAGACATTCAAGCAATTTCTCAAGACTCAAACTCGAAGAAACTCGATCCAACACAAGCCGTGAAGGAGAGATAACTTCTACCTGTTGAAGAGGAAATATTTGAAGAAGCAAAGAGGTCTACTTTCCAAGTCAGGATTGTAGAACGGTTCCAGGTCGAACCATTATCAAGTTTGTTGGAGGGCTTCGTGATCAAATCCAAGAACTTGAGAAGTGAGTAAGAGCAAATCGCACCGCTGAAGAAAGTTGAGTCGCAAGAGAAGCCAACTAACCGTGTGATCAAGCGTCGTCTCCGGATCGCTTTCACCGCTTTGTAAACGATCTGTTACATAGTGGATTCCTCCAGGAGTTGGAGTAGAGAGGATTAGAATAATTACCCCATCTTCGAACCTCTATAAAATATTTGTGTCATTTACTTTCAGCAAACTTACTTTCCTGCATATTTACTTTATATCTGTTGTCAGTATTATATTTGCTATCCAACTGATAAATAACCAAGTGCTACAGAAAAACTAAGTGTTTAAAAACAAGCTAAAAACTAAACAAAGGGTGTTAAGTCTTCCGCTATTAAAAACCAATCAGCCAAGTTAAGTATTTGGCTTGAGCAACCAAGTTATACTATCAACAGCTCTATCGAGTCTGTTGAGTGGGTAACTTAGCTGAAAAGCCAACTTAGCTGTCCATCAAGGACACATCTATTTGAGTCAACTCTGTTGAATAATTTTAAAGGACTAGAATCAAAAATTTGGTAAGGTTTATTCAACCCCCCCTTCTAAACTTTACTTTACACCCATTGAGACCTACAACTGCCACCTGAGCTGCCCTGCAATGTCGCCGAGCCACTGGACTGAACCTTGGTTTGATTTTCCAAAACTTTAAGGCTCCTCAAAGCTCCTCGCGATGATGCATACGTGCGAAGTGCAAAGTGTACCTCTAAAGCACCCAATGCGACTATGTGCGATGAGTGGGGGGTCGAGCACGGGCTCGGCTCCGGCTCCGATGTCCTTGGTGCTATTTGAGATAGCTAAAGTCTAGTCAAAATTGACTTGGTCCACTAGGGTGTACCATAAGGAGCTCCACATGATTACTCCTTATTAGTGGTGAAGCTCTTTATAAACTAGTCAAACATATAATATGTTTCCTAGGTAGGACATGGCTTTCCATATTCCCGCCCTTTTATATTCCATATATAAAAGGCATTTAAATGGCTAACTTCATGCATTTATTTCTCATTCACCGACACTGGTTTTGACTCCCTTCTATCTTCTTCGGTTAGACTCCGGTAAGGGATCTTGGGCTTGTATTCTGCAACCTCTTTTTCATGAGATTTTCTTTGGGCATGTCATCCTCCACGTATTTCGCATGGCGGCATTGGCATAATCATGCTCATGTGGAAAAATGATGGTGATTGCCTTTACGTGCTCCCCCCTCGGGTTTGGCTCGGTATTACCCGGCAAACTACCTTGTGGCCTTTCGGAAATCATCTTCGCAATCGCCTATTTGATTTTCCGTTATGGATAGATGCCTCTTGATTTCTCAAGGATGTTTCCACCGCCGAATCGGGTATCTTGATTGCACAAACTTTGTTATAAGATCTTCCAAGTTAGGCTTACCCCGATTTGGGCCGAATCCGGAGACGTGTGTAGATCAAGATTGGGATTAGGTCGTGGTTGGCCTTGGTTTCCCCAACCGAAATTAGGATGTTGTCTCCACCCAAGATTATATGTGTTCTTTGTAAGGATTACTTGGGTAATTTACGCCTTGATTCCCAACGTAATTAGCCCTGCTTCGGCAGGTATTGTGTGTGGGCGAGCCTAATGATTATGCAATCCTCCACAAGTTTCACAAGATAAAACATGCGGTGGTGGTGGTTTAGGAGTCGCTAGATCGTCGATCTTTTGGGCAAAAGTTTCGACATGTGCGGCTAGTGTAAACCACCAGATTCGCATTATACACACCAACAGACACTGTTAGTTTTACCTCGTATGGATTGCCATTGGTAGCCGTTCATGGCCATTCCTCGATCAAATCCCGAGCGGCTTCCTCGGCGTTTTGTTATTAAGAGTTCCCCGGCCGCCGCATCGATCATTTGTCTTGTTGCGAAAAGTAGCCCATTATAAAATGTTTGGACTTGCATCCAAATAGGTAGGCCATGGTGTGGGCACTTTCGCAATAATTCCTTAAATCTCTCCCAAGTATCGTATAAAGTTTCATCGTGCATTGAGTAAATGAAGAGATTTCGTTCCTTAATCTTGCGGTCTTTGCTTGGTGGGAAATACTTCAAAAGGAATTTTTCGCCATAATATTCCATGTTGTAATTGTTCCTTTTGGCAAAGTATTTAACCACTGCTTTTGCTCGTCCCCAAGAGAAAATGGGAATAAGCGTGGCGGATGGCATCATCGGAGACCCCGTTGATTTTGAAAGTGTCGCAAATTTCAAGAAAATTCGCGATGTGATTATTGGGATCTTCATCCGTAGACCGTCAAATTGGACAAGATGTTGCACCATTTGAATAACGTTGGTTTAATTTCAAAATTGTTGGCGGCAACGGCGGCCTTACAATGCTTGACGTCGTGCCATCCATGGATGGCTTGGCGTGTCGTACATAGTTCTTTGTTCATCCGCCATGGCAAAATCTTTGATTTCGTCTATATATCCTCCTCGTAGTCAGTATTAATGCTTTCTCCGTGTTTCTATCGGCGATTTCGCACTTCCCGCCTCGACGACGAGTAGGCATGCACTTTGCGGTAAATAAAGAGGATAAGTGTAATCCAAGACTTACAAAGATAGATAAAAAGAAAGACAAATGATGAAATAAAATAAAAAAATGATTAAATTAACAAAAATAAGGTGTTCTTAATATTACAATCCCCGACAACGGCGCCAAAACTTGATGGCTCAAAAGCTACCTTTAAAACCGTAGGCAAGTGCACCTATCGTTTTATAGTATAGATTATTGAGTACCGAGTGTCATTCCCACGAGGATTGTAAGTACTAATAATTACCGTCTTTTTGTTATTTAATCTAACAATTTTCGAGTTTTTGTTTGATGAAAAGGAAAACAAATTATAAATTGTAAAAATGAAGAAAGATTTGTAAAATAAGAAATCAAGAGATAAAAATGTGTTTGAATGTAAATCCTTCTAGAATGTTTTTGTGATTTGACAAGTTAAAAATACAACCGCAAGCCCTTAAGCAAAAAACCAACCTCTTTTAATAAAATCTCATGTCTTGTGGACCGTAGAAATTCCCAATTTAAGTTAAACCCTTTTTCAAGGCGAAAAACTTCTAATCTCAAGTTGATTAATCAAATCTCTTTCTAGTTAAAACCCCAAGACAAAGATTATAACGATTTGTGAATTCCCATATTAGGTTTGACCCTAATCCGGAAGATTTATGTCGTCCCTATATCTAGGATTGCATGCAACTCTTTTCACTTATATAGGTTCTATTTCACCATGAATCTCTCGATTTCCCGGATGAAAAATAAACTTCAAATCAATATTGCGCATATATCAATTCGAATGAACGAAGCATAATATAAGTGAATCACACAAAATATGAAGATTTTATTAAAAACATACACACCTTAATCACAAATCCATTCTAGAGTTCATTACATTCAAACACTAGAGTTTAGCTACACATGATTTTGACCAAAGAATAAATTACACAAGAAGATTTAAGTATTGTAGACATGGTGTACTTATCTTTCTCAAAATCTCAATTGACTTCTTTCTTGATTGATGATGTTGCTCCAAGCCTTCTTCTCCAATATTGCCCCAAGCTTTCTCCTCCAAGACCCCTTGATCCCAATTCTACTTAATGAAATGAATACAATGAATATTTCCTGAGTATCTAATGAATGAATCTCCCAATTTCAACCCTTGGCTTTTATAGGCAACCAATACATTGATAGTATTTCTTTTTATTAAACAATCACCCCATTTTCCTTGTTGGTTGGTGAATTCTTGTATTCAAGTGATGAGGAGGGGACATGGAGACATGTTTCAAAAAATAGGGTGTTAAAAGTGTACAAAAGTGGCCAAAATGGGTTGGTTGGTGAGTTTTCCCCAAATTCCGCAAAGAAAAGTTGCAAAAAGAGGTCCCGGACACGCCCGTGTCGCCCAGAACGGCCGGGCCGTGCTGTTTTATCACACAGGGAATCAGGGAGACATGGTCGTGCTTCCCAACACGGCCAGGCCGTGTCTCTGGACACGGCCGTGTTGGGGAACACGGCCTGGCCGTGTCGGAGGCTGTTTTGTGCGAAAAATCGAGTTTTATAGCTCCCGCATGGCCGTGTTGCCCGACACCCCTGCCCGTGTTGGACCAAAAAGGCCCCGAAATGACGCGTTTGGCTTGGAATTTCGAGCGTTTTTGCAGCCTTAAACTCCCGGTATGTTTTGACATGAATCCATGGTCCGAAATTCACCAAAATTAGCCCCGAATGGTCAATCTACATCAATAAAAGCACCTCGGAGTAATATGAACTATGTACAATCAAAAATTTACAAAACTAACAATAAAATAACTCGAATTCTACTCAAATATACACATAAAACGTGCATAAAAAGACCCTTATCAATTGTATTCTTCTATTACAACTGGATATCTTGAGTAATGTAATCCATAATTTAAGGTGAGTCTTAGATACCTAAGAACCCTTATCAATGCCTTCCAATGGTCATTTCCAGGATTACTCGTAAATCTACTCAGTTATTAAATGCGTAGGCAATATCCGAATGTGTGCAGTTTATTACATACATTAGACTGCCAATAATCCGAGAATATTCTAGTTGAGATACAGGCTCACCCTGATTTTTAGCTAAGTGTAAGCTTAAATCAACAGGCGTTTTAGCTAGAGGAAAGCTTAAATCAACAGGCGTTTTAGCTGGAGGACTGTCATAAGCATTAAACTTTTGAAGTACCGTCTCAATATAATGTGACTGTGACAAAATAAGCCCATCAGATGTTTTAGAGATCTTAATTCCCAGAATAACATCTGCTACACCCATATCTTTCATATCAAAATGTTTGGTCAACATTTTCTTAGTATTCATGATTATATCATGATTACTACCCATAATCAACATGTCGTCAACGTAAAGACAGACAATCACATAAGCATTAGGTGTGTCTTTAATGTAAACAAATTTATCACACTCATTAATTTTGAAACCATTCAACAGCATAATTCTGTCAAATTTCTCGTGCCATTATTTCGGAGCTTGCTTAAGGCCATACAATGACTTAACGAGTTTGCACACCTTCTTCTCCAGCCCAGGAGCAACAAACCCTTCGTGTTGTTACATGTAGATTTCTTCTTCTAATTCACCATTTAGAAAGCCTTTTTTACATCCATTTGGTGTATCTCAAGGTTATGCAACGCAACAATAGCAATGAGAACTCTAATAGATGTGATTCTTATCACAGGTGAATACGTATCAAATAAATCAAGGCATTCTCTTTGTTTAAATCTTTTAGCTACTAATCTGACCTTGTATTTATCAATAGTTCCATCAACTTTATATTTCCTTTTAAGGATCCATTTGCATCCTAAAGGCTTATTTCCCGGTGGGAGATCTACCAACTCCCAGGTATGATTTTGTATAATGGGATCAATTTCATTATTAATAGCTTATTTCCAGAATGGAGCTTCTGGACTGGACAATGCTTCACCAATTGTCCTTGGTTCATTTTCTAACACATAAGTTAGAAAATCTGCACCCAAAGACTTTGTTATTTTAGCCCTTTTATTGCGTCTTGGTTCTTCATCACTTTGATGATCACTATCTGCAATATCAGGTGTTCTTTTACCAGAATTAGCTTCTTTTCTTTCTTGACAAGGAAACATGTCTTCAAAAAATACATCGCATTTCTTAACTCAATAATTGTACCTTTTTGTACATCTGGAATTGCTGATTTATGCACTGAAAATCGATATGCACTACTGTTATTAGCATATCCAATAAAAATGCAGTCGATTGTTTTAGGCCCTATCTTGATTTGTTTTGGCTTAGGTATTTCTACTTTAGCCAAACACCCTCATGCTTTAAGGTATTTGTAGGAAGGTTTTTCGACTTTTCCATAACTCATACGGAGTTTTATCTTTATTTTTGTGTGGTATTTTATTAAAAATGTGGTTAGCCGAGAGAATTGCTTCCCCTCACAATTCTAAGGTAAACCCGAATTTATCAACAAAGCATCCATCATCTCTTTAAGAGTTTGGTTTTTGCATTCACCAATACCGTTTGATTGTGGTGAATAAGGAGCTGTCGTTTGATAAATAATACTAGAATCTGAGCAAAATTCATCAAAATGAGCTCCATATTATCCACCTCTATCGCGTCAAATTATTTTAATTTGTTTGCTACGTTGATTTTCAACCTCATTCTTATAGCTTTTAAAAGCTTCTAAGGCCTCATCTTTACTTCTCAAAAGATATACATAATAGTATCTTGTGCAATCATCGATAAATTTAAAGTAACAAAATACTTTTTCCCACCTTTAGTTTGCACAAACCGTAAATCACATATATCACTTTGAATTAACTCTAGAGGTTCCCAGAGTTCTTTCCACCGAGTGGAATGGTGTTTTGGCCATTTTTTACTCAACACAGATTTCACACTTGTGATGTGAATCTATTTTAAAATTAGGTAATTCCAAGTTTACTAACCTTTTCAAAGTTTTAAAATTCACATGCCCTAATATAACATGCCATAAATTTGAACACTCAAGCAAGTAAGAAGAAGTATTAATTTTATTGCCTTCAAAGTTTCGGAGTACATTCATTACATTCATCTTGAACAGTCCATTTTCTAAGTACCCATTCCCTATAAACTGCCCATTTTTCATAAGTACAAACTTTTGAGCCTCAAATACTAGTCTAAACCCTGCCTTGACCAACAACGATCTTGACACTAAATTCTTCCGAATGTCTGGAACATGAAGGACATCAACGAGGGTCAGCTCCTTGCCCGAGGTCATCTTCAGCACCACCTTGCCAAGACTGACAATTTCAGAAATTGCATGATTCCCCTTGTATAGCTTCCTTCCGTTGATAGGAGTATACGTTTAGAACATGTCTTTGTCGGAGCATATGTGGCGTGTAGCACTTGTATCCACCCACAATTCTCTCGGGTTATCCACCATGTATCACATGTTGGCTTCAAACACAACAGCCGATAGATTAAGCTCGGACATATCAATTGGCACTGATTTGTCCTCGGTCACATGCACGTGGTTCCGATTGGCTTTTGTAACGACCCAATTTTTATGAAATTAAAGTACTCTAAAAATATTAACAAAACACAAATTTATAAATTAAAGTGATTCCAATAATTATAAAAAAGGTTGATTTAGAATTTTTAATTCTTAAGGGAAAAATAATAATAATAATAAT
This sequence comes from Rehmannia glutinosa, assembly GCA_016081115.2. NCBI lineage: Eukaryota > Viridiplantae > Streptophyta > Magnoliopsida > Lamiales > Orobanchaceae > Rehmannia > Rehmannia glutinosa. Next base: position 30,899,344 of record CM071934.1, on the reverse strand, counting down.
AATAATACATCTTCCAAATTAAATATCCAACAATTATTCCAAGCATAAATCAGAAAAATTAAAGACATAAATCCAAAATTTTAGTTCGATCATAATTATTTAAAATATAAATATAACATGATTTATTCCACCATCCACAACATCATATCTTGACCAATGATTCCTCAACTTGAAAGTCATGATAATAATATGGGTAAGCTTCATCTCGCTTCGAGAGTGATATATCTGTCAATATTTAATATAACATGAAAAATATTCACATAATTACAACAATAAATTCATTAATTTCCTCTTTTTTCTCTGACTGGCCAGTTCCTACATATAGCATTGCGGGTTCACCCCGAATATACGTTTGATCCCGGACCCTTTTCATGGCCCCTATCTTATATGAATTTATTTCCTCTTGACATATATTGCAATTACTAAAATACAATGACGAAACATCAAATAAAGACAAATAATTTAGAAATCTCTACCTTAATAATCACAGATATTCGATGTAGAAAAAATGAACAATAAAAGTCCAAGTCCTCGACCCCTTCGTTTTCTTCGTTAAATAAATATATATAATTAATATATGATTTTAATAAATTGAACAAAATAAAATAATTTGTAAAAATAAAATATTGAAAGAATCTTGTGAATTGGGATATATATATATATGAAACTTGAATAAAAAAAATAAAACTATTATTACCTTATAATTCTTAGAAATATGGTGTAAAATTTATGTAAGAAGTTATACATATTTATACTAATTAATTCTAACTTCTAAACAAACTCTAAAATAGCCCCTACATTAAACCCCTAAACTAACCCCTAACTAACCCCTAACATAACCTCTAATTTAACCTCTAAGTAAAATATTGATTATAATATTAATAATTATCACAATAAAGATAATGATAAAAATATAATAAATATAATATGTATATAATTTTATTGAGAAAGGATACTCATAATATTATTGATAATTATTAGTCTAATAAAGATAACAATAATATTAATATTTAAGTGTTCTAATTATTATTTTTAAAAAAAAATTGGGATATTACAACTTTCTTAGGAAGACGACAATCTTTAGCCTTGTGATTCGGCTTTCTACAGTTGAAGCAGTTCCCTTTGAACTTTTTAGCCTTCCCCTGTTTCTGACCATTCCCTGGGTGCTTTCTCTTATTGCTTGCATTGGGCTCCACCAATTTTGCCTTTGCCTCCATTGGAAGCTTGCCAGACTTAATTTCAGACTTGCGACTATCTTCTTCAATTTGCAATCCGACAATTAAGTCTTCAAGCCCCCATCTCATTCCGTTTATGCTTTAGGTAATTTTCAAAATCCTTCCACAGAGGCGGTAGCTTTTTGATAATAATAGCTACTTGAAAGAATTCCCTCAACACCATTCCTTATGCAATTATATCGTGCAGAATGAGCTATATCTCTTGAACATGGCTGATCACTGTCTTAGTGTCAACCATCTTAAACTCACGGAATTTGCCGACAATAAATTTCTTTGTGCCAGCATCTTCCGTTTTGTACTTTTCCTAAAGAGCTCCACAACTCTTTTGCAATCTTTACCGAACAATACATATTATACAATGTGTTGTCCAGTCCATTGAGAATATAGTTCTTGCATAGGAGTCGTTTTGACTCCAAGCATCGAACGCCATTCTCTTTTCTTTATCAGTCTCCACTTCCCCCCCACAGTTGGAGCATCATCCATCAAGAAACGAGCAAGGTTCAGAGTAGTAAGATAGAACATCATTTTTTGTTGCCATCTTTTAAAATCTGAACCACCAAACTTCTCTGGTTTCTCTCCCGATGTTGGTGCTGGAACGGATTGTGCTGGAACTGATGATGATGAAGCCATTTGATACACACGAGAATTTCATCTTAAACTGTTGGAAAACTGGATGGTGTATATCAAATGGCTGAAACAAATCGAGCAGAGTAATAGTATGAAAGTCGAGGCAAGAGTTAGACTCTTTGTCTTTAAGACGAAATTGGCCCACTCACGGTGTTAACGGAAACTGGCAACCGCCTCCCAAGATACAACAACTTACGTCTTGTGATAGCAATACTACAAAATCACAAGACACTTCGAACTTTATAGTGTTTTGAACTCTCAGAACTTATGCAAAAATGCTAGAGAATTTCGATTTTTTTTTCAAGTAATGAAATGAGTTCTGGGGACTGCCTTTTATAGAGCCTCATATGCCTTTTCATACTGGGTGTGACCCCCAGTTCGGATCAACCAGGACTGTCAGATCACACCCTGTGATCAACAGTTGCGATCTGATGGTCCATATCGCATCCAGAAGGTAGAAAGCTCCTCAAAGCTCTTCGCGATGATGCGTACGTGCGAAGTGCAAAGTGCGCATCTAAAGCGCCCAATGCAACTATGTGCAGTGTGCGCGGGCCCATGCTCTGGCTCGGATGGTTCTCTGCACCATCCTCGGTGCTATTTGAGCTATCCAAAGGCTAGTCAAAATTGACTTGGTCCATTAGGGTGTATCATAAGGAGCTCTACATGATTACTCCTTATTAGTGGTGAAGCTCTTTATAAACTAGTCAAATATTTAATATGTTTCCTATGAAAGATATGGCTTTCTATATTCCCACCCTTTTATATTCCATATATAAAAGGCGTTTAAGTGGCTAACTTCATGCATTTATTTCTCATTCACCCGACATTGGTTTTGAGAAATTTAAAATACTAAACTCATCTACCCGTAGTGTAGATTATGTTTATCTCACTTATTTCATCCAATGAATAAATGAACCCACTTAAATAATTGATCAAAATCGGATCAAAATCCAATTTCTCAAAACCAATTCCAACACATATTTCATCAGTAAATAACAACGGATTAGCAATACATTTCTATCAATCATTTGCCGATAAAATAATCCATTTTATGTACCGATGGATTTTTACGTCATTTAATACCGAAGCGGATTAGCGACAAATTTGAATAAAAATAAAAATTAATAATAAGACCAAACTAAAAGGTGAATCCCAATTTTAGGGGTGTCATGAATATAGTATAATCAAACATAATACTGTTCAAGTTTCTTAAAAAATCATAGAGCTTAAAAGTTTGTGTTTGAATTATATTTAATTATTAATAATCGAGTCTACCTTGGACGAGCTCTAGTCGAATAAAACACGAATAATCATTATATCTATATTATGAGTGGGACACTTGTCATTTCTGGTCTTGCATGGCTGACAATATTATTTTATTATTTGTTGTGTGGTCATAGCATTGTCTTGGCGGTGCGGCACATTTGTTTGCCATCGCCTTTATCTCGATCTCGTTTACTTCGAGCTCGTCTTGCCAAACTTTGTTCTTAAGGCCCCTGGTCATCTTGACCAATTAGGTTACTTATACTTGACCTAGAGAGTTTTTGCTCAGTTGAATGGGATGGCACTTTGTCTTATAACTGGCTCCATATGGATCCAGTCTTTGCCAGCTCTACTCAACTATCATCAATAGGGTCTTCGCATGCTTCTATTATTTTTAGACGTACGAGATTCACAATGAATGAATGATTCTATTTGTAACTCCAGAAAAGGTAAAAAAAAATGATCAATTAGTCCTCTAATTAGGTCCTATTTAGAGATTTGATCCTTTTATTATTTTAATTGTTTTGGATTTCGTATTAATCCGTTGAGAAAAAATCAGAACTTTTGAGAGAGTTACAAAAATTGTACGTTCTTTACCACTTTATAAAACAATCCATATTTCATAAAAGAAGCCCTCACTTTCCACAAATGACCATTTTAATGCGTTATAAAATAAGCCCGACCCCTACATTGTACACATAAATTGAATATTAATTTCTTCATCTTCTTTGTATTTCTTTCATGTGGGAGGTTTACTCTTAATTTCAGTCAAATAGAGGTAGGGGAACTTATCACTTATGCATTTACAAACAAAACCAATCCCTCCAATAGACACATAGGTAAACGTCTGAGTTAGATTAGCTACGCGAATACGTAATAATCTGTTTGTATCCAATTTTTAACTACATATATACCAACATCAACGCAAGAACTAGTGCTCACGTCCCAGGATGAGATCTCATATTCTACTTTCTATTCCACTCCGTATTTCATATGTCGGATGCAAAACACATGTACAATTGTGGCATCATTCTGTACATGTGTCTTTCATCCGATGCAATGGAATAAGAATGGAATGAGAAAAGTGGAATATGAGATCTCTTCCCTCAAGTTCCGGAGAAAATAAATAATACAAGATTTAAACCTAAATTAAATTTCTTTTTGATATATTTGCTTTAATAATGTTCAAACGATATATGGGTCACCAATTCACCATGTAATTGTTTTTTAACAAGAAAGATTGACTTGTGAAGTTTCTGAAAGGAACCAAAGATATTAATTTCGCTACTGATTGATAAAAATTAGTGAATGTAAATGAATTTTATTGTGTACCTTGAAATGATGCAAAATATTGTATTTAGTTTACGATATGGTTGGAAAATTTATGATATGATACATAGATTATTTAAGAATGATCATAAACTTGTGGGCTTTGAGATATTCATAGCGGGTTCACAAATTTAGTCTTTCTACCCTACGAGCTTGCAAAAGCTGTTGAAATGCACAATCTTAACTGTATATATAAATAAATGAGGAGCTTTTGAATTAAGAACTGAATGATAAGAATGACTAGTGAGTCTTTACTGTAAAGAGTTCTATATTTATAGAACAAAATGGCTAGCTATATGAAAGTTGACTAACATAACTAAAATTTTACTAACATAACTAAAAAGCTAACTAATTTTTGGATTCTTGAGTTGGAGCTGATATTTGACACACCCCACAAGTGGTGCATGAATATTAATCATGTCAAACTTGAGTATTAGATGATTGAAAAATGTGAGGTTCCAATGGTTTTGTGAGAATGTCTGCAGTTTGGAGTATGGAAGGAATATGTATAAGTCTGATTAATCCAGCTTCAACCTTCTCTCTCACAAAGTGGCAATGGATTTGTATGTGCTTTGTACGTTCATGATGGCATGGATTATGAGCCATACAATATGCAGACTTGTTGTTTGTATATAATAAAGTTGGTTGATCATGATGTAACTATAAGTCTTGAAGCAAGTAGAGAAGCCATTGAATTTCACATGTCATAGATGCAATAGCCCCATATTCTGCTTCTGCTGAAGATCTGCAAAATGTAGCTTGTTTCTTGGCTATCCAAGAGATCAAGGAATCTCCTAGATAGACAACATATCCCATGACACACTTTCTTGTGTCTAAACATCTCGCCCAATATGCATCATCAAACCTTTTAGTTCTAAAAACGAATTGAAGGAGTAAAAGAGACATTTACTGGATTAGTTTTGAGATATCTCAAAACATATCTCAAAACTCTGTGGGCTGTAGATAGATGTGCTTCTGTTGGTTGAGACATAAACTGAGATAGAGTCTGAATGCAATATGACAAATCCGATCTAGTGATAGTTAAATAGAAAAGTCTACCAACTAATCTTTTGTACTCAGATGTCCTTTGTTGTTAACTCTACTTTGGGATCCATAGGTGTTGAACAAAGTTTGCATCCAAGAAATCCAGAGTCTGTTAATATGTCCAAGGCATATTTCTTTGGCATACGCTTATACCTTTGGAATTTCTGGCAATTTTATTTCCAAAATATACTTAAGAACCCCTAAATCTTTGATGGTAAAAACATTATCCAAATGAGCTTTTATAGCTTTTATTTCCTTGATGCCAACCAGTATAACATCATCAACATAGACATAAAGTACATTAGAAGAGGTAGAATTTACCATGGTGAAGAAAGAGTTATCTGATTTTGACTGAATAAATCCATAAGTAAGAAGACATGAGGTAAGCTTTTGAAACCATTATCTTGAAGCTTGTTTCAAGCCATATAGGCTTTTGTTGAGTTTACAAACTCGTTGTCGGTCACATAACCGGGCGGTTTCATTTATACCTTTTCATTGAGATCACCATGTAGAAAAGCATTGTTAACATCTAATTGATGTAAGAACTAGTTCTTTGTTGCAGCAAAGAAGCTAAAATCAATCTAACATTGTTAGCTTGGTTCTGATGAAAAAAGTATCTCGTGAGGTCCCAAGGGGGTGTGAGTAAGGTTTAGAAGGGGGAGTTGAATAAACCTTACCAAATTTTTGATTTTAGTCCTTTTAAAATTACAACGAGTTGACTCAAACAAATTTGTGTCCTTGAGGGACAACTAAGTTGGTTATTCAAATAAGTTAGCCACTCAGCGGACTCGATAGAGTCATTGATAGAATAACTTCCCATTTTTTTAACCTAAACTTAACTTGGCTGGTTTAGTTTTATCAGCGGAAGACTTAACACCCTTTGATTAGATTTAAGCTTGTTTTAAACACTTAATTTTAGCACTTGGTTATTAGTTAGTTGGATAGAAAATATGATTCTAACAACAGATATAATGTAAGTATGCAAGAAAGTAAATGTGCTGAAAGTAAACGACGCAAATATTTTTATAGAGATTCGAAGATGGGGTAATTCTTCTAATCCTCTCTTCTCCAACTCTTGGAGGAATCCACTAAGTAACAAATCAGTTTACAAAGTGGTAAACAGTCTGGAGACAACCTTGATCACACAATTGGCTTCTCTTGCGACTCAATTTCTTCATAGAGGCATTTTGCGCTGCTACTTGACTCACTTCTCAAGTTCTTGGATTTGATCACGAAGCCCTCCAACAAACTTGATACTGGTTCGACCTTGAACCTTTCTACAATCCTCCTTGGAAAGTAGACCCCTTTTGATTCTTTAAAAGTTTCCTCTTCAACAGATTTGAAGTTGTCTTTCCTTCACAACTTGTGTTGGATCGATTTCCTTCGAGTTTCAGGCTTGAGGATTTGCTTGAATGTACTTGAGGATATTGCAGGTTAATTGCTTGAATAATGCTTGCTTGTTCGTGGTTCAGGTTTTTAAGGTAACCTCTTCTCAATAAATTCCTCAGCCTTTTATAGTGTACATTTGAAATTTTGCCCATTGAAGAGATAGGCTAATTTCAAATATCACTTTTGTTTGTTGGCTTGTCTTGTCTGCAGTCCTTGATGTTGACATTTCCTCGTATTAAATGTCTTGCAGCATTGCAGATTATCTGACACACGGTGTAGTGCTTCCCATTGGATTATTTCTTTTGCACAAATCTGGGACTAACACTTTACACCTGGCAGCTTTGACATGTTACTATTCTGAGTAACATTCTTGACTTTAATCAACGGATCTAAGTCAGTTGTCTTGACTAGACTGCTATCTTTACCCCAGGTGATTTGAGTCAGCTTCCAGTCATTGGATGACTCAACTGTCACTTCAATATTGAGACTTGGCTTCTTGAGATAACTTGACTGACACTTCTTACAACTGTTCCTCAACTGATACTCCTTCAGTCGAGTCCGACTTCCTTTTTGGCTATACTCAGCTGACACACAGGAGAGCCTTCAATCCAGTCCACAGTTGACTTCTTGTATTCCTTAGCATAGCCGACTTGGCTCGGCTTTTCCATTTTATCTATTACAATACAAATTACAAGGAAAATGAGGTGCCAACTTCCTAGTTTAAGTTTTACATGGTATCATCAAAATCTACTTAATAAATTTCCTAACAGTATCAAAATAATCAAGACCTTTTTCTTGTGTGTAACCTTTTGCCACTAACCTTGCCTTGTATCTTTCTATAGAACCATCAGTTCTATATTTTACTTTATATACCCACTTACAACCAACACAATTTTTGTTTTCTGGTAAAGAAGTGAGTGTCCAAGTATTATTCTTTTCTAGAGCCTTCAGCTCAGTTTGCATAGCAGCCTGTGATCGAGAAATTCTTACCGCAAGCGTACAGTGTCAAGTTTTAGTATAGTTTTAGAAGTGGAGTTATCGTCTCCACAGGAATTGGTATCGAATTTTGTACTAAGTATTGTAATTATAATAACTTAATTTTATCTAGAAATCGAAAAGAGATGGATTTTTGTTAAACTAAAAAGAAAGCTAAAATTAAACTAACAAATTGGTTCAGACAAATTATCAAACACTTAAAAGATGAATTCTAGAGGGTTGATTCACCTAGTTATCCCCTATGTTCTCAATCCAGTTTGTTAATCACACGTTATTAATCTATAAGTCGATATTCCTACCGTTTATTACTTCCTCTCTCGAGTGCCAAGTGATCCTAGGTTCCACCTTCGATTTCGATATCTCGTAAAAATTATAAATTAAACCCTACGTGTGGAAGATGAATATTCTATCACGAGCTTAAAAGATTCATAAACCTATCGGTTCTATGAAACCCTAGGTTATGCTATTCTATGGCCAAGCGTTCAATTACCTCTTTGCGAGTGTCAAATCAAACACACCAAATAATCTAAATTATTGATCAAATAATCCGGATGCAATCAATTCAAATAGCACAAATAGATTAAATAACATGCGAATATCATAAACTGAAAATCAAAACATAGGTTCAAATGTAAGTTACATTAATCCCCTAGAAAAACAGGTTTAGCTCATATTGGATGTACAAAAACTCATGAAGTAGAATTATACATTTCAAGAATCGACAAAAAAAACAAAAAAGGAATTGAAAAGAGAGGAGAATGAATCTTCCTTATGTCCAGATGAGAGATGCCTTCAATTGTCATCCCGAACCCTAGCTCCGTGTTTCTTGCCTTACGTTGTGCTCAAAATAATGTCCTCCCCCTATTCCTTGCGTGACTTCTTGTATTTATAGGCCCAAAACCCTCAAAACCCATCAAAACGTAAGATAAGTGACTGTCGCCCTTCAACGCGTGCTGCGGTGCTGCTAATTAAGCGTTGTGGTGCTCCTCTGTGTCGTTTCTGCCCATTTTTCAGGGAGTGCGCTGCATCGCTCAATTTGAGCGCCGCCGCTAGTGGGCGCTTAATTTGAGCTGTGCAGATCGCTCTGCACTTTCAGTGTTTTATTGCGTTTTCTCTTCCTCAAGTGCGACTTCTTCCTTCCAAATACGTTTCGTCCTTCAGCTACCATAACCTGTATCGACTCCCTAACGACACATAATGAAATAAAAAGGACTCAAACGACACTAAAACACCCAAAAACAACGCAAAATCTTAGTCTAGAATACTCAATACATTGGCATAAAACCAACTTAACAGCCTGCCATTCACTACTCTTAACAGCTTGATTATAAGTTTTTGGCTCTACTATCTGACTGATAGCTACTGTAAAACCTTTATGTTTGGAAGATAGTTGAGTTGTAGAAAGATATGTTGCTATGTCATATTGTGTTTTTGCTTTTAACAAAGTGGCTTAATTTGAATGATTTTGGAGTGAAGAAGGCAAGTTGCAATCATAAACCTGTAAATAGTGTGGCATAGTTCTTGTTCTAGTAGACCTTCTTTGATGAACAGGAAAAGAAACATCAGTGGAAATATCAGTACTTTGAGAAATTGAGGAAATAAGAGCCTCAAAATTTTGAAAATCAGTTGGTTGAAGTTCAGTTTGCTGAGAACTTTGAGAACCATTTGGCTGAGTTGCTGGGACATTAGAAAAAAGGTTCTATGTACAAGTTGCTTGTGGAATTATCAGGGAATAAGGGAACATACCTGATATTATTCTCAATGTTTTGAAAGGGAAATATATTCTCACAGAATTGGACATTTCTGGAAAATAATTTTTTTTTTCTGAGAATCAATATCATAAAGTTTATAACTTTTGAGCCAATAGGATAGCCAATGAAAACACATTTTATGGATCTTGGTTCAGATTTAGTTCTTTGACAAGTCAAGGTAGATGCATATGCTAAACATCCAAAACTTTAAAATGACTATAATCACGAACTTTATTGAAAAGATTTTCAAAAGGAGTACAATTATTAAGAACAGAAGAAGGTACTCTATTGATAATATGAGCAGTAGGCACAACACACTCATCCCAAAAAGATAAAGGCACTTTGGAGTGGGACATTAGTGCTCTAGTCACCTGTAATAAGTGTTGATTTTTCCTCTCAACAACACCATCTTGTTGTGGTGTTTCAAACAACTTGTTTGATGAAGTATCCCAAAAGTTTTATAGAAATCAACAAGCATAAACTCATAACCATTGTCATATATGATACTCTTGATTTTAATGTTGAACTGATTTAATACAAGATTATAGAAGTTTTGTAACTGAACATTAGTGTCAGACTTATTCTTTAACATATAAATCCACACACACCTTGAAAATCACCAACTATGCTAAGAAAATACCTATAACCATTGTGAGATGTAGTGGAAAAAGGGCCCCATATATCACAATGTATTAGCTCAAAAACAGTTTCTGAACAACTAGTTCTATGAGAAAAATGAAGCTTCTTCTTTTGCATAATGACATACATCACAGAATGAAATTCTCTGAGTTTATGAGATAAATGGGGAATTAAAGACATCTTATTAACAGAAAGATGGCCTAGCCTAAAATACCATAAGGAAACATCTTTATTAGCAGAAGCAGAGGCAGCTATATAAGGTGTGAAGTGATAAAGTCCATGCAATTCCTTAGCAAAACCAGTCATCTTCAGTGTTTTCATGTCATGTAATTCACAATGAGATGACAATATTTTGACATCATATTTTGAATCTTTAGTGAGGATAGAAATAGATAACAAATTATGAGCAAAAGAAGGCACATGCAGAACATTTTGCAAAGTCAAATCATTTGATAACCTAACTTGTCCAATATGAGTAGCATAAACAATGGCACCATTAGGTAAGTGAATAGGAATGTAAATGGACTGTGGTGTGTTAGTGTAAAGTGAAAAATTGCATATCATATTATGTGGCACCAGTGTCCAATATCCAATTAGTAGTATTTGTGCTTGTAATAGAACATAAGTGCATTGTACATGTGACTGAGGTAGCAGCAGATTTGATGGTTGTCACAGAATTTACAGATTTTGGAACTGGATACTGACTCATTGCAAAAGCTAGAAATTTCTCTACCATTTCATTAGAAAAAAATGCAGAATCGGAGACATTCTTTGAAGGAGAGGAGTCACGAAATTTGCACTAGAGGAATCGGGGATTAATTCTAGGACCTTTAGTCCTTTCCTACTAGATACCCAATAATTTGAGGACACTTGTCAATCATATGCCCAGTATAACCACAATGTGTGCATCTTGCTTTTTTCTTGTCTTTATTCTGAAATCTAGAAGTTGGATTATTTCTTGCCAACATAGCCATTGCAGATTCAGCAGGATCAAGAATGTGAACAACATAATTACTGAGACTTCTTTGAGACTCTTATTGAAGCAATAAAGCATATACCTTTGCAAGATTTGGTAGGGGAATTAAGGAATAATTGACTTCTTATTTGACCATAAGAATCATGAAGGCCAATCTGCAATAATCTCAGGAACTCTTTTATATACTATAATAACGGCGGGAAATTCTCTTGAGATTCTTGCGGTTATGCTAGCAGAATTTGATTCAAAATGTTCTACTTTTTTGTTAGAAAAGGAAAAAGGTATGCTTATGACGTGGCCACCCCCAAAAGTAGGGGTGTGAGAATTTGGGTTTATTTAATAATAATTGTGTTTTAGGGTTAATTAAATTTAATAATTATAATAAAATAATAATTAATCCTAAAACGTTATATAATATAGAACAATTTTCCAATTAAGCTAGAGAGCAAATGGTTTGTGTAGGAAAAATAATTATTATTGTACTTTTAAATTATTAATGTTCTTATTTTATTAGCTATACAATATTTAATTAATACTTATAAATTGATTTTGGATAATTTTTAGACTATTTAAATATTATAAAACTAAAAACTTGAAGTATTATTCAACAAATATTATACTATGTGTCCAGATGAGCACAACACGGCTCCATGAGATGTAGTTATCGACTAAAAAAGGCTCGTACACAATTACAACCCCAGGATTATCACTTGGGTGTAGGAAAAAAAGAGAATTAAAATCATCATTCTGATTGCAAGCGGGAGGCACCTCAAAATCAGCAGCAGCCAATAAAGAGGCAATAATACAACTATCTTGAGTGAAAGAAAATCAAGAACATAGCAGAGAATGGAAAAATCGCAGATCAAACCTAGATCAAATCGAGATCATAACCTCAAATATTGATACCATGTTGAAATACACAATCTTGACTGGATATAAAAATGAATGAGGAGCTTTTGAATTAAGAACTTAATGATAAGAATGACTAGTGAGTCTTTGTTGAAAGAGTTCTATATTTATAGAACAAAATGACTAGCTATGTGAAGGTTAACTAACATAACAAAAGTTAACTAACATAACTAATAAGCTAACTAAATTCGATTCTTGAGTTTGGTGATATTTGACAAAAGCATTACGATCTATCTTGGAGAAACTTTAGTCCATGACACATATCGATCCATTGGCATAGTTTAGCGGGGGTTCATATGAATCATGACACATCATAATGTACTTGCAATTTTTCACCAATGTTTTAAAATTGGATCGATTCGGTCTATTAGACCAACTCTCGAGCTGTATGGTAATAAAAATCAAAATAAAATTCTAGAAGAGATAGAGCCCTTTGAAGAGAAATATTTTTCATGTATTCGCATTTACTATGAAATACATTATATAAATAAGTCTCCAATTTAATAAAGATTGTAATGACATTCAAATACAAAAATTAAATTAATGGGCCATGATTAGTTAAAGATCCTTTAGATTGTTTACAAGAGTCCAACATGGGTAACCGACTAAATTTTCTTCAAGATTGAACTATATATAATAAGGCCCAAACAATAAGTTTATGAAGTCCAATATGAATATCTCAAGCCCATAAACCCATGAATCCTTAAATGATAAAGTACACATGTTTTCCCCAAAAATTCAACTCTCGCTATTGCAGAGACTCGAACCTCGGCCTCTTCACCAAGAATAATACTCATGACCAGTTGGGCTAACCACAGTGGTTTCCAAAGTACACAATTTAATACAATAAGATTCACTTTCTCTCATGCTTGTTTGAGCATTAGAGGAGCATTTGAGGATTAATTACGACATTCCTAATGCTTGTATGCATTGTAGACATAACTCTATCTATTACTTGCATTCTCGAGAAAAGAAATCACGAATCACTAAGAGTCAATTCTCGACCATTGGAATAGATTAAAGGTGCTCTTATATAATACTTGGAATGTTAAAATCTATTATAATATTGGGTCATGTAGATAATACACATGATATACATATTGATCAATTGTTCATGTGTTTTATTTTATATAAAAAGGACACTCGCTAGTTATTCACATAAATAAAAAAAATATTAAAAAAAAACAAATATTTTGGGATATAAAATGTTCTGATAACTAGGGTTGGCAATTTGGGTCTAGTTTGGGTTCGCGTCAGGTTGAGACACGAATTTGAATTGTTAATCCAAACTCGATCTGTTTTTATTCATGTAAAATTTAACAAAAATGCAACTTTATTTATTTAATCTAGCCCGAAATGACTTGTATATTTTAAAAATGTGAATAATTCATCTATTTATGTGTTTGGGTTGTATGAGCTGAATTTCAAATTTCAAATTATATTTTCATATAATAGATAATTTTTTAATATTCAATCATCATACTAATAACTTATTAAATTATTCAAACTATCAAAAAACAAAAATACAAATGAGTCAAATAAATTAAATGGGTCATTTCAAGTTAATAAAATCTGACCTATTTATTATTATGTCATCCGTGTTTATAACATATTAGATTAATGGTGTGTAGGGGTGACAATAGGGCGAGGTGAGGCGGGGCAGATACTTAAAGACCCGTTCGGCTCATCCACTACACAAAGTGGGGCATATTGATCCATATAGAATAAAATGTCAATATTGTATTATAAATACACAATAATTTAATATGTGGAAAGACAACATATTACTATAAAATCCTAATACAAAAATAAAAATTAAAGAAAATGAAGTAAGAAACTAGAAATATAAAATTATTATAAACTTGTAAACATTTATAAGCCTATTTTATATTTTTTATCTCATACATATACTTTGTTTTAATGCATATTATTTATAAAAAAATATTATAAAAACATAATAATTATATTATCATATATATTATATATGTAAAATATATATTAAAAATAAAAATACCAGGTGGGGCATGACAACTGACGAGGGTGATAACCATCACGGATCGGGTCAAATATTTCAGTCCCTAATCGTGTCACCTACTAGTTAAACATAATATACCAAAGTTTATTCCATGTTATACCTGCAGGGGTACTTCATGTACATAATGGCCGTAAATTTATTGTAGATGTGTAATAATTTACACACAATCACAGGGGTGTATTGTATGCAGATGTATGTTGATACTACACACACTTGGTGTATTCGTGGGTAGGGGTGGCCACGGTTTCAGAACTGCCGATTTCGATTCCAAAATTGTCAGTTTGGATTCTTCCAAAATAAGGAACGGGAAACGGAGGCTCATGGTTCTGGTTCCAAAACTAGAACCGATGGTTCCGATTCCGATTTCAACCAAAATCATTTCTTTTTAAATTATTGTTTGCTTTTTAAATAATTTATCAAATTTAAGTTGCAAAATGAAAGAAAAAAGGAAGAATATAAAAGGAATTAGACTTAATATTCATAATAATATTAAATTTTGGACTTAATATAAATAATAATATTAAGTTGCCTATGTATTCTCTTAAGAAATAGATGAATCAAAATTCATGTGGCTCACTTACAACATTTAGTTTAAGATGTGTCTCATGTGATTGTGAATATAAAACATCATAATAAACATTTCACATTTCTTATATCATATTTTTACCTTAAAAAATAATAAGGGTGATGCTATTCACACCCCCAAAATTGCACACCCACCTTCTAAATACACCCCACCCACTTTTTTAAAGTATGACACAATTGCTAAATACACCCCTTTTTTTCTAATTTTACCCTTGCACTAATATTCTCCCAAATACACCCTCAAATCATACACCTCCTATTTTTCTCAAACAATGCAACCCTATCTCAAATCAAGTTACATTCGAGAAAACGAAAATGGCTCGTGACGCTCAAACTTACAGGAGAAGAAGAATGGTTATGGTGGAGGATGTTGACGACTTTGTGGATGCACCACCATCCACATCGGGCCAAGACGCGACGACACCGACACACCGCATCAAGACGGGTCATACCGACATTCGACGATGAAGAGGTAATAAACTCCTCTTTTTCTAAAAATAACTTGCATTTGTAGTTTGGGTGTGCCATTGTTAGGTATTTAGAGGTATGGATACGGGTAAGTGGTGAAATTAGGGCGCCATTGTTGACTGGTGTTGAAATATGAATTTGTGAAAGAAGACGACGATGGCGATTGTAGAAACTTTTGGGCACGATCGCGCTATCATGCCAAGTGAACTAATGGCACCAAAGCATACAAGTGCACCATTATCGATTTATCGCTCGCGACATAAAGAGTAGGCACGGGCACGCCGACTATCGTGCCTTGTGGGCGACCGCGGCATTTTACTGCATCTAATCAAATGTTCCATCGCGCTATTATGGCACGATGGGACGATAGTATATTCCACCATCGTGCCATTAGGCACGATGACACGATCGATTCAAGTTCCATCGGGCCATGTGCACTATCAATTTTTTTGATTCTTCCGTGGCGATGATTGCTAATTGTGGTTTATTGCTAATTGTGTTTTTTTATCAAGCTTTTCACAAAATGGGCTTGGAAGAGCCAAACTTTATGTCGATAAAGCTCAAGATCAATTTGTATAACAAGTTGTCGATTATTGACGAATTAGAAGTTGAGTTGAAAATGGTCGGGGATTGTTTGTACCAGGAGTTTCCCGTAACTCCTATTTTGGTTTTGTTTTGCGGTTTGGACAAATCAAGAGTCGTTCCAATGCCACCCTTCATGCTATTATTGCGAAGGAAGTTGTCAAGAAGACGCGAGGGACGACTTTTGATTCGGAGACCCGCTTGATCTGCTTACTCCAAATACGAGTACGCCTTGATTACTCGGGCTATCCTTTGCCCCGATCACCTTGACCTAGCTCGGAGCACCTTCCGCCTCCGATGGTTTATATGATAGTATACTAGGGGTTCTGGGTGACGATGGGAAATCTACGAATGCATTTTGCAGGTGTATTCGTGAGATCCATCGATGAGTTGAAGGTGGCAAAAATTGTTGGTTGTGCGAAGTTGGTTGCGTACTATTTGATATTCACGTGGGATCCGAGGTCCACGAGTCATTGAGGATTCGTGGTGGACGTTTGTTGATGATGTGGATCAGCCGCGCGTCTTTCTGCTAGTGGAAAGTACTCATTCCGTTTTTCCCACTACCTTCACAGTACTGCCCCACCCAGGTACTTGGTATTCTTGATTTAGTTGGGCTTTCTTGGTAACTCCATATTAATGTTACTTACATCTTATAATTTACATTTAGTATAAAACATACGTTTTAACTATTATTATTTGTTCTTAGATATGGACATACGAGGCCATACCCAATCCTGGGGCCATTGCGGGATTCCATCCTTGTGTATGCGCTATACCATGTTGCACACGGTGGAAGTTTCGAGTCCTTTTGTGAATATGCATGGCTATCTTGATCGTCATGTACATAATGTAATTTGTGCTTTTTCAAATTTGAACCTATGATAATTAATTAATTACCGATTTTGTTCTTTGCGTTTTGTAGATTTATGTGCACTTTGGGACCTTGACTTTTGAGTCGTTATGACGCTTATCTATTTCATCCTATCTTGACATCGATATCCAATTCGGTGTCTTGTGTTCATCCGGATAACTTGATGAGAAGAAAGTCGGCTGATGCTATTACTCTTCCGCTTTGGCCGACATCAGCGTGCCACATCTTGATCCCATGTCATGTAGGGAATGATAGAGGGGCGAGCGTCCTACCACATATGTGACTTCATTGATGGATGATGATGATGATGATTATTTTGATAGCAATATGTAACTGAAACGGGAAGCATACTG